>JADRCH010000220.1:1309004-1409301 GCA_019843965.1 Rhynchomys soricoides
CCTTCTCCTCCCCCTTCAACCTCCTTCCTCTCCTTTTCTCCTCCTCCCTGTCTTGCCATGTAGCTCCATGGTCTGGTCATTGTTGTGTAGTCCAGGCTGGCCACGGATTGCTGGCAATCTTCTTGCTGCCCGGAGATTACAGGCGTGTAAGCACACCCACTTTTCACTTTTAATTTTCCCTTCCCACGTTTGTTCTTACTTCTTTTAGCTCATGTTTCCAGTTTTCCTCAGAGTGTTGAGTGTTTTGTTTTTCTTTTCCCATTTTGGCTCTTGTGCTGGTATAGTTTGCACTAAGAATGCAGTCTTCCAAATAGAGCTCCACTTGGGAAGCCTGGGTCCAAGAGCAGTTTGGTGGTGGGGGTGGAGGTGGGGGTGGGAGACAAGGTCCCCCAGTGGCTTCAGAATGTGCTGGAGAAGTCGATGCCTGGGGTGAAGGCGGTGACATCCTTGCATCCATACCCAGACACAGCATACAGAGAAGAAGCACCAAGCAGTGCTGCCATGTTGTTTTATTTAAAAGGAAATCAGACACAAACAAAGCTAAGAGCTTGCTTGAATGATAAACTCAGACACTTGTAAACCTGTAAGCCAGGGACTTGAGTAGTTCTAACCCATTATTCTTGTGTTTCTCCTTGGCAGCAAAATCTCTGTGGTCCCTCCAACGCCACCACCTCTTAGTGAGAGCCAGTGCAGCGGCAGCCCCAGAAGGGTAACTTGTCTGTCTGCGTCCTTGGGTGGGAAGCAGGGAAGGAAGGCCAGGCTAGGATGCTGGAGAGTTGACTCCACAGCCTTGGAGTGTGTGGCTCTGACTTAACCTGGAACTGGAGATGGAGAAGTGATTTCCATTTCTTTCCATGGCCAGGGACCATCTATAGCCTCAGCTGGCTCCTTCTGCTTGTACCCCAAGACATCTCGTCCTGATCCTTGCCTCCAGCATTCGTTCTCACCTCTGTTCTGTGCCTTAGAGTGTGTGCATCTGGCATGTGTGTTAGGGCAGGTTATGTGGGGGTGGGGTGGGGTAGGGGGCAGTGCTTGCTGGAATGAGCTGGAATGTATCTTAGTATTTGTAGGCTCCAGGGGGACCAGAACCATTTCCACCCAAAGAACTTAGCTATGTGATCTCAGGGAATTATCTTGGCTTTCCAACCTGAGAAGTAGAAATAATTCTTTTTCTGACCCATCTCCCATGCAGAATGGTGTCTGTGTGTACTTGGAAACTGAGTACCATGGACTTGTATGGCTTTGGTTATCTTCACCAATCTGTGCATCAAAGAGAATAATTATGTCTTACACGGGATAATATACATCCTACATATCTGTTTGAGAGACAAAAATGTGTCCACTCTTTTCCAAGTTCACAGATACCCTGGGGTGTCTCGCACTCCTGTTCTGCTTTCTCCTATAATTATGTTCTAAGGACATATTTTTGGGTGAATGGGTGGATAACTGATTGCTGGGTGGGTAGATAGTTGAATGCATGGATGGTGAGAAGGTGAACAAATGGATAGTCGGTGGGTGAGTATGAATAGAAGATCTCTGGATGGATGGTGGACAGATGGACAGACGGACAGACGGATGGATGAGTACATGGAGTGTTGAGGAGGCAGTGGATAGACAAGTAGAAACTAGATGGATGGATGGATGGATGGACATTGAATGAATGGATGGATAGGTAGACAGATGATGGACAGATGAATGGGTAGGTAGATAGAAGTAGATGAATAAATAGCGGACACATGAATAGACAGCGGGTGATCAAATAGATGGCCAGTGAGCGGATAGATGGATGGATGAGACCTCGACAAAGTTATTGTTGCCCCCTTTTCTGTGTTCCCTTTTGGGAGAGAGAGCTCTTTGTGTTTAGCTTGGTCACCTTGTCCCTGTAATACCTCCAGCCCCATGTCGCCTGCATTCTGTGCCTTCTACATGGGACTTGGGTAGGGCTACAAGGAGAAGGAGGTCATACAGCCAGTGATTAGCTGCACGCCATCTTTGAGCCAATGAAATGTCAGTCATTACGTCTAAGAGGTAGTTGTTATCTCGTGAACTGCCTGTTGATAATGCTCCATCCTTTAATGGGGCTGCAAACCCAAAGAAAGATGGCAGCATGCCAGGGATGCCTAGTTTCCTGGGGTCTGTGCCCTGTCCCCCCCTCCTCAGACACACAGGCATATACCCATGTCCACACACCTTCCCATGCCTTCCCTCTTGCAGTGTTTGGAGGCTGGCAGCCTGGAGACGGTAGGGCAAAGACCGCTGGTGATGTAACCACATGGCTCCTGTTTCTATTTTAGTTACAGGAACTTGGCCACTTCAGAGGGTTTAATAAGTCCGTGGAAAACTTGTTTCTGTCTGTCACCACCCAGATGAAAAGTAAGTAGCTCTAAGGATGTGCTCTTCCTCTCAGCCCTGTGAGGGCCGGCCCAGGCCTCAGCTGGGGGTCAATGGAGCAGCCTGTAGCTCCCCGTGAAGGGTAGGTGCCATTTCAGTCTGTCAGCCAGGCTCTGACTCCTGCTTGTCTAGCCTGAACCTGCCCAGCTCAGCAGCACAAAGGATTCCTGAGGAATGAAAACAAAATTACCTTGCAAGGAATCCAAAACCTGGGCCTTTCTTGCTGCTGGAACCCAGTGCCTGCCACTTGGCCATTCTTCTCCCTGGAAAACTTTTTTGCAGGTGGTAGTTAGTAATCCCCTCTCTGTGGATGCAATTAACCCAGGCCTGCCCTGCCTTGGCAACCCATCTCTTTCAGTGTTTCTTCTGTTCAGATGTCTTTTACCTGTTTCTGCTTCTCATGCTCTGGCAGTGTTTAGAGCAGGTCCAAATGGACCCTGGGCACACATTTCTCTTTCTCTGTTATTTCTTTGTCTTCCATTTGCCATGCCCTTTCTGTGGCTGCCTGTGGATGGACTCCATTGGCTCTGAGCCAACTGTACAATTTGATTTAAATGAGTCATCTGTATTCCACACAAGCTCTGTCACACAGACAGCTGAAATGAAAGCCCTGCTCTTGAGATAGGCAGTGGGCTGTCCTGGGTCTTTCAGGAAGAGGAAATTGCTCAATTTCTTGGGCCTATTTGCTCCTCTGTGGACATCAGCCTAGCTCTGACAGCTGGTGCTGGTCCCATGGCAGCCTCTAAATCAGTCCCCTGCCCCAGTCCATATGGCTTCTATGAATTCTCCATCAATGCAAAAAAACATAGCTCTCACTTCAAAAGAAATAAGAGATAGTTTTTTTTCTGGAGCCAAAGATGAGCGGTCCTGGTTGCCCCAAACACCACAGCCAAATGTGGCAAAAGTTTTATGAAAATCAGTGGTAATTACATGAGGAAAGTCATAAATCAAGAATGCTTTTTCATTGGGAACATGAAGACAGGTGAGTGACAGCCAACTGGAGGATCTGTTACAGACCTCTGACATTATCTGGTGACATTCTTAGCCTTTGGGTCAATGGAAGCTAGGAGCTTGTTTATATATCTCAAAAAGATTTACCTCATAGTCACAAGGACAGATGTTAGATTACACATGGAGGTTGGCAATGAATGTCTGCTAAGGAAACCAAAGATAGCCCGAGATAATTTGGCCCTGGACCTGCAACAGTTCAAACTGTCCACAATCATAGACTAATTCTAAGCAGTCAGTCAGACTTGCAGATTCTTTATCACCGGCAGGCGAGACCTCTCTGGAATTCTAGTTCACATCCCTCAGTCCAAGGCTGCTATGGAATCGGTACACCTCAGAATTAATCCCAACGCTGAGATCCCCCAGCCTCCAAAATCCAAAGAGGCAAGACACTTGTGTCACAGCACTCTTGCCTGTTAGGCACAGACAGCTCTAAACCCAGCTGTCCACCTGATGCAGTCCTCACTACACACCTGCTCTAGCAGGTGAGACTTATCTGGGTAGGTAGTAAGAACAGATCTTCGGATGGGGTGAGGGAAGCAACTGTCTTCAGATTTGGAAAGTCAACTCTAACAAGAAGTCTTGATCCTTGGCCTGCTATCAGCCATAAACGAGGACATCCAAAGCCATCTGCCTGGACCTGCAGAAGTGGGTACAGAAGACAGTCTGACCTTAGTGGGAAGAAAGGTCGATCAGTGTCAGGGACCCTCAGGAATGGGCTTATGAAGAGCCCAGAGCGATCTGAGAACCAGTGGCCCAGGATGCTAAAATGGGTTTGGAACCACCGGGTTTGAGAATAATGAGGCATGGTGGCACCCTCTGGCTGCCAAAGTGAAAGAAACAAGAGATTCCAGTCCTTTATAAAAACCTGTAAACTGCTCACAATGGCCACCCACTGGGCCCCTTTAGCAGAGGAAGGGGGCCTTGATTCCTCTTTGGGAGTAACCTGTGTTTCCTTCTGCTCCTTCCCTCCCCTCTGCTAATTAGACTGATAGAGAAACCTGCTTGTCAGAACTCCAAACTTCTCAGGTTTTTCTTCTACTTTGAGTCACAACCTTGTAATGGACCAAATATGTACAGTTGCAGGATAGGACAGTGTGAACAGACCGATGACAGACAGTGCCTCCCAACAGCCAGACATAAGAGCCTTCTGCGCCCTTCACATCCAGGCGGTTGCAGATGGTTGTCATGTCCACCGTACGCTAGTCTTTTCCAGTTGCTGGCATCATCCGATGCCCAGCAGGATGCTTCTGGGTTGTAGACTTGAGAATGCTAGGGGGATGTGGTTCTTAGAAGGTAGGGAGTGAGGTTGGCAAACTAGATGCTCTGGGCTTAGGAAGCACCTCCAAGGCTCTCCTGGACAGTGCAGATGAGAGCAGCCATCCAGCAGTCAGCAGAAGCCTGGACTTTTCCCAGCAATGTCTCTTGTGTGTGGGCCAGCAGGCATGGGGCTAACCTGGAGCACATGCTGCTCATGAGTTCCCAAGGGACCACTGCAAGGCGTATAGCTGGGGGGAGCTATACCCTAGAAATAGGTTTCAGAGATTTGGTGCAGTTGGTAAGTGATCACACAGGTAATTTTAATATTCATGATCTATCTTAATAAACTGAATGTTGAATGAAATGCACAGTTAAAAAATGTCACCTGTTATGTGATATGGTAAGGAAAAACTTTAGATTGACATAGGTAATTCAAATCTTCTCTCTAGAGAATGAGCTATGGAGATAGTTGAGGGGGGCTCTGGGAAGGGAGGTGGGATTTAAGGGAGAGTTTGGCTGAAAGCTAGGGCTTCCACTTGCTTGGGGTTCCCCCCTCACCCTTTGTTCCTTGTCATTTTAATGTGTGTCTCAAGACAGTTCCCCATCCCACATAGCCCACAGAAGCCAAATGGCTGGATGCTGTCATATGGAGAAATCCAAAGCTTAAGTGATCTTTCCAGGGCATAGTTACTGAAGCAGCTATTAGGTTATCTCAGATCTTACTACCTTCCAATAGTAGTCAGAGAAAGTTTGTCAAGGGTCTCTCTCAGGAACCCCTAAAAAGCCAGCTGCTTGTGTCTGGACAGGCGGTTGATCACACACATGGCTTGGGATTCGGGGAGCTGGGTGGGAGGTTCCCTTTCAACCCCACCCTGACAATGGCTGCCACCAGCAGGTGACCAATGTGACCTTCCAAAGGTCTAGCCTTTCCTCTGGCACATGGTCACCCCTGGTGCCCTTTGTTCTGCCACGTGGATCTGCCACCCTTGCCTAGTCATCCTTTTTGTGGCCTTTTGGGGACCTAGGAGAACCCCAAAATGGGCTTCCTCTGGCGTTGGCAAAGCTTGTTGCTCTCGACTGTCACTCTTGTCTCCTAGAGCTCTCTAAGTCCCAGAATGACATGACCTCGGAGAAGCATCTTCTGGCCATGGATCCCAGGCAGTGCGTTGGCCACACAGAGAGGAGGAGCCAGTCAGACACTGCTGTCAACGTCACCTCCAGGGTAGGTGCTGAGGCCACTGACCACATTCATGCCATCTTTCCCGAGTGTTCTGGCTTGTCTTTTTCTGCATTTACTTTTCTTTTGATAGAAAACCTTTATCAGCCAGGAAACGTGTGTGTGTGTGTGTGTGTGTGTGTGTGTGTGTGTGTGTGTGTATTGTATCCAGGCACACCTGACCAAAGGAGGCACAGAATGTAAGATCCAGTCAGGTGCAATTGTTTATGCCTGCATTCCCAGTTATCGGGGAGGTTAAGGCAGGAGGCGTGTCTGAATCAAGGAGTTGGAAGCCAGCTTGAGAAACGTGAGACTTTTCTTCCCTGGGAAAAAAAAAAGAATGTTTCAAGATCACCGTGAACGAGTCAAGATCACCATAGAGAACTGTTCATATCAGGGGTAGGCTTTAACCTGACCCAAGTTCCCAAGGCTGCCTCTGTCTGGTTTCAGTGCCACACCAAAAGCAGGCCTTGCCTGCAGGCTGACCTGGCATTTTTCTGGGGTCTGTAAGTCTCTTCTCATGATTAGAAGGCCTTCTTACTTCCACTCAAGGCAAAGAACCTCTGGTTAGGCTCTGCCTTGTTGGGAAGGAAAGCTGCTAGGAAATGCCATGTGGGTTATGCCAAAAGCAGGTGCACGGAACTCCAGATAATGCCTGGGTTCCCTTCCAGCCCAGGTGACCTGTTGGCAGGCCAATCTGCTGAGCTCTACAGGACCCATGTCCCTCCTCTGTGACTATGGGCTCCATCCAAGATGTCCCCAGACTGTACTGTTTTGACACAGTGGTGAGCTTAACCCTCCTTCTTTCTGGAATATACTTCACAGCAGTGGCTCTCAACCTGTGAGTCTCGACCCCTTTGGCCAAGCTTTATCTCCAAAAATATATTATGATTCATAACTGCAGCAAAATTACAGTTATGAAATAGCACCAAAAATAATTTTTGGGGGGTGGTGGTCACTGCAGCACGAGGAACTGTATAAAAGGGTCTCAGCATTAGGAAGGATGAGAACCCCTGCTCTAGAGATCTCACATCCTGCCTCTATCTGCTGCCTTCCACCAGAGCCCAGGATTGCTCTTGGTAAAAATGAAACCTGTAGGGATCTCTGTTTGCCCAGCATGGAATCCTGTATGCAGCCAGTGAGAGTTGCAGCCTCTAACTTGCTATCTAAGTCTCCTAGATAGATTCTCTAAATGTCAGCATTTGTTACGATGTGCTAGACTCTGTGCACAGAGCTTTACGTGACTGTCAACCCTACAAAAATGGGTAGTAAGTACAGACCCGTTTTACACTGAGAGACATGAAGGCTTAGACAGGTTAGGGCCTCTGCCTGGAGATGCTGTGCTTGAACTGGTCTCATCTTGGTTTGGAGCCTAAGATCTGGAGTAACTACTCCAGGTGTGAGTCATGGCTGGAGGAGAGTCACTGGGCTCTTGGAACACAGACTCCCACATCACAGAGTCCTCCCTGGGCATGAGATTCGGTGGTTCTGGGGCATCTCGTCTGAGCTTCTGGGTGATAAGGGGCTGCAGAGGCTGGTACTTTTCTATTGACTTGTGTCTCTAATATTTGAGATGTACTCATCAGGGCTTTTGAAATTCCCAAGTGCAAGCAAGTATCAGCTCAAAGTGGTGTTCCTGGAGCCAAATTCTTTTCTTTGGGGATAGCATTAGGTCCATTTCCAAAGCACTTTGTCCTGGGCAGATGGTGCCCTCATTGCCTAGTTTATATCTGAAGGGTGACTTGCTCCCATGACCATGATCAAAAACCTGAGCTTTACTCATTGGCCAACCAACACATGGAGCAGCTCATAGTTAGGGAAAGAGTACCAGGAATAGAACCTGGGTTTAGATGTTGCTAATGTCTTAGGCTGCTTCAGTTTCCCCTATGAGGACAAGTGAAGGCCTGAAGAAGTGGTGCTCAAGGGAGGGGGACCCCAGAAGTAGAACACTTAGCAGTCTGATCAAGCTGATCTGATGG
The DNA here is from genome assembly GCA_019843965.1 of Rhynchomys soricoides. Taxonomy (NCBI): domain Eukaryota; kingdom Metazoa; phylum Chordata; class Mammalia; order Rodentia; family Muridae; genus Rhynchomys; species Rhynchomys soricoides. The sequence continues at coordinate 1,316,859 of JADRCH010000220.1, forward strand.
TGGCACTGACCAAAGGCTATCCACAAGCTAGGCCTTGTCCCCTGTAGAGAGACCATGTTGATACTTAATGTTATTTTTAAAGCGGCTCTGTAGAATCTGTCTCCATTAAAGATGAGGTCCTTGGGTAGCGAGAAGGCAGAAGACGGTGTGGTCAGAAGGGGCAGGCCAATGTTCCAGCCCCTCCCCCAGCTCCTGCCATGAGAGACATTGTATTTTTTCACTTGTGGTGAGATGTGCCCAGTGTGGGGTATCCCCAGTCCTCACTCTTGACCTTTTGAGTGTAGGTGTCATGTGGCATTCTTGGCACATCACTCCCCTGCAGCATGAGCCAGGAGAATAGAGGCCTCCCAGGCAGTCACAGACCAGAGGCTGGCTGCTGAGTTGTAAGAGCTGGAAGACCCAAGCAGGAAAGCACAGGAGGGGCTGTGGATGGACAGCCCTGCCATGTAGATGCCACTGCACGGATGTCCTCTGTGACCACACTGTCAACATGGGACAACTGGGGACCAACTTAGCCATTTTATTTTACTTCAGCTGGCTACAACTGAAACCATTCCCTGAGGTTCCTTGGTGCTAGCCACCAAGAAGTACAGCTGTATCAGTACAGAAATCAATCACTAGCAAAAGAGACAAGGAATAAGTACAATTCAAGGATGCAATCTTCCCTCCTTATGTGCACGTCAGAAATAAAATTGTTAATCAGTGTGAATACAATATTTTACATGATTACTTGTCCTGATCATTATTAAAGGCAGAATTTAAACTTCTTTAACACTTTTTGTATTCCAAAACAACCCACCTGTTAAATGTTCATGACTAACTCCAGTGACTCTGCCTCGGGGCCCTGCTGGTGTATGGGGTGTGCAAATTCATCCAAACACGTGTCTCCCGACTCAGCTGCTAGAAGGTTGTGTGTAAGAGACAGCAGTTCACATATGCAGGCTGTGCTGGCCTGCTGGCTGGGCTTGCTGAACTCTCAGTCAGATGGGGATTCAGGCTGTGATGTTTGTTTACTCTCTCCAGAAGGCCAGCACGCCCGATATTCTGAAAGCATTCCATCAAGAAGATCCCAAACACCCTCCCAGCCCTGTTTTGAAGCAAGATACTCCCCCATCCAGTCCAACAGACAGCACTGTCTTCTCTGGAGGCTTGAGACACGTGAGTCTTGTCCCAATACTGTTTCTATAAGATGTGTATTTATCAAGATATCAGGGCCTAGAGAAGTAGCTCAGGAGCAGAGCACAGGCATGCACACAGCACAAGTCTGTGTTCAGTCCCCAGCACCAAGGAAGAAAACCAACCAGACAGGATCCGGCTGGCCTAGTAGACAAAGTATGGTGCATTGAATGAGAATGGCCCCCATAGGCTCATATATTTGAATGCTTGGTCCTCCATTGGTAGAACTGTTTGGGAAGGATTGGGAGGTATGGCCTGCTCAGAGGAGGAGTGTCACTGGCTTGAACTTTGAGTTTCAAAAACCCCTGCTATTCCCAGTTAGTTCTTTCTGCCTCATGCTTATGGATCAGATGTAAGCTCTCAGCTACGGCTCCAGCTCCCTGCCTGCCTGCCTGCCTCCTGCCATACTCCCCAGTAATAATGATGATGAACTCACCCTCTGAAACTGTAAAGCCCCTATACACTTTCTTCCGTAAATTGTCTTGGTCATGGTGATATCAATAGATCTAAGTCACAAGGGAAGGACTAGACTGTTTCTTGTCGTCAGAGGGTAAGAGTAGAGCTTGGAGGTGATTTTCAGTTAGGTTTGGAGATGGGGAAAGCCTGCAAATATGTTGAGGCTGGCTTTTCACCGTTTTAAAAATATTGTCTTGTTGAGAACATTTTTACACCTTCAAAAAGTAATCGATAACCGTGCAGGTTTGTTTTTGTCAACCTGATACAAAATGGAGTCATCTGAAAAGAGGGAACCTCGATTGAGAAACTGTCTCCATCAGATTGGCCAGTGGACTCTTCTGTTGTTGGGCATTTTCTTGATAAATGACCAAAGGAGGCCCCAGTCCTTTGTGCGTATTGTCACCTGTGGGTGGGTGGTCTCGGGTTGTATCAGAACACAAGCTGAGCAAATCACCAGGCAGTGTGCCTCTGTGATCTCTGCTTTAGTTCTGACTCCTGGCTCCTGCTTTAAGCTCCTGCTCTGCCCTCCTCCTGATGGACTGTAGCCTATGTGCCGAAATAGACCCCCTCCTCCTGAAGCTGCCTTAGGTCATGGATTTTATCATAGCAACAGAAAGCAAACCAGAACAGTAACAAAGCAGTGTGTGGCTTAAGGGAAAGTTTTAAAGTTTGCTTCGTTTTGAGATAGAATCTCTGTATGTAGTCCTGGCTGGCCTGGAACTTACTACATAGACTGTACTGTCCTGGAACTCACACACATGTCCCTCTCTCTGCCTCCCAAGTGCTGGGATTAAAAGTGTGCACCACTACTCCCAGGGGAAGTGTTTTAAGGGTTGATGATCTCATTTATCAAGATTTTCTTCCGTGGGTATTCCTGTGGTTTGTATCTTCATGGGCTGTGAAGACAGTATCCCATTTTGTCTAGAAGCTTTAGTAAGAAGTTTTCATTCTTGTTTTCACCTGTCCCCTGCCTGGCTGTTTGGTACAAAGTACAGGTTAAGGCTAATTTTATGTGGCTATTTAGTCAATACAGTATCCCCTTTAAGAAGACTGTCCTTTCTTTAAAGACTTGTAATGAGCATGCGCCCTGTTCTGAACTCACTTCCCCAGGTCACTCGGTCTGTCCTTATGCCTAGACCACCTTGTCTTGTGTGTAAGTTTGGAGGTGTAAGTCTTCCAATTTTATTCTTCCTTTCAAGATGGCTTCATAATGTTTAAAATCTGCTCAGTTTCTAGACAGGGATCAACTATTCTAGATTCTGGATGGGGATCAACTCTTCTAGATTCTAGATTCTGGATGGGGATCACCTATTCACTCATTTACTAAACAAAACCAAATACCTAAAAGTTTGATGAGGGAACTTGAGGCCTCAGTTAACAGTAACTGTATGGTGTTGCTATCTCAAAACACCACTGACTTGGCAAATTGAAAATGATAGAAATTTATGGTTCCAGAAGGAGGGATGTCAAGAGCAAAGCAGTGGCAGACTCAGCCTGTTAAGGGACTTAACAGCTTCATCCTGGGCCTTCCAAGCTGTGCTCTCACTGGTGGAAGCTCCAAGGTTATCATATTCTTAGCATCTTCTATGTAAGATGTACTTTACTTTCATCAGCTGTTCATCAGAATGTAATTCCCAAGCCCCCTGAGCAGTGTCTGTCACTCAAGGGACCCTTGGTAAATACTTACCAGATTATGCGTCAATCACCCATCACAGCTATCATGCTCTCTGAAAGTCTACACTGATAGCTTCTCCCATACATTGCCATGTGACCCTGCGGTGGGCAGAGGAAATGGTTCAGTGGGTAAAACTATAACCCTGATGACCAGAGTTCAAATCCCTGGACCCTATAAAAAGCCAGATGCTTGGGGCTAGAGAGATGGCAGTTAAGAGCACTGACTGCTTTTCCAGAGGTCCTGAGTTCAATTCCCAGCAACCACATGGTGGCTCACAACCATAATGGGATCCGATGCCCTCTTCTGGTGTGTCCAAAGACAGCGACAGTATACTCACATACTTAAAAATAGATTAAATAAATAAATAAATAAATCTTAAAAAAGAAAAAAAAAAAGCTAAGTGCTGTGGCATGTGTCTATAATCCCAACACCCCTACAGTGTGATGGGAGGTGGAGACAGGAGACTACCCCAAAGCTCAAGGCCAGCTAACCTGGCGTAAATAAGGCAGAAGGTGAGGAATGATACCCGAGTTGTCTTCCTTTCACGTGTGTGCTGTGGCATGCATGCCTTTACATGAACACGTATCTATACATATGCATAAACATTATACAAGAAAATGACTTTTAGAATGTGTTTTAGGAAGAGTTATGGCCGCTACACTGAGGAGGGAGAGAATGTGGTGGGCCTTTTTTTTTTTTTTTTTAAAGGATAGTTTCTCTTGGCTTAAACTCAGTAAGAAACTCCATTCTCAACCCTTCTGATTTTTTTTTCCAGTGTGTACTCTTCAAATTTATGATGGTGAGATTAGATTGTTGTCTCAACAAAACATCTTTTAAACCAAAGCTGTGTTTGCCTCCTTCTGTCTCTTTTACGACCTCTCTCCACATCTCCCCAGTCTCCGTTCACGCTGCCTCACCTCCCGTGTGTCCTTGAGTGTATACCGTCATTGTATTTGTTAATTCAGGTTCCAGGACCTTTGAGATGGTTTGGTTTGAATTGTTCTCTGCCTGTTCTGCCCGTCCACTGTAGGCTTTCTTGGTTTCTTCTCAGAGAATTTTAGAGTGCAGAGGAGTGAGTTGGGAACTAGAAGGAGAAATTATTCAGGCTTCACTGTTTCCGTAAAGTCAACACACTGAAATGGGACTGCTCACAAATGGGGCAGTTAAGTAAGCTTAATAGTGATAAGACTTAATCTTTGAGGCACAGGCACCCTATGGTACGTACACACCGTCACGTGTCATTTAAGATTAGACTGCTCTAATATTGAACGGTAATTTCATTTTTATTTTAGGTGCCCATCCAATTTAAATATAATTTATCATTATCTCTGCACAGTCTACCCACATATGACATTTCACGTAGTCTTCCTCATAACTCTGAGATCAGTATTATTTTTTTCTCTGTTAGATTTTGACACTGCTAGTGAATAGCAGAGTCAGCCCTGGTGCCCAGTTCTCTCCGATTCCCAGCCTCAGCCCCTCAGCCTCACTGTCTGCTGCTTTATGGTCCAGCGTGGATACCACCTAGCACAAGAATTACGGTGACAGAATGGCACATGAGCTAGCTTACTTCATCCCAGTGACTCATGTTAAAGGGTTTGATGGGGTAATCTTTATCACCAGGCTGAGATGTAACGAGACAAGGCCTGGTAAGGATGCCCCATGGCCTTAGGATTCACAAGGTGGCAACTTAGGTTATCGAAGTGGAAGGGGGTGTATTTATCAGTTTAACATGAGTCAGGTGTATGCTCCATGTGAACTGTGATTTATCATGAAAGCAGAATTGCAAAATATTTATTTACTGTGAAGTTATGTATTATGTCTGCCATTGATTTCAGGGAAGCTTAATTAGCATCAACAGCACCTGCACGGAGATGGGTAATTTTGACAATGCTAATGTCACTGGAGAAATAGAATTTGCCATTCACTACTGTGTTAAAAGCCATTCTTTAGAGATATGCATCAAGACCTGTAAGAACCTCGCCTATGGAGAAGAAAAGAAGAGGAAGTGCAATCCGTAAGTTGTTGGTTTTGTTGTTGCTCTGGATTTTTTGGGTTTGTTTGTTTGTTTGTTTGTTGTTTTAATTGATATATTGGCATCAGGTGGCTGTGGTACTTTGATAGTACTTTTGCTCATGCAAGGGTAAAGATTGGTCAATATAGCATCAGAGTCTGGCTTTATGGACCTTAGCATACATGGGAATTTGGATGCTGTCTTAGGATTTTACTGCTTTGAAGAAATACCATGACCAAGGCAACTCTTATAAGGACAACATTTAATTGGGGCTGGCTTACAGGTTCAGAGGTTCAGTCCATTATCATCATGGCAGGATCATGGCAGCGTCCAGGCAGGCATAGTCTAGGAGGAGCTGAGAGTTCTATATCTTCATCTGAAGACTGCTAGGAGAAGACTACCTTCTTGGCAGCTAGGAAAAGGGTCTTAAAGCCCACACCCACAGTGACACACTTCCTCCAACAAGGCCACACCTCCAAATAGTGCCACACCCTAGGCTAAGCCTATCCAAACCAGCACAGATGCTCAAGGGGTGTTTCAGAGCATTTGAGTTGCTGAACAGAAGGCTGGAGACTGAAACAGCAGACAGTTATCTTCACTGTTTTGGATTCTGGGATGTCCAGGTGCTCACAAAGCTGGTGTTGGGTGAGGACCAGCTCCGTGGTTCATAGATGGACATCTGTGCCAGCAATCCATGGGAGAAGGGAAGGGCTGCTCTCTGAGGACTCCTTTATAGGAGCACAAATCCCATTCCACAAGGGCCACCCTCAAACCTAACCGCCTCACAAAGGCCCCACCTCCAAATACAATCATGGGGGAGTTAAGTTCCAACAGAGGAGTAGAAACCTAGGAGCATAAACATTCAACACGTATCAAGGCATTATAGCCAATCAGTGGGGAAGGGTGACCTTCAGGAAAGGTGTTGGAAGCAGACAGGAAAAAAGTTAACATCTCCCTTCACACGATTCTTAAATAATTCTTGAAGATCTATTTTTATGTGTATGGATGTTTTGCCTGCATGTAAGTATGTGTGCCACATGTATGTGTGTAGCGCCCATGTGTCTTAACTGCTTTTCTATTGCTGTGATAAAGCACTATGACCAAGGCTTGCAGTTTCAGAGGGTTGGACTCCATGATGGACTAGTAAAGAAACAGCTGAGAGCTCACATACTGACTCACAACCACAGGGTGGCATGGGAGAGGAAGGGTGAAGGGTAGGGAGAGGTGGCTGGGGAAGGGGAGGGGGAGGGGGAGGGAGAGATTAACTGATTGATATGGAATTAACACGGCTTTTGAAAACTCAAAGCCCACCCGCAGTGACACACCTCCTCCAACACAGCCACACCTCCTAATCCTTCCCAAACAGGGCCACCAACTGGGAACCAAACATTCACATATATGAGCCTATGCAAGTCATTCTCATTCAAAACCCCAGGAGAGAGGGTGTTGGACCCCATAGAACTCAAGTTACTGTGAAGAAGCAAGTGTTTTTTTGTTTTTGTTTTTTTTTAAGATTTATTTATTTGTTACATGAAAGTACACTGTAGCTATCTTCAGACACACGAGAAGAGGGCGTCGGATCTCATTATGGATGGTTATGAACCATCCTGTGGATGCTGAGATTTGAACTCAGGACCTTCGGAAGAGCAACTGGCGCTCTTAACTGCTGAGCCATCTCTCCAGCCCTTGCAGCAAGTGTTCTTAACCCCTGAGCTGTCTCTCCAGCCCCTCATAAAAGAATGTTTTAAAATTTCCCCACTGACATAAAAAGAAATATCACTATTATCAAAAGGTGAGAACTAGCAAGAGACAAGCAAAGGTTCTTTCTGTTCACATCGTAGGGCTTGGTTTCAGTTTTGTTGTTTGCTTGCGTGTGCATGTGCGCGTGTGCACAGATTGACACAGGGCCTCATGCATACAAAGCCTATCCTTTATCTCTGAACTTAGGTTCAGTCCATCCCCAGCCCTGTGACTTAGCTTGTCATGCGTACTGGGCACATACTCCACTGCTGAGCTAGACCTTGGCCCTGTTTAAAACCCTATTTAAAATAGACTGAATCCCTTGTTTAAATGAGGGTTTTAAAAATTCTGCATCTGTTATATATATATATTTTTATGTGATTTATTCCAGCTATTACTTCTAGGTTATATGTGATGACTTTTCTTGGAGAGAATTTGGTGTGATTTTTTTTTTTTTTTAAAGATTGATTTCTTTATGTATGAGTGATCTATCTGTATGCACACCTGCATGCCAGAAGAGGGCATCAGATCCCATTATGTATGGTTGTGAGCCACCATGTGATTGCTGGGAATTGGACTCAGGACTCAGGACCCAAGTGCAATGTGTGTGTGTGTGTGACCCTTAGATCATCTCAGAAGTAGAAGAATTAGTTTTCTGGTATGGCTTAAGGCAAGGACTTTCCCCCTCTAAATTGTTTCAATTACTAGCTTGCAAGTGATGGTAGGAAAAGCAATGGATTGATGAGCTAATTAAACTCCCCTCCATTCTGAAGCCTTCAAGAGCTCCTCAGCCCTGCCTGCCCCTCAAAATACAAATCTATACAGTGATGACAATTTTTCATAAAGATCCCCTTATCACCTGGTGTCAGCTTCTATCTCTCTGGGGACACCCTAGCCCAGGGATCTGGAATAGTCTTGGTTCTAAAACACTCCCTGACTTTCACACTTCAAAATTTGAAGTATTTAGCCAGAGTAATATTTATATTTACAAAGGAGAAAGAGTGAAAATTAATTATCTAAACCTTAATTAACCTTAAAATACTGGAGAAAGAGTAAATTAATTTGAAGGAGGGGAATTGTACAGATTACAGAAGAAATAAATAGAAAGCCAGGTGTAGGCTCTTTGTAAAGGTTAGTGATACTGGAAAACATGTTGCTAATTTATTACGATAAAGAGAAAAAGAATACTAATATCAGGAATGAAACCAAATCGTTCTTTTTGTTTTGTTCTGCTTTATTTGCTGACTTGTTTGTTTTCTGAGATAGAGTTCCTCTATGTAACAGCCCTGGCTGTCTGGGTCTTGCTTTGTAGACCAAGCTGGTCTTGAACTCACAGATATCCGCCTGCCTCTGCCTCCTAAGTGATGGGATTAAAGGTATGTGCTACCAAGCCTAACTTCTAAATTGTCCCTTTTATTTTAAAGAGATTGAATTTGGCCTGATTATTAAAACTGACAGCATACTTATGGGCTGGGGATGTAGCCCAATGGAAAGTGCTTATTAGCATATACCCTGTCATTTCTAGTTTTGTGCCCATTGCATGCATATGTCAGTGATATAAACTTATTTATAATAGCAAAAACTAGGACACAAAGAATCTTTAGAGGCTAAAGAGTCGTGGTAACTAATACAGTACGTAGATGACTAACAGTAATGGTATGCAGGAAACTGGAGGGATCAGGCTCTGTCAGCAGTGGGGATGAGTCTCAGTGTTTTGGGGACAAAGGCAAGTCATAGGGGAGTGTAGCTGAGCCATTCTACTTCCACAGGTTAAAAGGCAGGATCCTTAGTTGGGAAGTTCAGTCTTTGAGGTCCCTGGGTTTCCATTCTGCTCCTCAGTTCTGAGAGCTCAAGGGTAACAACAGGTGGAGGTGGAAAGAGGGGCCCCTGCACGTCCTTGGAACATCTGGTTCTGTGTTCACCCTCAAATGGTGGGTGAGGAACTGAGGCTGATTCTAGAAGCCCAAGAGAGCAAGGTTAAGGAGCTTTACCTGCAGCCTTAAGGACACCCCACAAGGTTACATGATCAACCCCTGGCTGAAGCCGTGGGACTCAGAAGTTCCTCACACAGCACGTGGCCCATAGTGGGGTGTGTCAGTCAGGAAACAGCTCTGCAGGCATGGGGACCTGAGTTTGGATCCCCAACATCTATGTAAAAAGCGATGCATGTTGATGCATGTCTGTAATCCCAGGGATAAAGAAGTAGAGCTAGGAAGAGCTCTGGGGCTTGCAAACCAGTCTAGAGACCTGATGATGATGATGATGTTGGCGATGATGATGATGGTAGTGATGGTGACAGTGGTTGTGGTCGTGTTGATGGTGATGGTGACAATGATGGTAATGATGATTGATGACAATAGTAATGTTAAGGACAATTAAGAAAGACATTAGATGTTGTTATGGTTTATTTATGCTCACCCCAGGGAATGGCACTATTAGAAGGTGTGGCCCTGTTGGAGTAGGTATGTCACTGTGGCTGTGGGCTTTAAGACCCTCACCCTAGCTGGGCAGTGGTGGCGCACACCTTTAATCCCAGCACTTGGGAGGCAGAGACAGGCATATTTCTGAGTTCGAGGCCAGCCTGGTCTACAGAGTGAGTTTCAGGACAGCCAGGGCTACACAGAGAAACCCTGTCTCGAAAAAAAAAAAAAAAAAAGACCCTCACCCTAGTTGCCTGGAAGTGAGTCTTTCACTAGCAGACTTCAGATGAAGATGTAGAACTCTCAGCTCCTCCTGCACCATGCCTGCCTGGATGCTGCCATGTTCCCACCTTGATGATAATGGACTGAACCTCTGAACCTGTAAGCCAGCCCCAATTAAACGTTATCCTTTAAAAGAGTTGCCTTGGTCATGGTGTTTGTTCACAGCAGTAAAACCCTAACTAAGACACACACACACACACACACACACACACACACACACACACACACTCAAGTCAGAATGCATTGAACCTTACCCATCAACTCAAGGTCCAGCAGGGAAGCAGGGCAGAGAATCCACTGGTGCTGCATTCTGCTCTCCTGAACTCTGTCCTCCCTCCCCATGCTGAGATCTCCCTTTGTCCTTCTGCCTCTGCCCACTAGGTATGTCAAGACCTACCTGCTGCCTGACAGGTCCTCCCAGGGAAAACGCAAGACACGAGTCCAAAAGAACACACTGGACCCGACTTTCGAAGAAACCTTGAAGGTACATGCCAGGCAGGAAAACATTCCTGAGTCCTTCCCACCCTGGGCTGGGCCTAGGGTCAGAGTTCAACATGTCTGTTTGTAATGCTTGAGTCAGTTACATAGAACTGCAGACACCTATACATTTCTTCATGGTTCTGTCAATCAGTGCCCAGCTGACAGGAGAGAAACGTCAGCCTTTGGACTTTGCCAGACTCCAAAACAGCTTTGGATTAATGATTTCTAAGAAAATGCATGTCTCAAGCTAACAACCAGGCACAGGGCAACTTGAAAGATTGGTTTGTTTTGTAGCATTTGCCTGAATATCAGAGCAGTGTTCTTGAGCAGAGGATTCTGGGAATGAAGCTGCTGGGTTTCAGTCTTCGCAGAAGTACCTCTTTATTGGAATAGATGAAAGCCACAGGTTTCTTCTTTTTATGAGAAATATGTCATTTTTATAAAGGAATAAATTATAGCACCAGGGAGACGGCTCAGCAGGTAAAGTCTTCAGAATCCACATGAAGCCAGATTTGTGCCATTTGCTATATAATCTTGGTGTCCTACAGTGAGATGGGAGGTGGAGACAGAGTCCCTAGAAGCAGGCAGGCCAGCTAGCCTGGTGACAGTGGCAAGACAAGAAACCCCATCTCAAACAAGGTAGAGGGTGAAGATAAGGGATGAGACTGTTACTGACCTTCATAGGTGCCCAGGCAAGTGCCTGGACCCACATGTACTCACTTGACCTGTAGATATACCTCTTACACACCCGTCATACAGACGCCATATGCACACATTATATATCCATATATCACCCAAACATATCACACATACACAAAGTTAAGACAAAAATTATAAAGGAATTATTTGAACTTTTATTTTCTGTGCTATTTAGAAACAGGATTATGCTTTAGAGCAGAGCCAGAGTCTCAGAATCTCATTTGAGGTGGAGGAAGTCCCAACATAAGCTGTGGCTACTCCAGCCATGGGCAGCCTGGACCTAAGGAAACCCTAGCCAGGACTGGCGGCTCCAAGGTCCTGCTGTCTGGCACCATCAAGGGAAGAGGGTTTTGTCTGCCTTTCTTGGCAAGCAGTGGCAGTTGGGCCATATGGGGGCTGGAACAACGCCTTGAATTCATTAAATAATAATAATAGCCATTGTTCCCTGGTCTCTGCTCTGGCCAGATGCTTCGTGTACAGACTGAGGGTAGTATTAGAATCTTCACTTGCCAACGGGAAACTAGACTTGGGGAGTTCAGGAAGCTTAGCAGAAACTCACAATGGAGAGGCTGTCCTGGAAAGGTTCATGGGGGTAGGAATCCCATGTTTTGTTTTTAAATCGCAGACTCTGACTCAGCAGGTGTAGGCAGGGCCTGAAATGCCCTGTTCCCACAGACTCCACTCTGCTGGCTACCCACATGCAAATCACTATAGCTGGGTCTTCAGGCTGATTGCTCACTGGGAGACTTTTGAAAATGTGTGCTGCCCAGCACATATTAGGTTGATATTGAAATAGTCATCATAAGTCTAATAAGATTTTGTGTAAGACTAACGCCCAAGAAATTAGATGTGAACTATTTTAGATAAGTATTTGATTATAAAAGTTAACTTAAAAAGTCTTCCTTGCTTTATTTAAATTACATGCAAGATCCCAAAGAAGCCACAATTATAGTCTGTTAGAAATATTTTATGGTCTTTGGGAATCTTTTAGATCAATATGAAAGAATAATGTCTTTAACTTAGTTGTACAGTGTTCTAACACAGACCAAACTTATTCTTGAAGAAACTCCTGCAGTCAGGCATGGTAGCACCTGCCTTTAATCTCCCAGCACTAGGGAGACAGAAGCAGGTGGATCTTTGTGAGTTCAAGACCAGCCTGGTCTAGGTTGTGAGTTCCAACACAATCTTTGAAAACAGTGGTAGGAACTGGAACTGGTACTTTATTTCCATCTGGGTTTGACATCCCAGAGTTTGTAAAGAAGACACCTACACAAATCCATACTAACATACATAGACATACTATGTGCATCATATACTACATGCCATCCAGACTATACATACCACACCTACAGACTCCACACCTACACAAATACATACTGTATTGTAACACACAGACATACCTCAGACATACTGCCTACATCATGTACTATATACCACACACACACACACACACCACACTGTATACACATACTGTACTCAGTGCATGCGTACACACACACACACGCACACACACACAAAGTTGAGCCTCTAAAACTTTAATCATCACGGTTTTCTGAACAGAATGTTTCTTAGGGCTTCCTCTGGGTTCCAGACAGGTTTCTACTCCCTTTAAGACACTCTGAATGGGAATCTGAGGGGAACAGAGACAGTAGATTTGAGTTTGGTTCTTGTCTGCTCTTGTTCTCCGATGATGTCAGACCCCATAGTCTATAGCGGCTCCAGGCCACTGGTGCAAGCTTTGGAGAGCATCACACAATAAAAGCTAGTTCTCGTCTGACCATTAAGTTAAACTACTAGGGGAGAGTAGTCCTATTCATCACATAGGGGTGAGCAGCCATCGGGGATCCAGGAAATGCCTCAGTGTCTCAGGGAGTCCAACAAGCGCCTGCTGAGTGAGCGCTTAGGGAATGGCCCCCAAGTGACACTGTGGCCCCATTGCACCATGACCCTATAGCTAGCTGTTGGAAGAACAGTTTCTCACAAGCACAAGGGCTTATGTGGGAGGAGGCAGGATGATATGGTTGGTTGGTTGACAGAGAAAAATGGAGTCGGGAGCCAGCATAGTGACACAGACCTTTAATCCCAGCACGTGGGAGGCAGAGACAAGGGACTTCTGTGAGTCCAAGGCCATCCAACACTACATAGTGAGTTCCAGGCCAGCCAGAGTTACACAGTGAGATCTCCAAGGGCTGTGGATTGGGAACATGGCTTAAGAGTGACTAGACCCATATGCCACACGGATCCCAGAGGGAAGAGGCCAGCCAGATGGGTAGGGTGGGGGACAGCACCTGTCACTACCACCCCTCTCTGTCTGCAAATGGAGACAATGTTCTAGTTCCCATCTCCTTCCCATCTTGTCCCTCAAAGGGAAAGAAAAGCACAGAGAGCAGAAAAGAGGCCACAAAATCCAACCTGAGCGCACGAGCACCCACTGCATGCCACAACTCTAGAGTAGGCAGCATGGTGCAAAGGTCAACCATGAGAGGTCAGGGCTGGACGTGTGGGTGGCAGTGCCGCCCACCACTGATGGCTTCCAGGCTGATGGCCACACCCACCTTCAATGAATGACTCATGGTCTTGACATCACTTGTACTTGTGGAGGCCTAAGACACATGGTACAAGACGAGGACCCAGCAGCTTGCCCTTTGTATTCATTGTCGGAAAAAGCATGATGTGCAGACTGAAATCTAGGTTCTCAGAGGCTGAGGTGGAGTGCTCCATGTGGCGGCACAGCCTGCAGAAGGGCCTTGTGTCACTTACAGTTCTGATCTCTGTTTCCACCTTCTACTCACATTTCTATCCAGGGTAAACATACTGGAATGAAAGTGTATTCATTCACTCACTCATTCATTCATTCACTCACTCACTCATTCATTCATTCATTCTTTCACATATTCACTCATCCATCCATCCATTTGCTTATTTATTTTATTGTGTTAACTGAGGATGGATTTATTTGTTTATCTGTGTGATTGCTTATTTATTTTTACTGTGGTACTGGGGACAGATCCTAGAACTTGATGCGTGTCAAGCATGTCTTTTATATCCAGTTATGCTCCCACTGCATTTTTAGAAATCAAGTCTGAGCTTTAGTATTTTGGTGCTAATACTGGCTTGGTGCAGGGTAGCCCCATGGAAAGGCAAATCCTGTGTTGACACAGTCCTTGGTTTGGTTTTCCCTGAACTGGGCCAAGACCTTCATCCTGGCCACGTTCTGAGAAATAGGAAAGGGTATCCGGTGGGAATAGGGGTGAGAGGAGATGAGAACTGGGCTGGGGAGGGGAGGGGAGGACACAAGGTGCTTGACAAATAGGCAAAGATGTCTGTCTTGACCACTGGATCCAAGTGGCTTGGCACACCCTGACTATGCCTGGACTCTGGCTGCAGCCGAGTCTTAAGGCTCAGCCTGTGCAGGCCTGGGGCTGTTTCTAGGAGACCTGGCTAACAACCTTGTCCTTGCATCTGCAGTATCAAGTAGACCCTGCCCAGCTGGTGACCCGGAGGCTGCAGGTCTCTGTGTGGCACCTAGGTACCCTTGCCCGGAGGGTGTTCCTCGGAGAAGTGATCCTTCCTCTGGCCACATGGGACTTTACAGCACAGAATGCCAGATGGTATCCTCTTCGGGCCAAGGTGTGTCTTTTTGTTACTTTTCTGTGGCTGTGATAAAACACTTTGACCAGAAAGCAACTTATGGAAGTGTTTATCGTGACTGACTCCACAGGGATAGTCCATCATGGTGGGGAGCCATGGGAGTAAACAGTGGGGGCAGGAAGCTTGGAGATCACATCTCAAGGGCACACGAAAGCAGAGCAGGCAAACTAGATGTGAGAGGGCACAAACTCTCAGCGCGCCCCAGGTGACATTCCCCAGGTGACATTCTTTGTCTTCAAACAAGGCTCCACAACCCCAAAGCTCTGTAACCACCTCAAACTGTACCACCAACTAAGGACAAAGTGTTTACATTCCTGAACCGATGGAGTGACATTTTTCACTCAAACTACCACAGGGGCTGAGCGTGCCCAGTCACCATGAACTCACTCATGTTCCTGAGGATAAGCCCCCTTCCACCCTGCCCCTTCCCCATTGGCAGCATGAACCTAGCTAGTACATCCATGGGTATCCCACTCAGCCTCCTTTGGTGAATGAGCTAGCAGCAAAGTGCCAAGCTGAAGTCACCCTACCTGATGCCCACTGAGAGAGTAACACCCCGTTACTGAACAGGGAATGAATGTCCACAGGCCTGCCACCGGGCTCCAGCCCTGGGGTATTCAGGGCTGGTACTTGGTTTCTAGACCTTGAGATTTCCTGTCCCAGTTGGTTCCCAAGGATCTGTGGGATGCTTCAGTGCAGATGGTGGCTGGCCCATGCAGGTTTCCAGGAGTCCTGGAATCCTGAGAACAGCTTCTCTCTTCTGGTAGTGGCAGACATGACTTTCCCTCCCAGTAGACTTCTCCACCCCTGAGATGGAAGGTCCATCAGACTTAGGCTCCTCTTCTCTCTGGGCTTTTCATGCACTTTCTGACAAAATCGCTCATGACCAGAGAGAAGCCATTTCTGTAGACCGAATGGTATCTCCACAGGGCTAGACATCCACAGCCAATAGAGCTATCTTGCCTATGGCTCCAGTCACAATCTGCAACGCTTTCTGCCCTCGGTGCCTGAAGGAGACATTGGCATGGAAGGGTAGCTCCAACCGTTCTGACTGAGAGCGAGCTGGTAGATAGGATCTTGACTGTTCTACCACTGTTGTCCAGACTTCCTGGAGGCATGCTATTCCCTGTGGCTTCTGATATTCTGAGGGAGTGGATTGCTCCTCCCATGCTGAGGGGCTGAGGGTGGCAGGGATGTCAGTACAGGTATAAGACCAGTCCACCAGGCATGCCCGTCCCACCCCTAGGCCTTGAGGTTTGTGGGGATGGGGCATTTATGGACAGAGTTGGGATAAAATGCACACAGTCCAGTTGGGTGGTTCTGAGGTACCATGAGAAGCATCCCACTTCTGACCTCTGCCTCTCACCCTCAGGCTGAGAAATACGAAGAGAATATTCCTCAGAACAATGGAGAACTTGCTGTTCGAGCCAAGCTGGTCCTTCCTGGAGGGTCAAGAAAGCTCCAGGAGGCCCAAGAAGGTTGGTGACTTCCAGCCCCGTGAGCATCTGTTTGTGTCATTGTCCCCAAAGTCTGGAGGGCAGACAGTTTGAGGTAGGCTAAAGATTTCCCACTGCCCACTGATCCTACATATTGGAGCTCGTGACTTGAGGGAACATAGGTGAGCAGAACAGGCAAGGTCTCCAGTGCACACCTCATCCTTTCTAAAGTGTAAGCTGGCCAGTCTCCGGTGTTCCTGTTGATAAAAGGGGCCACTGCAAAAGCACCCAGAGGTCAGCTTGGCCCTTCGGGAACCAAGAGAGCTTCTAGGGCACTGGGAGCTGGAGGCTCAGAGAGATCAGGATGGCATGGGTCAAGGGCATAGCTTCCGGGTATTTAACTTAGATAATGCAAGGCCCGCACATGTTTTGAGAGCAGAGAAGGACACAGAACTCAGGATGACAAAGGACCACGGTGTGGTAACCTTGGCAGGAATAGGACATTCTGATCCCGAGCTCCCAGGGCCAGAAACACACCAGAACAGCAGTTTGTTTCTCCCTTCTCAAACCTCGAGCTACAGTCAGCTTGCACGCACCCACCCCCACCCCCAACTCCTGGCTTCCCCAGTCCTCTGTGTTACTGCCACTGTCCTGGTGTTTTACATGTCCTTCCCTTCTGTCTGTATGCTAGCCCTAAAGGCAGTGTGTGGGCAAAGCCGGTGAAGCTGTGGGAGAAGTGAGCCTGGGGCTCCTCAGGGAGCTATGGTTTTCTGGATACCGATGCTGCATACGCACCTATAAATAGGCCTAACCCGGGTTCTGACTTTCCTTCCGGAACAGGTCAGCTAGCGCTTAATGGTCAACTGTGTTTGGTCGTGTTGGGAGCCAAGAATTTACCAGTGAGGGCAGATGGCACCTTAAACTCGTTTGTTAAGGGGTAAGTATCAGATGGTTGGTGAGTATGCATTGAACATGGCCCCAAATCTGAAGGAAACACCAGAAAGTATAAGCCATTCAGACTCATTTTAGCTTTCCTATGAAAATCTAAAATAGGGTGGGTGAGATGGCTCCCAAGATAAAAGCACTTGCCCAGCCTAATGGAGTCCAGTCCCCTGGAACCAACTACACAACGGAGGGAGAACCAGCTCCTGCTAGTTATTCTGTGATCAACATGTGTGTGACATGCACACTCGTTCTTAAGTGCATACATGCACAAAATTATAAAATGTAAAGAGGTTAAGAAATGGAACATAGCACATTTTTAAGGACCACGACTTCCAAGAAATAGGATTTGGTTATGAGGCTTGGTGGGGATAACACACTTTGACCAGAAACCTAGACCTCACCACTTCCTGAAATATCAGCCATTGGTTTTGAAAGCTGTTACCATTTCCCTAGCTCAGCACCTCCTCTTGCATTAAGCATCATATGGTCACTCTCGGCCATTCATAGTCACCACAGGCACACTAGTGTCCTCAAAAGGAAACACTACTAATCATAGAGGAGCAATCCCCTGTCACTGAGGCATTGAAAACACAGTGGGTTGTCAGGACCCAAGCCTACGACTGTGTGTGCCCTACAGCAAGTTTTTATTTTCTAACCCGATTTACCTGAGAATGGAGTACAATGAAGCCACGTGTACGTGGAGTACAGACCCCTAGTCCCTAGGCACTGGATTTAATGGTGGCATGGCCATGAGGAGATCATAGTGAGGACCATATGCCACAGAATTCCGACTCAGCCTAAATATCTGATGTGGGATCCAGCTCTAAAGGGAAATAGGAACTTTCTAGGGAGAAGGCACATGGACAGGCATTGGGATTCTAACCTAGATCAGCATAGAACAGGTGCCCATGGGGAAGGAGGTCACACACTCAACTGTGGTCTCAAGGTTCCGGTTTCCTTCTTCAGCTGTCTCACTCTGCCAGACCAGCAAAAGCTGCATGTGAAGTCCCCAGTACTGAAGAAGCAGGCTTGTCCACAGTGGAAACATTCCTTTGTGTTCAATGGTGTGAACAGCTCTCAGCTGAGACAGTCCACCTTGGAGCTGACTGTCTGGGACCAGGCCATCTTTGGTATGAACGACCGCCTGCTCGGAGAAGCCAGGCTTGGTTCAAGTAAGTCTGTTCACTTTTCTGTGGGTCCGTCTCTGAGGTTCAGTGAGAAACCACAGGTTTATGCCCTTAGTGATTGCCCGACACTGATACCTATTTCTGGAGTGGAAACAATTTAGCTGGCTTCAAAACTGCCCTGTCCTGTCCTGTCCTAATGGGAATCCCCAAGTTGAGGTCAAACTCTGCAAGAGAGTGATAATACAGCCAAGTATTTCAGCAATTTCGATCAGATTTGGATCAGCTAAAGAAACAAAGCTTCAGGTTTCACAACAGGCAAGGGGCAGTGTTTACTTTTGTCCCTCATGTCAATCATAAGAGGATTATTTTCCTAAGGAAAGTATCTTAACCCAGACAAGCATACATCTGGAAGGGCATCATCAAGGGGACAGACAAGGGCGCCAGTCACTGTGGCTCACCAGGAGGTTGCTGACATTGTATGGACAGCCTCCTACTGGGAGAGAGAGGGCAGGTTTGGCTCTCAGCAGGGCCCTACACAGTCACCTGCACTGGTCTCAAGACTGCCAGCTGAGAACTACTAAACAAGACTTGAGATTGCATTCCTTGGAGTGCAAATGTTTACTAAGCAAATCCTTCCTCCTGAGAAACCCCTTCCTTGAAAAGACAGGACCCCCAGACCACCTCCAGTCTCAGAATTAACTTCCATGATTCCCACTGGGAAGAACTGAATGCCCGAGACCACCTCCCTTCTCTTTAGAGCAGTGGCTCTCAACATTCCTAACTGTGACCTTCTAATACAGTTCCTCATGTTGCGGACCCCCCAACCACATTTTATTGCCACTTTGTAACAGTAATTTTGCTAGTTATGAATTGTGATCTATCTGCTTTCCAGTGGTCTTAGGTGATCCCTGTGAAAAGGGCCTTTGGCCTCCAAGGGGGAGTTCCCATCCACAGGTTGAGAATCACTGATTTAGAGCATGGCCACCTAGGCTTTGGGGTGATGTCACCTGTGCAGGGGTGGGGTGTCTCTTAGGAAGTCTCAAATTGAGGGAGAGAAAAGGCTTCTCCTGGGTACTTGCATCTTAAAAGCTAGGGAGCACAGGGGCAATCCCACCTACTCTCTTTCTCTCTCATTGCAGAGGGAGGTGATGCGGGTTGTACAGACTCATGTTCACAGTCCAAGCTTCAGTGGCAGAAAGTCCTGTCCAGCCCCAACTTATGGACAGACATGACCCTCGTCCTGCACTGAGGTGAAGCACAAGGTAACTGTGTACCCACAAAGGTCAACAGGAAGTGAGATCATGACAGAATCAGACCCACCGGATCACCAATAGCCGACTACAGTTATGTGTGTGGTTAGAACACAGAACAATTACTGCTGCCCAGGCAGTCGGGGAGGCTACTGGGAATGTTCTGATTTCAATAAATGCTCAACAGCGTCCCATAACTCCTGGCATTTATTAACAACAAAAATTTAAGCTGTTATATGTTGTTTCCAAAGAAAAGTTGACTGTTGTCTGCCTCCTCTCCGGTGGCAAGCCTCTCAGTGAAAGAGAGCCCGGGAAGACACCTTTCTGATTAGTATGCATCACGAATCCCGAGGGCAAGCCCAGAGGTTCCCCCCACAAACCCCCATGCAATCAGACACAAGGCCTTGGAGAGCTTTTATTGTGTGTAAATCTGGTGCGGAGTCACCTGCACAGGACAGCACAACCGAAAAGGACAGTCCAGCGCAAGGAGGGAAGACAAACTAAAAACAGGAACAAGTGGCTCACAATCAACAGGCCGGAGTCCCTTCAGGGCTGGAGTCCGAATGCTCTCAGTGAAGAAACTGACAGGAAATTGAAGTGTGCATTTTACATGCACAGAACCCACTATCATTTTTGTACAGCGGTAATTACTGCAGTCATTGGTTTCCCAACTGCCCCTGTGTCAGATCAAGTGTCAATTACATGGTTCTTAATGTTGAATTCTTTTATTCTGTAAAAGGTAACAAAATATACAGAACAAAACTTTCCCTTTTTTAAAACTAATGTTACAAACCCATATCGCTTATATATAAATACTATTCTCTATAGCAGGTCATCAGGTGTATAAGTCCAACAATGCTAACAGGTAAGCAGGAGAATTTTGTAGCGGAGAGTCCTGTACCGTACACTCTGAAGGACCGCTGCAGACTCTGCCAGCAGCCTGGAGGAAGGACACCGTGTGGGGGTGTGCTTTAAGACTCAAATTTCAAAATCATTTTCACCCCTCAACATACAGAGATGGATCCTTCATAGAAATCAAGAACAAAATCGATTTGAGCTCATTGTAAAACTAGAGAAAGTATGGCACCCGTGTGTGAGCCACAGTGCTGTCCCCAGTGACACTGAATCTTATGTCATGCGGGCCAGCCATTCGAATCCCTGCTCCAAACAGGAAGTGATTCGGTAACTGTCATAAAAATCTGGCCTGTTTGGCACTATGTGATACAACTGGAAGTAACCAGGGAAGATGCCACTGGGTCTTGGGGGCAGAACGTCGGCCCGGTAACTGCTCTTTAAGGGACTGGAACACAGCAAGGGGGTTTCTAGACTTAAGAGTACTAAAGAGCCAAGTGTGACACCTGCCTGCTGTGAGGTGCCGCCTGGCCTCTACATGGCCTCGAACTCATCGATGCGCTGCTTGGTGTTGCCCTGCCTGATCTGCCGAAGGGTCTTATACTTGTCCCGGCCTTGCCGCATGTTCTCGTTGTGGATGATGTCATTGTGGGTCCTCTTATTCTCATCCCGGGCCTGGGACAACTCATTGCTCAGAGTCTGAAACAGGAAGCAAGTTATCTGTTATTGACCCACCAACCACGCGAGGTCATGGTTTCACTCCTCATGGACTGGCTAGGAGATGTGGATAGGTTAGGTTAGGAGAAGGTACCAGGGGTGGAGCCCTGCATAATGTCTGGCATCCCTGCACACTCACCAGCAGCTGCCGCTGCACACGCTCATTCTTCTCTGCCTCTGTGATCCGCTTCTCTTCGTTGCGGTCATCCAGGATGCCTTCACTGGAGAGCTCGGCGCTGTAGCCCATGGGCTCTGCACCCTCGTCCTGCAGTCCCTCCTGCACGTGGTAATTCACGGGCTCGTACACTGGGGGTGGTGGGGGTGGGGGAGCCGTCATCACCAGGTGCAGCTCCTCCTTGGTCTTCACCAGGTCGTCCTGGGCTTCTTTAGCCTTTGGAGAGGAGAACGCTGGTCAAGTGAGGACTCTCTTACACAGCCCATCATATAAGAAGGGGTACGGTCTGCTAGTGAGGAGCCCGGGATTCTGCCTCCCCTTGGCTCTTGGCAAGAGTGACAGCAAATACTTTGCAACCAGAAAAATCAAGATTCTGGATCCTGGACTTTCAAGAGCACCATTCCTCTCTGCCTATAGTCCTGGTACATGCTCATTGGCTGTGTTCTCCAGTGCCACCACTTGGCGTAAGTCTGTGCATGTATCTTGCTCTCAGAGTGTCGGCCAGGGGCCCAGACCCAGGCTCCTCCACCTGCACCCCTTTCTAGCTCAGCCTTTTCAATGGCTTTCTTTATTTAACTAATACTTTTACAATGAGCACTGTTCCCAAATCCTACATTTACTGCGTGCAGTGGGTTAGAGAGCATGTAGGGTACAGATGGGACATGCAGGCCCAGGGCACACCCGGAAAGGGGCCTGTAGAAGCAGAAGGACACGTGGAGAGGGGCCTCTCCGAGCCTAGTGTTAAGAATCACACCTAGACTCTCTGATGTCCTGGGGGTACAGGAACAAGGGGAAGGCAGGGCTCTCAGAGGACTCAAGATTTCAGCTATTACAGATTGACACTGTAAAGGAGATGAGGCAGGACAACACACTGGATGCTGTCCCCTCAGGAAGCAGGCTCAAAGGTGAGCATTCAGTCACACATCTGGGAGCCCGGGCTGTCATGCTAGTCTGGAAACCTCCAAAGTTCTCCAGTCTACTCCAACTGTCACATCCTGCTTCAGGGTCTGTGACCCTGTCACAGGGGGTACCCAAGCAATTAGAATCAAAACTAGTTTCCCAATCAGGAGTGTTTGATCATGGCCAGCGAGCGTGGGACACAGAGGGGGGAAGGAATAAGTAGGCCCTTTGTTCCTCGGCTAATCCAATGCCAACATGCTGCTCTACCTCATGAAGGGGGTCAAGGCCATTCCTTGGGGGATTTCTGCCTCATTAACAGGGAAGGCATCTGCAGAGGATTGTAAGAGGTTCCTGAAACTTGTGGTGTGGTCTGCAGCTGAACCCCTCGAGACGCACCCTCCCAAGACGTGCCCCACAGCCACGCCTGGTTTCTGGGGTTCACTCACCCGGTGCTGCCACTCCTCTACCTCGTCCTCCTTGCGCCTCCGTGCCTCCTCCAGCAGTGCAATCTTGGCCGTGTACTCTGCCAGCTCTGCAGCCTACAAGGGAGGGTAAAGGGGTGTCCAGAATCCGTCTGGCAAAGTCCATTGGTAAACCAACATTCACCCACAAGAATGAATGGCCTCCCTGGTGATGAGTGCTCAGGGGACCCTATGGGCACCTCCCTGACAGAGGATTCAGACAGGTCCAGCCCACTCCCCAGCCTCCTACAGATCTGTTTACAGCACTAGCTGAAAGCTTTGAAAGGCAGCTGTCACTTGTTTGATTCCCCGGGAGGGCCCTTTCCATAATTCAGCATCTTGAAACCATGCAATCCCTACCAGCTGCTCCTGGCTCTTTATCTGATCCTGTGCCTGTCTCTCCAGTTCCTCCTTGGCCCGCAGGGCGGCCATGCGGTCAGCCTCCAGACGTTCAGCGTCCTCCTGGGCTCGCCTCCTCTCTTCCTCCAGCTGGAGGGCCTTCTCAATCTGCTCAGAGAGCTCTGCAGAGAATATGGAGTCGGCGATGCTCAGACTCCCGGGCAGGAAGTGAGCCTTAGCATTCCAGTCCCACCCCAAGTGGGCTGAAGGAGACTGGGTGAAAACCAATCTGACCATCACTAAGTCCTGGACTGAGTCACACTGGGCTGTGAGCAGAGACAGCTCAGGGCTCATTCCTGCCGTTGCTAAGATAATTTCCTCAGTATGGTTAGAGACCACCAAGGAGCAGCTGGTCAGATATCCTGGTTCCTGGGGCCAGGTCTGACCTCTCTGACCTCTGCTGCACCCCAATAATGGCACCCTGAGGCAGAACAGACTTATGACTCATCACCTGGACACTGACTTGGGTCATAGAAATGGCCTGCTGGTATCTTTCATGCTTCAGTAAACAGCATCTCTCTCTATTCTAAAATGTCCTCAGAGGGCAGGGCTGCACCTATGACCCTGGGATGTATGGTAGAGGTGTCACAAGCTGCTTGTGACAGCTGTGAATATGCTGAGGAAATGGGGTATCTATCTCACTAAAGTTCAACACTCTTAGCAAAATGTGTGTGTGTGACTGATGACAAGCACAGACATTAGATTGCTTTCTGATCTCAATGGTGGTGTTGCTGTTGCTCTATCCCGTCTTAGTAGAGTTGTGTTAAAAGAGACAGCACTCTTGAACAAGTTCCCTCTTGGCTGTGGGCCAACCCTGCCTGACTCTCTGGGGTGACGGTGGGGGGAGGGCAGGCAGCATGAGCTCCTGACCTTTCTCTGCCCTCTTGGTCTTCTGCTCATAGTCCTGCAGGCGCAGCATCAGCTCCTCCTTCTCCCGGAGCATCTGTTCCTTTTCTCTCTCCACGGTTTCTCTCCTCTTCTTTTCCGTTTCCAGCTGTTGTCTGGTATAGGGAGGAGGAAGAGGCAGGTGGGAAGGGTGAAGCTCAGACAGACCCAGACCTGCAGACGCAGCTGCTGGTCTGCTACCACAGAGCTGCCATAGCCTGGGTCTGGATGGTTTGTGTGACAAACCAGGTCAGAGCAGGTCCCAAGGACAATCCCTGCTTGCTCCCAGCAGCCACTTGAGGACACAAATGTCCAGCCCTGGGGTCCCAGGTGGTACTGTGTCCTGCCTGGTCACTCACCGCTCCAGCTGCTTCTGGTGCTTCTCCTCCCGAGCCTGGGCCTTCATCTGCTGCACCTCGATGGTGTCAGGCTTCCTGCGGCGCATGTACAGCTCATGGTTCCCCATGCAGAGCTGCAGGATCCTCTTGTTAATTCTCAGGCGTGGAGCGTAGAACACAAAGTCCTATAAAACACAATGGGGCGGCCTTGGTTTTAGCTCCTTCAACGGCCTTCTTTCTTAAGACCACACTTCACCAGAGTTTCTCAACCTTCTCTCACAGGCCAAAGGCCACAGAGAAGGGGGCCACTCCCTGCTGTGAGTTAAGAGGGAGGGGGTCCTGGGTATGTGCATGTATGTACATCTACTTGTATATTTGTGTGTATACACTAAATCTCAGTCTAGAGAGGCCTCTCTTGCACTGAGAAAGCTGGTTATCACTGGCCTCCAGTTCCCCAGCCTGTCACCATCCGTCCCTGCCCGTTCCCCTTCATGTACACTACGCCTTGATTGCTGAGCTTCCCGTCTCCCGTCAAACCCGTCGCTTCTCACACTGGTACAGACTGCCCTGATTTCCACTGCTCTGGATTCCCAAACCAGGGATGTCCCACTGCCTTATAGTGCCAGTCCCAGCAACCATGTCGACAACCTCTGAGCTTGCTGCCACATCTTTGAGCACCCTGCACTCCATCAATCAGCCCCAGGGTCACTGAACAAGCGCAACAGTATAATGGGAATGTCATAAGACTAAATCGGAAAATATTCTCAAGGGACTTGGGACAGTGTGTTCATAACAGTACCTGGGATGGTAAACCCTGGCTGCCATGAACAGGGGCTACCTGGGCTAGCTGTACTTATGTGCTCACAATGGAGGCAGTTACTTTCTCAAAGAGGAGGGCAGGGCATGATATTTGGAAACTCTGTCACCAGTATACACGGGCTTAGGGCCATGACCTTGCCTCCTAACTTCTTGCTCCTTCCAGGGTTAGTTTAGGTTACAGAGGGGAGGCATGGTCTATTTGGAAATGCCTCCTGGTTTCCTCCAGCCATCTGGAGAGAAGGTGAGATTAACACAGCAGACTTCCTCCCACCCAGAGAGACTGACAGCCCAGTAACACCAAACAGTGGCCAGTCCCCTTGTCTACATGAAGCCTCCAGGAACCCTGAACTTCCTGGGTGGGGCTCCCCTCTGGTTTCACAGACTGATTATTAAGTCACTGGGTTTCCCAGGGAGGAGTCCACAGAGCTAAGAGAAGCAGGAATTTTTATTACCCACCTATCTCTTATTACACAGGAGAGAACAACCTTGGCTCATGGCTTCAAAGGCACACAACCCAAAAATGTCCCATTGTGACTCACAAGTATGTGCAAAGAAATGCACCAACTCCCCTTTAGAAAACAACCAATCACAACGATTCAAGTGTCAGAACTACAGGTTAACATGAGGCTCCCCTAACCCCTGACTACAAGAAACAGACTCAGAAACTACTAGAAAACACTCCAGAGTCAGCAGTTGATAGCTGGATGGGTGAGGGGAAGGAATTTCTCCTATGCTTTTGAAAGAAGCCAGTCATGATTCTTAAGTTAGAGTTGTCAGTTCAAGCCCTCAGAGAGCATTTTAATGCAAAACAGAGTTGAGGTGAAGCTTTTGTAGTGGGTGGACAGACAACCCATGTCCTAAAAACAAACATCAGGGAAAGGGTACCCAAGACACCCCTAATTCTGTCAGGCAAAGGAGACAAGCCATGGCACACTCCCAGGAAGCTCCCATGAGGCCAAAGTCCAATCAATTCCAAGACCATCTGGGGTCTGTCAGAGGGGCTCCTGAGAAGGCTGCCCTAAGCAACCAGCTTGGCAGAGTCCAGACACCTAATAGTTCAAAAGCCATTGAGCAGCTGCCGGGGGGTTAGGGGGGTGGTGGTGGTACGGAAATGGTAGGGCCTGTCCTGAAGGGAGAGGTGGCTGCTGGGACATGCTGAAAGGAAAATGAGATCCGAGAGCCCACCTAAAAGTCAGAAAGAGCCCTAGACTGCCATGAGTGGGCAGGGAAGACGCTGCCTCCTGCCTCACCCTCTAGAGAAGTTTTATAAATTCCCAGGGATCCCTTCACATGGTTGCAACAAGAAAGAAACCCTACACCTTCGTACCTTCAGGGTTTCTCCTGTTTTTTATACTATAGTCTAACCTTGAAAATGTGCTTTTCTTGTGTCCCAAGTAAAATACTGGGATTAGGCACGGCCACTCCACAGCCCTGGGGAGGAACGGTGGGTCACCACCGCCTCGTCACCCCTCAGCTCCCGGACTAACGCTGCCTCTGCCTTTGAACCTACACTGAGAGGCTGGATCCCCTCCTTCCCTCCCCTCAGCCTGCTTCACTTTTCATCTGACGGTGATGCTTGATTCGCCATGAGAATCCTCCTCTTTGTCTGGTCTCATCACTTTTCCCACCACAATGCAGAACTTCGACTGTCCTTGGCCACAGGTCAATCCTGGAGCACTGGGCTCCTGGGGTGCATGCATGGTATGCGTGTGTGTGTGTTTGTGTGTGCTGGTGAAGGGGTGTATCAGTGTCTTCCTCTGTTGCTCTCTACCTTATTTTTTGAGGCAGGGTGTGTCCTCGAACCTGGAGCTCAGAAATTAAGGCTGGCTAAGGAGCTCCACAGATTCCTCCTGTACCCATTTCACTTTCCCTCAGCACTGGGGTCACACACGTCTCCAACTGCACCTGTTTACGTAGCTGCTGGGATCCAGACTCAGGGCGAGCACCTGGCTGACTGGGCCGTCTCCGTGGCATCAACATGTATGCACGAATTCAATTAGATCAAACACGATTGCCTCTGCATTCTTTGTGATTTCAAAGAAAGCTAAAATGTATGCCAACACACCCTACAGACCACCTCTACTGTGGGCTGAATTAAAATAAAGAAAGAAAAACAAAAAAGTTCTGAAAATGGGTCAGCAATCTACCCAGACTTCAGAACTGTCTTTCTGGCTGTGCCACCTCACTGCCCACAGAACATGGGATCGTTGTGACCCTCAGCTGATGGGGCTGCATATTAATGGGAGCCGTTACCATGGAGCCTGAGCCTGTATCACACAGTTTAATTTTAAAGAACTATGTGAGTGCCCGTGGAGTAGAGAAGGAGTCACAAGTTTACAAGCAGCAGGGGACATTGTAATAAAGAAAATACTTTCCCAAGCCAAGCAGAGACCTGCTGACTTTACAGTTCATAGCCTAGCCCGCGTGCCGGGAGGGACTGTCAGTAATGCTGAGTGTTCCAAGTGGGTTTACCATTTATTTCCAAGGGGTGCTCAGCCCTAAGAGGCTTAGCAGACATCCGAGGTGTGGACACAGCCCATGCTTGCCTCTCTCTCTAAGCTTACCGCTGTAACTAGGTAACAACAACACAAAGACATGGGGACCCAAGGTCTTTCCCAATCTGTAACTGTGGTAAAAGCCAGAGGAAGCGCTTTAAAAATTACACTTAAAAAAACAAAACCCAGAAAAAAGAGTTCTTTCTATCTCTACTCTACTATGGTTTTGTCTATATGTCTTCAACATCCTGGCCCAACATCAACTAAAAGTTAAATGTTGATGGCATAAAACCCAAATAAAGCTGCGCGTGCAGTCCATTAGTCCTTTCGGCTCTCACTTCACACTCTGCTGCCCACATGGGTAGAGTACGAGTACATGCCTGAGTGAAGATCATGTGATGGGCCAGGGTGACCACAGGAGAAAGGTGGGCTACCATTGCAGACAGGAACCAAGAAGCAGAGTGGAACCCCAGGGGACCCACCATGCTCTGAAACACTTGGGACAGACAGTTAACTGGTAAACCCAAGGCAGCACAAAAAGCCAAATTTTGGTCCTTTGGACTTGAAGGTCTCATTGTCTACTTTCCAACCAGCTACTGATGAGACCCTGGCACGAGCTCCACCCACAAGTTGGTATCAGAGGTAGGCTGGCTGCCCACAAGAACATTGGGCAAGCCGGGTGTGCCACAGCAGAAGTGTGTCATTTTGGGAAGCGCTTATTATCATTTGGCCAAGGTCAGTGAGAACTGCCCTTTTCTCTGTATGAAGACTGAGATTACATCATTGAGCTTTGGATGGACACATCTGGTCTCCATAGCAACCTCCCACTGCAGTGGTCAGTCACATGGCCCAAAGATCTCTGAGCTTCCATTAGAGGGAAGCTTGAGGAACACAGTGTGCTCGGGACACTAGGAAACCTCAGTTTTCTCCTGAAAACTAGGTCAGCCGGGAGACCAGAAGCAGTGACCCGGTCTACACTTGAACTTACAGGTGCCTTCTTGTCGATGGGCTTGATGACAAACTTCTTGTCGTTGAAAGAAATGTTCCTGATTTCACTCCAAGGGAAGCCGATCTTCGGGGTCAACCTGAGGTTGTAAGAAGAAAAGCCGCAGTGGGTTAGATACACTGTCACAGGTTCCCGGACTAGGGTTGAGGGGAGACCCTGAGGTTGTAAGAAGAAAAGCCGCAGTGGGTTAGATACACTGTCACAGGTTCCCGGACTAGGGTTGAGGGGAGACCTTAGCAAATCTCTTCATTTAAAATACAAAGCAAGTCCAGGATGCATAATTAATATAACCACCCTGTTTAAACAGCCTTTACCCTCCCGGGTTCAACCAAATGACGCAGCCAGGTTTTAGTTCTCAGCATCGGGCAGCTGTGCGGCATCATCCTGGGTCACTTTGTGGTAAACAGACTCTGAATCGGGAACACTCTTTTGTTCGATTTGACCTTCCCCCCACATGCCTACCCTACCCAGAGTATCATACTGCCAGAGTCCCCACTGTTGTTCTGCTGCTCTGATTAATTCCTATCAGCCAGCAGGCACTCTCTTCAGATATGTCAGCAGAATTTTTACTCACAGCTCTAAAGCTACACTTTCAGCATAGTTCCAGGCTGCCAACACGTTTCCTTGTCCTCCATGCCTCAGGTTCCTTTCCTTCCCCCTCTGACACAAACCGGCTTAGTGTTGAGTACCATGTCACTTTTAGCTTTATAAAAACATGCCTTGTTTTCCATATGGGCCTTCCTTACAGAGAAGCTGCTGACCCATGAGGTGGGCAGGGAGGGGGGTGGATTCCACACCTCTGACTCTCATTCTAGTGAGGTGCACACTCCTGCCTGGCTGGATGCTGTTCTGTGTCAGTCCAGGGTAGCTGAGGCGACACCAAAGCCCTATATGGCCTTACTACTCAATGTCATTACACAACTGGCCTGAATTCTGGCTTTTCCATCAAGAGATGTCAAGACCACCTTGCTTTGCCTAACCATGTCTCCAGCCTACTCTCCAACACATTACCAGAAGTAATGGCAATCCAGAAGGAAGGAAGGACAAACTCTCAAACCACAAGCACTGCCATCGAACGCTGTCCTGGGCTGAGGAGATGGATGGCTCAGCGGGCAAAAGCCTTCTTAGCACAAGTGTGAAAACCCAGAGTTCAGAGTTCAAATCCGCAGAAGTCATATAAAAAGCATCTGTACCCAGCACTGTGGCTGCAGAGATAAGACTCAGATGCAGCGTGTTCCGTCACCTCACTGTCACCCGAGGGATACAGAACTTTCAGCAGTATGGTTTTGTCGACAGGTCTAAGGACACTTGAAATACAGCTATGGCCTGGCCCTGCCACCATTTCTCCTGTGTCCCACCTTCCCTTCATCCCCCAGGGAAAAGCCAAAGCATAGAGATGTCAGGCAGTTATTTTTAGAGCACTTGCCCCAGACCCCAAGAGCAAGAGCTGGTTGCAGAAGAGCTAGGAACCAGCTACTCAACCCACAGCCACATGGCCACACAGCTAGGTCAACATCCTCAGCTCCTAAAACCTAAGGAGTCCAGGCTCTGTCCTGCAGCTTCTGTCTATACAAGTCTTGATCGTTTCTGACCTAGAAAAGCCAGGTGTCCAACCTCAGCAGGCATCTGTTTTCCAAAGGCTGGGTCCAACGTGACCCTTATGACTTTGAAAGCTCAATCTGTAGCCACACATAAGCATAATTGTAGTATCAGAGCACCAGGGCTAAAAAAGTTGTGACTCACTTCTGAGTTAGGGAACTTCCTTTATTTCTTAGCCAGTTGGAAAGTGAAAGCCTACAGGGATTCTCTCTTCCTCTCCCTGTCTAAAAAGAGATCACACACTCGGCATGAGGGGGCTCCACCCAGAAGACTGCCACAGGATTTATACTGTCACTGTACCTCACTTGTCACTGACTTAAAAGGTGGGGAGAAGAGCTGGACATGGGGCGGTGCATGCCTAGAATTTCAGCACTTGGGAAGTTGAGCTGGGAGAGTGGAGAGTTCTCAGGCAGCCTGTGCCACTTGTAAGCCCTTGAATTAGAGGAAGAGAGGAGCAGGAGAAGGAGGAAGAGGAGAAAGAAGAAGAGGAAGAAGAGAGGGAGGAGGAGGAAGAGGAAGAAGAGGAAAGGAGGAAGAGGAGGAGGAGGAGGAAGAGGAGGAGGAAAAGGGGAGGAGGGGGGAGGAGGGGGGAGGAGGGGGGGAGGAGGAGAAGGAGGAGACTGATGATGGAGATGTGGGACTCTCCACCAAGAGGAACCATAAGTATGCGGAGATGGCTGGTTGCTAGGCATGCACAGAATAGGACTGAGGCGCCTTGAGATGCAAGAGAGTAGGACAGCCTCGCACAATGAGGTTATTGGAAGAACAGATACCACGCCAAGGTCCCCTACAAGCTGTACCTCAAACCACCTCAGTAGACAAATAAGCGCCACTGCTCACAAATACCCACGGGTTCCTGCTAATCCCGAGGACTGAGTAAAGAGAAAGAAACTGGCTCCTTCTAGTTAACGTGTCTGTGACTGCCCCTGGATTGCCATTTCTTGATGCAGTAATAATTCCATAAAAAGTTCTGTCCATGGACATTAGCGCCAATAGCTGGAAGTGTAAGAATTGGTGTCAGTAAATACCGTTTCGTAGACTCTCCCTAAAATATACTTACCAGCTACAATGAGAAGGGCAGACATGGCAGTGGCTGGCACTGACCCAGTCACAGGGGGCTGGACCATCCCACTGACAACACATGCTTTGTGGGATTCTCGCCCAAAGTGTAAGACTCAAATATGACTGTGGGTGAAACGCAAGCTGAGGTCTTTCTACAAGTCAACGGAGAGCCCAAAATCGCAACAATGAGACCACTGTGGCGTTTCACTGGGACAAGTAGAGATACCGAAGTTCATGGTGAGACACATTTGAGTCACCACCAGCTCCAGGCTGGAGAGCACTACATCTAATGAGCCGTCCTCAGTGACCGAGTGGATGGAGCGTTGTCTTCAACCAGTCCACAAAGCTCTCCCAGGGCCCACTCTCTTACACACGTGAAGCCCGGAGCCAGGACTGCTGCCTACACTTCATGATGGAGTGACACAAGGGGGTGGGGTGGGTGTGCTGGCAAAAACTAAGGATCCAGGGCCAGCCTCGTGTGCTAAGTTCATTTATTTTTGTGTCGGTTTTGGTATGAGACTGTCAGGAGGAATCATAACCCAGCCTAACTGGACTTCTGTGCATGACGCCCATGGAGGGGGTGGGGGAAGGGACGAGGTATGCCTACCTCCCCCTCCTCCTTCCAAGCCCAGGGTTAAAGAAAGGGGACAGACAAATGCTTTCAGTACCCAGGTTCCCACTGAACTGTGTGACACATACCATGAAAAGGGGGATCCCTGGGAGAGCCAGAGCCCAGCCAGAGCCCATTTAATTTCAGAAAGGCTATGATAAGATATATCTATTTGTTTGTGTATCAGATTGCTCCTATTAACAATGTATCAAGAATATCCAATCCCCACCATCAGTTCTATTGGTGAAGGATGCAATTCAATACCCAGGCCCTTAGAGCTGGTCCCTCTGAGCCCAGAATAATCTCCTACAGCTACTGCAAACGGGAAAGAACTGTGCTGTTAGCAGACTCAGTGTTCTCTTAAAAGCTTTTCCTCTGAAGACAGGGCGTGCCTTCTTTAGAGGGTATGGTGATGGGAGCGGAACCGCCTCCTGCAATCAGGAGAGAACACGGAAGGCCCCCGGGAGAACTGCAGTCGGCTGCTGAATGGAGCCTGGGAGGCAAGGGGAGGACCCAGTAGGGCACAGTTCAAATTTTACTTGGGGAAAAAAAAAAAAAAAAGCAGGCTGACATCAGCAAGGTCCTGCCTATGGCTGTTTCTTACAGCTGGAAAAACCTGTTTGGACAGCCCTCGCCAGGGCTTGTTACAAAATCTGGCTGTTCAAACATGGAGTTAAGTAAGGGACAGAGGCAGCTTCCCGCATGCATTTTCACAAGGGCCAGGGCCCCGTGCTCTCTGACTTTCTGACTCCACGCACAGCTCTTTGGCATGGTGATGGCTCACAGGTCCCAGGCTCCCACTCCAGGCTTGGAGGAAGGACCGCGGCCTGGCTCTGGGAGCTCCTTTGGGCTCAGACTTTGTTTCTCTACCAACATTTCATCAAACAAGCAAGCAGCAAGTCTTCCACAGCTCACTTCTGGTTCTCCAAGGGTTCAGGCTTCCTGGGATGTTCCGAATGGGTTGTTTATATTTTATACAGGGTCTCACTATGTAGCCCTTGCTGGCCTTAAACTCACAGAGTTCTATCTGCCTCTGCTTCCTGGGTTTGGGATTAAAGGTGTGCACCACCATGCCTGGCCACTAACTGGATTCTTTATGTACATGTCCTTTACTATGAGGAGGGCCACTCGCCTAGATGGCTTCAGGGAGACCACGGGGACAGGGTGAGATCTGGGGAGCTGACAGGCGATGAAGAGAACTTTACATTATGACACACTTCATGGACTCAGCTGCATTCCTGGGCTCTAGGCCTCTAAATTTCACAGAGAAGACCTACTAATGGGGACATCAAGACCCTGAGACATTCTTGTCTCACAGCTCCTTAGCCAGAGCCAATCTCCTGTGTGCAGGCACCACCAGGAGGACTACTTTGGTGAATTGGGATGATTTCCCCTGGTGGGAAGAAGGCAACTCTGGGACAAACACCTGCAACTGACAAGAGGCTCCCAGTGCCAGGCAGCTCTCTTTCTATGACTCTGCTCACAGACCTTGCTTGACAGACAATGTAATGGCTGTGAAGCAATTAGACACCTTCTGCAGGCTCAGGGGATTTAGCTAATTGTTCATATGTGCAAGCTGCTGCTTACAGAATCCTGGAGTGTCTGGTGGCATTATCAACATTCCTGATTGGATTAGCACAAGCCTTGAGCCGGGAGTCCACTCTGGCTAGGCAACAGCCTAGGAACCGCCATAGACGGGAAAGTCCTCTGGGAGCTACCAATCTCTGCTTCACAGGGCTCGGAGTCCTGTAGTTCCTGTGCTCTGGGCCTTCCCTCGCCACAGGCTCCTTGTGTTACAGAACAGATGCACAGGGTGCTAACTTCCAGGTCACCACTTAAGATGATGCCACCACACAGTCCAACACACACATGACTGGCACTTCATCTGTTTTCCTGGCCTGTTACCCCACAGCTAAAAAATCAACGATCAACTTAACTCACTTGTCATCTTTCTCGTAAATGTTAAGTCCAAGGGCATCGACTCCAAGCCAAAGGTCTGTTCCTTTCTTGTTTTTGATCTCGAAATAGTTGATCCCATACATTTCCAGGTCCTGGGCAATCTTCAGGTATTCTAGCATAGCACTGTCCCTAATAGGAAAGAAAACATAGGTGTTACAGTTCACAGCATTCACATCCAAACACACAAGCCTCCGCTTACTCTTAAAATGAAGGCCAGTCATGCAGAGTCAAGAAGAGGGAGGCAAGTTATACAGGCAGGCAGGGCCTGGACCTACCAAAGGCATCAGGGAAGAGCTGGGCCTGCAAGCAGCTCTGTGAGAGGGGCCTGTCCTGCCCTGAGCCCCACGAATTCAGGAAGAACCCACTGATTTCCCCTGGTTTCTAAGGAGACAGGTTTTTTATTTTTTTTCTTTTTATTCTCTTGCTAGGGATAACCCTGATTCCCACATTCACAGAACAATCAGGAATCCCAAGAAAGGACTCTCAAAGACTCCCACTCAAGGCCTCTGCGGCACACAGGCCGTGGGTCCCAAACTGCAAGGAAGTAGTGGAGGCTGTGTACAAGGCCAGAGGCAGGGACTGGGGTCTTCATTTGAGTATCCTAAAGCCCCATGCCTCTGTCCCTCAAGCTTCACTGGCCTCCTCACCTGTGGCCTGTCCTTACATTATAGATAGTGTATATTACATTAAAGCAATAACCTTAATAATCAAGTTAGAGCTTTCCGACAAGAGACAAAAACCCTGATTCACTTGCAACCAGTGCTACCCTCAGCCAATTGAGTGTCAGCCACCGGGCCTTCCTCTGATGGGTGGTTAGCGCTAACTAGCATTTGAGGCTTTAACTGAGTGTTTCTTTCCCCAGACAAGAACACCAGGCCTTATTTAAAACACAAAACTCTAATCTTCTTCTCCCCAAGGGAAGCCCATGTGTCCATCTTGGACTTTACCAAGCACAAAGACCAAACACTGCCCTGTCTGGAAGAGCTACCTGCAGTCCCAGAGAAGGCACGCTGGAAAGACAGGCACTCACTTGAGCATCCCCCGGTGTTCCGCATGCCACACCTGGATCCGGTCCTCCCACTGGTCCCTGCTGAGCTTGTGCTGGTCCATGACTCTGGGTTTTAGGAAAGAGAGATGCAGAACTGTCACTTTCAAGGGCTGTGAGATGTGAGCCTTCTCACAAGCATTCAACCCCTTACTGTTCTTTTGAACAGGTCAATCATGGCTTTTTGTTTCGACTTTCTAATTTTCTTTCTGGGGCATAAACCTGAAGATTTAGCCTTTCAGAGAACATATTCCCACTGGATGTTTTTTCAAAAAAATTATTCTAAATAACCTTTTCT
The DNA here is from genome assembly GCA_019843965.1 of Rhynchomys soricoides. NCBI lineage: Eukaryota > Metazoa > Chordata > Mammalia > Rodentia > Muridae > Rhynchomys > Rhynchomys soricoides. The sequence goes on from JADRCH010000220.1 coordinate 1,351,830, forward strand.
TCCAAAGGGGGTCCTTTTTTGACACCATTAGTAAGGAAAGATTCTCCAGGTTACTGTATACAAGGCAGAGCTAAGCAGGCAGGTCAGAAAGGGGCCTGCCAGTCAGAGCCATGAGGAAGGGCCATGGTACCCTGGCTAGGTCTCAGTTAATCATCAGGGGAGCCTGCTAGCTCAGAACATTCCAAAGTGAGAGCTTAGGAAAGTACCAGAGTTGCAGCCTAAGGGAGCAATTCACCTCAGCAGAGTTTCCTGCTCCCTCTCACACCTCACGCTCTCTTCTCCTAAGGCAGGGCTTGTGCTCACCCAGGCTAGCTTCGGCTCACCTCTGAGGAATCAGTCGCTCGGAGCTGAGGTACCCAGACTTGTGCGTTTCCTTGTTGTAATCTCCGAACTTGGCCTGGACCGCATAGGACCCCAGGAGCACGGCTGTCTCTGGGGGGCAGTAGATCTCATCGCTGAGGATCCCTTCCTTGACTTGCAGGAAGAAGAGCTTCTGCGTGATGTCTTGGATGAGCTCCTCGGCCACGTCCTCGGGGTAGAACTTGGCCCGGAATTTGAACTGCACAGGGTTCTCCTTTCGAACCTCCTGTGCGGAGACCTGGGAGACAGAAGGCAGTTCTCAGTGCCAGCTCAGGTTGTTCCTGAGCACGGTGACTCAAAATTATCATATAACTAACTATCACTGTTGGGTTTTTGTTGTTGTTGTTGTCTGGTTTTTGGAGACAGAGTTTCTCTGAGTAGCCCTGGCTGTCCTGGAACTCACTCTGTAGACCAGGCTGGCCTCGAACTCAGAAATCCGCCTGCCTCTGCCTTCCGAGTGCTGGGCTTAAAGGTGTGCGCCACTGCCCGGCTGTAACTATCCCTGTGATCACGTGAGAGTACCCCAGGCTTGTGCAAACTTGTTGCATTATGGAGGATGGTCTTGAGTTTCCGATACTCCCGCCTCCACCTCCTGAGTCCCGGGATTATGGGGTACGACCCATTATGCCTGGTTTAATACGGGGATTTGTGCGCATTCTTCCAACTCAGCCTAGCCCTGAAACTCATTGCTGTAGGGTGTGAGGTAGTAAGTCAGTCCAAAGCACTCACCCTCTGCTGGAAACCAGCTCGCCCGTCCTCATTTCTTGCAGCCACACTATCAATCCCAGAGGACTCATTTAGGATTGACCCTATGTCTGTCCTTCTTGCTATGACCTGCCCTGAAGCTGGTCTGGCCCTGGACCATGAACTGACCCTCCTTACAGTAACACAGAAAGTGAGGCAGAGAAAAAAGCAGAGCCTGCCAAGGGTCTGAAGAAAATACACTTAGCTGATGACTTCATTATTTCGAGTGGGGTTACCCAATCTTCGGAGCTAGAAGATCATTTACTGCAGACTCAAACAAAGCAGTGGCAGGTTCTGACAATATGGTGCGTGATTCCTGATTTCTAGATTAATCTCATGAAAAAAAAAAAAAAAACCACTAAGGCCTACTAAAAGCGAGGCAGTTAACCATTACCTGCCCCAACAGGGGAGCCAGGAGGAGGAGTTAAAATGAGCTGAGATCTAAATCTAATCCACATTCTCTCTTCCTGGAAGCATGCAGCCTCGCTGTCTACAAAAATCTTTACACAAATAGCAAGGGACAAAAAGACAAGGATATCGCTGAAGCATTCTGGTTTCAATGTCCACAGAGCAGACCAGCTCCCAATTATTAGCTTGTAAATAGTTAGCCCTACTTACCTTTTTATCAAGTTTCAACCAGGTAGGGAATCCTTTATTGTCTATGTACTGGAGGCCGAAGTACCATACTTCCCGGAGGCCAATAGTCTTTACCACCTGTGTGAGAGAGGGCCACCATGTGAAACATAGGCACCAGAAGCCGTGGGTGGTCCCTCATGTTCAGCAGTCTCCAGAGACAGAGACTTCTTGGTACAAGGAATAGGCAAGAGTCTCAACCTTAACCTGTGACTCATAGATGTCAGGTCAAAGCACAAATGACACATTTTAACCTGAATCTGGTCAGGCTCAGGGTTATCTGTACGTTATAAAAATTCTCGATCACACCCCCTTACTTCAGACTGCAGGGCAGGCTGTGACGAGCACACAGAACCAACAATCCACCTCACGAATGTCCAGGCACACCACCCAGGATCAGGGTTCTAAGACTGGGACAGACAAAGGGCACTTGGCTGTTCTCATGTCAAGTGAGATTCTCACAGCAATGCTAAGACCCCAACCCAAGACCGTAGCAAGGACAGCAGGAGGGGAAGCTTCCTGTGTTCTGTTGTTAAAGACCTACAATGGTAGTCCTCATGAGTAAGCTCTTTAGGACAGAGAAGCAGTGACTAATCATCTGCACTGAGTGTCAGAGGCAGGGGACTGGCTTTGTGGGTGAGATTATCTTCCCCAAGAGAAAGAAACCATATACACAAGGCTATGGCTTATATTAAATCTGAAATGTCTAATAAAATCCTGGCCACGCCCATTGCCTTTATCTGTGTGTGTGTGTGGGGGGGGGGGCAGATGCTTTCGACCGCGACCACTCCGGAGTCTCTGCTTATTAAATGCCATGTGCCTGTTCATCTTCTTCCTCTATCCACTCCACAAAACAGTGGGGAGAGACCACATCCAAGATTTTACCACAGGATGGTGCGAAGGAAGAAATTCAGCCTCTTACTCTGCTCCCGGGGCCTTGTGAAGCCCATGCCCTTTGTGCAGAGTGCAGAAGAGACTCCATGTCCGCTCCTCCGACTTCCTATCCGCAAGCCAGCACCTTATCAAGGTGACATAAGGTTGCACAGGGAAGTCCCCCCCCTCCCCCCAACAAGCAGGTGCTGGCTCTAATACACTCTTCCCACCACCCACCAACTGCAACCTCAGGCTAGTCCTGACCAGCTAATAGTAAGAATGTCTGTCCACTTGACCTCCCTCTCCACTGCTCTAAGCTTCCAAGGATCACTCAGAGTCCTTTCCTGCATCTGTGTGGACGGACATGTCAGTCTGGGAGCATCCTGTGTAGCAAAGACCTCTGCTCTCAGTGAAAAGCTGCCCCTATGGCCCTGACTTGCCACCCCCTCGGGCTTTAGTGTTTTTATTTTAAAGCTTGGGCCTCTCCACAACCTTCCTTCAGTACATTCTGAAACCACATCATGGGGCATAGGTCCTTCCTATAGGGGAATCCCACGCCCCATAAAGCCGTTCTATGATTCATCTCTCAGCCTCCCCAAAGGAGTGTCTCAGCAGCTTGGGGGTTGGCCCTTACCACTGCCTCAGGAAGGGACTGAGTGACTGGCTTTAGAAGGTAAGGACAGGGGTTCAGTCAACCCCACGCAGGAGCTGAAGTGTTGTCCCATCCCTCCTGTCCCCACAGAACATCCAATCTCAGCTCTTGCTCCATATGGCTCTCCAGCTGGAGTCCAGTGACAGGCTGCAGCCTAGACTGAGAGGGAAGAGGCTGCTGCAGAGGCAGGAACAAGCTTCCTAGACCTTGATCTGTGACTATGGTCTCGTCTCTCCATTCACACTACCGTTTCCTGCTTTTGCTTTTGCCTAAGGCCCCACCACTCATAGACAGCTAAGGACAGACGTGCTCAAGAGCCAACGCTGGGAGCCAGGGCATTGCTCGGGCTCAGGTCTTGGACATGCTGACTCATGCTGAGTCCCACACGGGACTCAGAGGCTGTGTCCAGCCTCCCCTGGGAACTTTCTGGAGGTGACCTTTAGATTTCATCCTTAATCCAGCCTAGCCCCCCAAGCAGAGAATCTCTTAACTCTCACTAGAAGAGACCAACCTTCAAACAATGGTGATCGGCAGCCTAGACCCACATCAAGTCCTGCAGAACAGGTCTGGGCATGCCCTGGCACCCAAAGCTTTGCTGCAGAGCCACCTGGCACTACCCTGCACTGACTTTCCAGAGGAGACTGGATCAAGCATGGGCTGTACTACTTGGACTCTCCAAAGGTGCTAGAATTCCCTTCCCAGGGTTAGCACCAGCACTCTCATTTTCAAGTCTGGCCCTTGAATGTAGGGTGCCACCCCCTGAGGCAGTGGGGCCACTTGGGATGGCAAGCTCTCAGGTCAGGTGCTATGTGACTCATCTCTGGCCCTGCTTGCATTCCCACACCCTTTCCTACTCTCTAGAATTAGCTCTCATTCATCGCTACCGGTCATCTCAGGTTTCAGAAGGCACAGGGACATGAGTGCACCTGCCCTGGCAACTCCTGAAAAATCCTCCATGGACCCCACGGAGGGCCTGCATGAGCTCTGGCCAGTATTACAGAGGCATCTTCAGCACATCCCTTGCCACTGTCTGGGTCCATTCAGTCTATGAAGTCGGGCAGAGAACAAAAAGCCAAGGAGGGTTTTTCAAACCCTACCATGAGATGGAAAGGAGAGGTGCCTGCCTCCCCATTTTATGTAATAGTCATGTAGCACATTCTGGAAAAGCTGCGTACTGTAGTGAACCTGCCTGCTGGAGCCAGCTACCTGACGTGTTTTGTTAAGAAACAGAATACAGGGTAGTCTGTTTCCTCACAAAAGCAAGCGGGACCACAGGGCTGATGTGCTGAGAACCACTCAGTGTGAGCTATGCTGCACCGTGTCCTTGTCACAGTGCTTGTATTAATTAGCAAGGCTGCTGCTCTGTCTGAAACCGAAGAGGGTTCTAAATACAACAGAGGCAGCTAGCTATGACCCAGATGCCAAGTCTGGACTGTGGACTATCTGTGTGGCCCGCAAGATAAGAATTCAGTTCTCTTTGTTTTGATTTGTTTTTTTTTTGGAAGGTTTGGGAAATCCCTTTAAAAATTTGGTGCCCCGTATAGATTTTATTTGACAAGGTCATGCTCACTCCATTCATGGACCTGTGGCCGTTTTCAGTAACGGTGGAAAGAATGTACAGTTACGAGGCCGAGACCACATGGTCTTCCAACCCGAAAGACCGACCGTGTGGCCCTCTGCAGAAAGTTTGCTGACTTGTGACACACAGATGCGAATGCTAGAAAATGTTTTCTAGTCCACTTTGGGAAGGGCTGGGCCATTAGACAAACCAGTATCTGGGTGCTATGAAAAACTCCAGCATCAAGTGAATGCTATCAACTGAGAATATTTAACAAAAAGACTTCACAGGTGTTTCACAGTGAACTAGAACAGCACTCTGCTTTCTCGAAGGCCCTTGTGAACAAAACAAGGTAACTTGCTTAGAAGACAAAAGGATTGGTCCATTACAGACTCCTCCTAAGCACTAGGTTAGTTCCCTTCCCAAAGGCAGAGACTGACCTGATCAAAGAGCTGCTTCCCGGTGGTGTTGGGCTGGATGGCAAACTCCAGCTCCGCATCCATGGTGGTCACCCGGACGTTGATCTGGAAAACAGGAAGAGAAACTTGAATTTCCCACGTCTTCCCATGGTGGCTTCCTCACCCTCCCACTTAAACCCAGAGCTGCTCGGGAGGAGGGCAGCTGCACACTCCTCTTTAACATCTGTTTTCATTGCTAATCACAAAACACCTGCCATAGGCCAAGCCTTGACAAGTACAGGGTCTGGGGTTCAAATAATGCGGTCTCACCGTGTCAATAAAGCACATCTGTGTTGAGCTGTGTAAAACCTTTAGTGATACATTTTCCCCGCACACCATCTCACAACACCTACAACAGCCAGTGGAGGGAGACAGGGCAGCTGAGGTCCTGGCAGGAGGTTCACACAAAACAAGGCAAAACATAGAGGAGGGGGGAGGGGCTAAGTGCCTGGTAGTCTGGGGACATTAGTAACTGACATAAAAAAGTGCAATGAATAAACGTCAGAATCAAAGAGGACAGAGCATCAGGCAGCCATTTAAAAGGCTAATTACACAGCAGAAACAAAGAAAACAATGTCTAAAAATAAAACTGCAACAAGCATAAGCGTGCCTGCCGGGCCATCAACCCGGGCTCAGTGACAGACTTAAGAGGCAGGCAGGGGGCGCTGCATCAGAATGGTGCCCACCTCCCTAAACACACACACACACACACACACACTCACGGACACACCACACACCGAGGTGATCCAGTGCCTTACAGAGTTCCTACTCCCCTACTGGGTTTTGGGGTGTTTGTTTGTTTTTTAAAAGATTTTATTTATTTACTTTATATATATGACAAGTACACTGTAGCTGTCTTCAGACACACCAGAAGAGGGCATCAGATCCCATTACAGATGGCTGTGAGCCACCACGTGGTTGCTGGGAATTGAACTCAGGATCCTTAACCCCTGAGTCATCTCTCCAGCCCCTTTGGTTTTGTTTTTTGTTTAAAACTAGTTGGAGCTGGAGAGTTGGCTCAGCAGTTAAGAGCATTCATTCCTGTTTCAGAGGACCCAGGTTCAGGTCCAGATGGTGGTTCACAGCCATCTATAACCTATCCCGGGGGATGTGATGCCCTCTTCTGATCTCCGGCACCAGGCACACATGTGGTGCACATACATACATGCAGAATATAAATATATATACTATATAATATACACAGTATATCATATATATTAATACACATTAAAGTATGATATATACTATATATAGTATATCATATATATTATGTATCACATATAACATATATAATATACATTACATACTATATAACATATTATATATATACAAAATTTATGATTTATACAAAAATATATAATACATTATTATATATAAATTTTAAAAATTCCTTTTTATTTAATCTTTTTTTTTTTTTAAATACTCCAGATTTTATTCCCCTCCCAGTCCACCCTACGACTGTTCCACATTCCATACCTCCTCCCCGGATAGTTGTCATATCTCATGCTTGAGAAACCTAGGCTTACTATGTACAGGAAACCTCTCACTGGCTCTTCCCGGTCACCCTCCCACGGAGAAAGACCGCAGTACACAGCGGCTGTGACACTCTGAGATGGGACCAGAGGGGTCTCTTCTGGCATAGGTAACCTGTCAGGAGGACAGGACTGAGTGAGCCAGTTCTTAGCCCACCAAGCAGAATATCCAGCCAGGATGCAACAGCAGGGAGCAGGTACCTGGTGTGATTTCCTTCTCCAGAGGCAGAATTTGTCTGTTTTCTCTCTATGTGTGGCAATGCACACCTTTGATCCCAACACTAGGGAGGCAGAGGCAGGCAGATTTCTGAGTTTGAGGCCAGCCTGGTCTACATAGCAAATGTCACTATCAATTTCACTATCCAGGGCTACACAGTGAGACCCTATCCAACTCCCCTCCCCCCAAAAAAAGAACCAAAAAGAAGGAAGAGCAGGAAGAGGGGAAAATGAAAGATTTGCCCCCAACGTGAAAGGCTGGACAAGCCAAGGGATTCTCTAACACCCATCCCAGATGCTAGCTGGCATCACTGGTACATAGGAGAGAGGCAGCATTCTCCAGAACATCCAAACTGTCTCTGCATATCTACAAGTTGAAGAACTGGGTTTTACAGCAACAAAACTTGATGTTATATTTTAATATGATTTTTAAAACTTAAAATGATAGTCATTTCCTGATAGCAATACTCTTCTTTAAAAAAAGAAAAAAAAAAAGGGTGGGGGGGCATTAAGAAAGCATAATCTAAAGAAACATCTTGACACCAGGTCAGCAGATCTTCAGTGACCACCTGGCTAAGACATAACAAACAGAGCAGGATAGAGGCAGAGAATATCTGGGACCAAGGCTTTCTAAATGTAGGGAATCTCCAGATGCCAAAGCCAGTCATTAACACAAGAAGATGCTGCAAGGGCTGTGGAGATGGCTCAGTGGAGAAAGTGTCTGACCTCAGAGCTTGAGGACGAAAGTCTGAGTAACCAGACCCTAGACTAGCTGGAGCTGGAGCGCGTTTACTTACATGAGAGACCCTGCCTTGGTAAACAGAGTGGACATCAATGAAGGAAGATACCAACATCAACTCCAAGCTTTAGTAGGCACACGCGCACACCCGCATACACATATGCATCTGCTCACACGTGTGTGCCCATATTTGTACACACACACAGTTGATATCAGCCATTCTGAAAGCTACATGAAGCACATTATTTAAGAATTTAAGATGTAATAATACCCATCTCATCTTTGAGGCTTTGTTGAGAGGGTCTCACTATGTAGCCCTGAATGGCCCAGAACTCATTATGTAAACCAGACTGGCCTCTACCTCATGGGCAATCCTCCTGCCTCTGCCAGCACTATAGGCATATGCCACCACACCCAGCTATGTGTCATATTAGGGTTCTGATTAGGTTTTATTCAAGTCAAAGTTCAGACAACTCTGGAAGGTAAGAGAGTAGCTTCATAAATACTTCTGCTGATGCAGGCTATAATCGCCCAGGTGAGTGTGCAAGGTGAACTTCTTGAGCTTGCTCAGGTCTGAGTGAATCTATAAATCCATACCTTCCACTGCAGGGGAGTATTTCCATAGCAGCAGAAACACAAGATGATTTCCCTCCACCAGCTCTATCTAAAAGGACAATCCTAGCTCTGATCTGGGCATACACCAGGCTTTTAAGAATCTTCCCTGAACCACGTACGGTGGCGCACGCCTTAAATCCCAGCACTGGTGAGGCAGAGGCAGGTGGGTCTCTGAGTTCAAGGCCGGTGTTGTCTATACAGTGAGTTCCAGGACAGCCAGGGCTACAGAAACACTGTCTCAAAGAACCAAAACCAAACCAAACCAACAAAATCCACCAAGTCAATAGCAACATGTATATACAGTGCTGTCCCCGCAATCTTGAAACTCAAGGCAGACAGATGTGCCAGTATTTCCACTGAGGACGCTGCTGGCATCCAGGCACACAGTGAGCACAGTGATCATTCCACAAGACCATCCCAAAGCACCACAGAACCCCCCGAAAGAACAACATAAACCCCACTTGTCTCCACTTAAGGATCAGGCCTGATTGTGAAAAGAAGGCCATAAGGGACCAGCTCCAGGGACAGACCATAAGTCCCAGAAACCAGGCCATAGACATCAGCTCCAGGGATAGACGATAAAACCCCCTCCCAAATAACAGCCTGGGAATAATCACAAAAACGAGAAATATCTTATCTCCGAAAGGGTCATCTGCACTGGGCAGCCCTATCTCATCCTATGGATTAAACGTCCATGGCATAGGAATGCAGACCACTGACCACCTATGACTCCCTAGCACCCACTCATGAAATTTTAGATTACTTAATCCTTCTAGAGAGTTCTTCTCCTAGTTCCCTATATGAAGGCCTGCACACTTTTGTCTGAGGTCGCCATTTCAAAGAATGGTTGACCCCTGCATGCTGGTTGTTTCTACTGAATAAATGCTCTTTGTCTTTGCATACTGAGTCTGGGGCCTTCAGCGATTTCTGGACCCCTGCATTTCAATATCCCCCAGAGACAGTTCCTAAGCACAAGAATTACAAGTCATCTAAAAGATCTAAAAGCACCACGCCCCAATTTCCAAATATGGCACATGCCACCTTCCTCTACAGCACACTGAACTGTATTGTGTTTAGAAAGACCACTAGGATTGTTTTCAGCTTATTAATCTTTAATAATATGTTGCGATGCAGCATAAACTTTCATCAAATTTAGTGCAACCTTTACTAACCATACCGAGTCTGTTTATATACACATAATGGGAGCCTGGGAGAAATCGGACTTTGACAACTGATGACACACATGCAAACCCAGCTTCCCTTTGCCTTGCCCTGGTGCTGGGTTTGCATGGTAAATGATGGTTTTTAATGAACTTGGAGGACTTGGATGCATCTGCAGCCTGAATGGCAACAATGTCACAGAAATAAAGGAGAGCTAAATGGTCCTGCTGACAGGAGGAGAGTCCCACAAAGAACTTAACTGAATCGCACACTCACAAATGCAGACTGGAGAGCAGAGGGCCTGTGGCAGTTCTTATTGTCTTGATAATTTGCATGTCAGTAGTAATACAGAAGGGCTGGGTGTAGCTCAGAACTTTTACTGTTGGGGGTCCTCGATATTTATCCCAGCATAGCCAATACTGAAGTCAGCACAAACACTTGTGTACATGTGCATTACACACACACACACACATGAACGAGCATGCGTGCATACACATGGATGGGCACACACACACACCAGGGTCCCTATCTAGGGGAGGGTAGATGGACAAACAGTGGAGATTAAAGTTACACATGTAACCTTTTTACCCCTCACAATGGTGAGACTAATGTAAGATAATTCAGACCTAGGGTTCTCAGATGCTAAAATCCCCAAGTTCACAATGCACTCAACTTAAAATCGAAACATACAGATACGTGCAGATTCGTAGCATTCTTTGGTTTAATAATAATGGAGTCTTTCCATAGCTACTTATTGTCAGAACTGCAGAAAGACTTATCTTAACTTGAGATGGCTTGGCAGGTTAAGGCGGGGCCACCAAGCCTGACTTGAGTTTGATCTCTGAGGCTCACATGATGGAAGGAAAAGACAGACTCCCTAGAAGTGTACTCTGACCTCCACATGCGCACCAGGGGCACCAGCGCACCCTAGCTGTCCCAATAAATGTCATTTAAAAATCCCCTTTAAAGGAAGTTATCTCGGACACAAGTCAACAAGCCAGGTTAGTAGGGTACTCCTGATATCTGAGCCCCTTGAAGAAAGTGAGTTTCTAATAAATACGCATATGTTTCATGTTGATCCTACTGAGTAGCCCAGGCAGTAGCTCAACTTAGATGAATGGTTTTTATTTTGGTGGCAAGGGCCAGTTTTTCATTTCCTGCCTGAACACGGTGCTGGAGGTTTGTTTATTTATTGTTTAAAAAAACCAAACTGCCTAAAACTGAAAATGGGGATCAACTAAATTTTTTTATTTCTAAGAAACAAGAATGAAACTGGCCAGTAAAAAAATGAAATATTTGTTTTGTTTTTGCTTTTAATGAAAAGCAACTGGCATTTCACAAGCATTCACCCTGACCACCCAACCACAAAATTCACCCATTGTTTAGTATTGAGACTGAACAGTGGCCTGTTCACTCTGACTCCACCCACCTTTGCTTAATAAATCTGCTCAAAGCACTCTACCACTGAGCCTAGATCTACTGTTACCAGAACAGTGGAGTTCAGCAGGCCCGGCCCTGCTGGTGGGTATCTCCCATGTTCTGGGCTCATTCAGGACCTGTGGACACCATAAGGAGAGCAGTTAGGCCCCTACTATCCTGTGTCCTCTGCCCCTTCCTCTCACTTGGGTGGGTTTCAGCAGCTTCCCTGGAACGGATTCTTAGATGTCCACCTGTCAGTCTCAGAGTCTAGGAACCTGTACCTTCCTTTTGTTATTTTGAGAAAAGGTCTAGGTATACAACCTAGGTCAGTCTAGAACTCACGATCTTCCTGCCTTGACCCCCAGAGTGCTGGAGGTTACAGGTGTGCACCACCAGGCTTGGCTCAGGCATTCTTATTTCTTAAAATTGAGCCAAGAGTTTCTGAGCACAGGCTAAATTAAGGCATCACTGGACACTGGCAAGAATGAAGATGTCAAAGACTCCTTTAACCCAGAGCAGAGGATGCTCTCTCTTTGTCCTTGGGCTTAGTCACCTGAGCTGCAAACGGACAGTCCTGAGTCTTGTCTCCTTTCAGGTCTGAAAGGCTGTATGTAAGTTAGGTCAATGTTCTCGGCTGGCTGCGGCTGGTCCAGGGGAAGGGGGTCTGTCTAGAGATGTGGGATGCAAAGTGAGGGTGTGCACGGCCTGCCTTCTTCCTTAGGGGCATGCAGATGGAACGCAGGACAGCCAATGACATCCATCACCTGACCACAAGGAAGAAAATAACAACGGAGGCCAGAAGCAGACATCGAGAAGAACACTGTTATAGACACCTACTTCAAATTTCAGTATGACCTTTCCGAGGAGATATGCCACAGGGCAGGCCAAACTGCTTCTGTGCCATGGAGATTAAAAGCCTAAACATCCAACCTGGTTTTGTTTTGAATAAACCAGTGGCAGCTACCCCATTAAAGCAAATAAACCCAGCTTCACCTTTGCTGGTGCCCCAATCACTGGGCAGAAAAGTCAGAATCTCTCTGCCCCCCCCCCAACCCCCACTTTCCAGCCAGAGTGGGATCCCTGACTTTTACCCTGTATAAGGTCTGAAATCCGTCTTGAGCTATGTCAGTGGACGTGTGGTTCTCCAGACAGCATGTGACTTTTAAAGAGAATAGGAACCATGGGATGGGACCTTGTCCCAAGGTCATGTGACCTTGGGACACTAGAGTCTGGAGTAAGTTTCTTGTTCCTTTGTTTAGCTAAGGCAAACTGTGAGATTCCATGACCTGGCAGGCTAGAATCTCCAGGCTCTATTGATTGGAGGCATCTCGAAATGCATGGCTTTTCAGAATGCATTCTGAAAACACATATTTCTGGGTCTTTACAGTTTGATTATCAAAATGTCATCAAAAGCATCTTCTAAGAAAAAAAAAAAAAAAAGGAAGAAAAAAAAAGACGGACTTGACGAAACCTTGAAACATCTACCCCATCTACCCCGTGTGTAATTGCTGAGTTTGACTTCTGTTAAATTATCTCCCAGCTCTCTTCCTCTGGTAAATCAATCTTGTTACTCAAGATTCCTTTGGGTAATGTCACTGAGAGACTTAAGATTTCTTCTATAGTCTTTTTTTTTTTTTGCTTGTTTTGTTTGAGACAGAGTCTCTCTATTATGTAGCCCTAACTGGCCTCAAATTCAGAGATCCACCACCTGCTCGTACACTCGATGTGCAGCATTAGTGCCTACGCCCACTCTTATAGAGTAAGTGCAGATATCAATCAATGTAAGTTCTGGCCCAGGGGTGCATTCTAGACTGATCCTAACACACACACAGCAGCCACTGTGGGTCAAACGTCTCCAGTGATTTTTCTTTCATATTCACATTATCAGGAATGCCATGGAACGGAGAGGAAGTACAAACTGGCACTGGAACGTTTGGATTTCAGGCAGGGGATGCAGTGATAAGATTGTGCCTGGTGATCACACCTGCCTGAGCTCAAAGCTCAGCCTGGCCTCAGGTTTGTGCTGAGAGCCCAGCTCCCCTTATCAAGGCAAATGCCAGTGCTGTTTGCCAACAACCCAGCTGAGGGTGCCCCGTCAGCAGCTTCTAACAACCTTCAAATATTTGGGTAGGATCTTTTAAATCTTGGGAAATGCTCTAAATAGGAAGTGGACATAGTAACATTCTCTCTCAGAGGAAGGATGAGGACATCACAAATGGCATCAGATGTACGTACACTCGCCTGCTGTTTCGGGCTACTGGGTTGGAAAACTGAGACAAGTCTTTATCCTCATGTTGAGTCTGTGTTTTAGGAATTTGAAGGAAATATAATTTACATGCCGAAAGATTCACCCTTTTGTAATGTGCAATTTGGGATATCTATCATTCACAGAATTACACAACCAACACATTGCTATCAAGTTTTAGATTTTTTTTTTTTCTTTTTTCTTTTTTTTGGTTTTTCGAGACAGGGTTTCTCTGTATAGCCCTGGCTGTCCTGGAACTCACTCTGTAGACCAGGCTGGTCTCGAACTCAGAAATCCGCCTGCCTCTGCCTCCCGAGTGCTGGGATTAAAGGCGTGCGCCACCACTGCCCAGTGATTTTTTGTTGTTTTCCTTTTTTTGAGATAGGGTATTACTACATAGCACAGTCAGCTTCAATTTACAATCCTCCTGCCTTAGTCAAGGATTCCAGGTGTGCACCACCAAAGCCAGCTAGCTTTAGAATGTTCTCAACTACCTAAAGTGAAACAAGATTGCCTGTTAGCACCGCCTCCAGTTTTTTGGCTCTATGATTTCCTATTCTGGGCCTATCGGAGAAATGAAATCTCCTGTCTGTCACTTAGCATGTTTTTCAAATCATCTGCTGTATCTGTATCAATACTGCACCCCTTCCCTACTGCCAAACACCCCTCCGCTGCATGGATATATATATCCCTTCCGTTATCCACTTGAATTATTGGGTAAACATTTTGTTAGTTTGTTCCCTGATGCTTGGATGATCTCAAACAGGTCAGCTAAAAGGCAACGTCACTCAAACCCACTATGTAGGGTCAGCTTGATGCAACAAAGATTAAAGGAGACTAATTTTAGAAAACTAAACATGTCATTCAGCTAACGTTTTTGTTGGTTGGTTGGTTTGGAGTTTTAAATGAAAATATTCTATGTCCTTGGGAAGGCAGGGCTCTAGCTATCACACAGCCTGGCCTGACCATAACAATGTATGAGGCCACTCCACCCCACCCGGCTTTACCTAAAGTAGCAGAGCAGGGTTGGCTGCTGAGCTGTGAGCTGTTAAGCTGTGGTCTGCAGCACTGGGGCAGAGGTGCAGGCCAGGTTCTCCCTCCTAGTTTTCCCCTAGACAGAAGCAGGGATTCAGTCCGCTTGTGTTAGCCCAACAAATGAGGCATTTGGTTCCCAGGCCCCAGATGCAACAGGGCTGTGTGTGGGTTTACTTACTCTGTCAAGCTCAGGGGTGAAGTCAATGACAACATGTGCTCACGGGAAAGAGCCTGACACAGTGAAGGCTGCAGCTCCTTTAGCTGGGACTAAAGCACCTGCTAATCATGACCTGCTTGGAAAGCACCAGCCTAGGGAGTAACAGAGGGGCCCACAGTCTAGGACTAGGAACCCTGGTCCCTTCTAATCTTTAAGTAAACTATTGTCTCTACCAATACATTGTCATCTTATAGCATCTGCTAAGAAACAGTGGCCACTTTGTACAAATGCTGGCTAACAAGTAACTGAACCCTGTAAAATATCCCCAGTAATTCAGCAAACTTTAACCACCCGGCCTGAAAAGGACTACTCCAGAACTCGGCTAAGGTGGGCAAAGGCAGCCCCACAGAAGGTGGACGGTTTCTGGGGCTTGCTGCTGGATTTTTCTGCTGCTGCTCTTTCTGCCCCTTTGGAAGCTGTGGCAAACAATGGCTAATTAAAATTTAAAAATTTTCAATTGTTTTAACTGTGTGTGTCTGTGTGCCTGGACCCAGCACAGTGTCACAGGACTCTAAAGTTGGTTCTCTCTGCCCACCTTTATAGAGGTTTTAGGATGTGATCTTACACAGTCAAGCTTGCAAACAAGCACTCTAGGACTGCTGAGCTACCCCCGGCCCCTGACCCCTGACCCCTGACCCCAGACTCCAACCTCCAGAGCCATGCTATTCTTACAATAACTGTTTCCATCTCATATCCAACCCGCATGGCCAATTGTCAAGGTAACTTTGTTTCCATCTGTAACAACGTGACTGCCTACATCTGCACTGGGGCTGACTACTCTTTAAATATTCAAAGTCCGTAAAAATCACTGCAAGGCCAACTCCCGGGACCACGTTTTATATTGTTACTATTTCTAGAAAGCACTCATTTGTAATGACTTAAAAAAAAAAAAAAATTCTACCAAACTCTCCCTTCTTTTGAAGAGGGCCAAAGCAAGAACTACTATGCTAACCCAGAATTGACCAAAATATCACAAGAGTCTTTCAGAGAGAAGTGTCACATCAAGGGCTCTTTTATTTCAGGAACGTATCTGCTACAGTGTTCACATGATGCCTGTCAATCCAGCATTGCTAATTGAGGATCTCTTCCAGACCTCCCACCCACAGCTACAGCTATCACTGGGCATTCAAAGGCAGGCTGGCATACATCTAAGCACTAGCTCTTGCCGCCAGGCTTCCAGAACATTCTTGCTCATGTGTGGAGAAGGTTGAAATAGCAAGATAAGCACACAGTAGGGATGAACTTGCCCTGAGAAGAACCTGCAGTCCATGGATGATGATGAACACACACAGCTGGTCTGATCATTTAAACCAAGCTCCCTGTATCTCTAAATCAGATCTGGTCAGCCCAGCATACTGCCTGCCTCGCTTCGTACAGAGCCACTTGATCTACGTGCTTAGGAAGACTGCCAGACGTAAATGGAAGCTCATTCAGCCTTAGGTCAGTTACCACAAAAACTGTCAGTCAGGCAAGCGGTAAAATCTGTGCATCATTGTCTCTAACACAGCAAGCCAACAAAGGCATCTGGCTAGGATGCATGGTCTCAAAACAATAAAATTTCCATATGATGACACAATACTAGGACATATATCTTTTATTGCCTAAGTAGTAGTAGTAGTAATAATAATAATAGTAATAATAATAATAATAATCCAATGTCAGAGCTGACAAGAGTCCACTTGTCACACAACCAGAGAGCAACTCCAGAGGTCAAAGTGCTACTCTGCAATTCTGCTATCTCTTCAACTTTCTCAGGAGCCATGCATGTCAGCCACACCACTGATCATCATTGAGACCTGGCAGCAACATCTGGAGCATAGTCAGCTATTCCACTGAAGACTTTGTTCTTAGGGACAGTTGTGGCTCACCAGCAAGAAGGTCAAATAGCAAGGCTGCGGGAAGGACAGAATTCCTGGTGCAGCATGAATTAAGACCAACTCCACCGGGCTACTGCCTCTGTCTTAGTGCAGCCAGTCCTGACTAGAGTTTGCCTCAGCACTAGCCACTAATGAAGAGTGAAGAGGTGACCTCAGAGGTCAAAGCCAAAGGAGCCAGCTTGGCTCCATGAAAAAGCAAGCAGTTCTCTCTGTGGGATCCCAGTTCATGCTATGCATTGTCTTTCTTCAGTGTTTAAAAAATGTTGAGTATAATTTTTAAAATCAAGTAAGAGCCTAAAGTCATCGTTTTGACTTTAAATTGCAAGCAGGTCTGGCAAAATGGAAGTCGCCACATTTAAGGGTTCTTTTTTTTTCTCTCATTCATTTCTGCTTATGTTCCCATTCATGACTGTCTACAAACACCTTATACCTTCCCCCTGGGATACTCGGATACCTATGGTATATTTCAGCATGAGTAGGACAGGAACCCCTCCTGACCCCAATTTTTCAAAGCATAATAAACCATGCCTTGTACATGTGTGCCCTGGTGCGCACAGCCAGTCTGATCTGGCTTCCCTGGAACATGGCGGGTGCTCACCTCACTTTACAGATGCCAGGTGCACTTTGAAGGAGCTCTGTGGGTAACTTTAATTACGAAAGTTAGCACAACACTCTCCTCGAGCCTCTGGCCAAACTGTTCTCACTACAGCACCACTGCCACCAGACTAAATATAAACACTAAATTCCTAATAATACTGGCACAGATGCTGAGCCTGAAAACTGTCTGGTAACTGTCCCAGGGTAGCTTTCCATCCTGTAACATAAATGTGTATGTTTTCACTACCACAGTGACAAAGTTAATTATTCTATAGGTGATTGTGACCGGCTACTGCTTCCTGCCTGGGCATTCCTAGCCTTCCTCTCTCTCTCTCTCTCTCTCTGTGTCTGTCTGTCTGTCTGTCTGTCTTTGTCATCCTTAAGTCCACCAACGCCCCCATGCATGTGCATGAGTGCTTGCATAAATTTCTGCATCTGCATGCATTGCTCCACCTGTCTCTTCACTGAGAAAATGGTCTAAGTATCTAGTCCAGCCTTGAAGTCCCAATCGACCTGCCTCAGCCTCCTGGGCAGCAGGCAGACATCACCTTCCTGGATTGAGAGTAAAATCTTTTAATGACTGAGGGCACTGAGACCCAGATGTCTTAGGCAACTCTCAACTTCTGATGCTCATCTCTCTGTATACAACCCTTGTGTTTGATTTCTAAGGTTGAATCTGAGTCACTGAACTTAAAAGTCCATTAGTAAATTCTAGAGTGAGAATCATTAAGAGCTCGAATGGGCTAATGCTTTCCCATAACTTTGAGAGCATGCAATGAAATCTCAAGTTCTTCTCAATAGCTCCTTTCTGCCTCAGAAAGTAAGCTACTTCCTGCCCCCAGACCCACTTCCTGTCAGACCAAGGCTGCTTAACAAACACAAAGAGTGGACAAACCAGTCCTGTTTGTACTCATTATGATCAGGGGGAAAAAAAAACTGACCTTAGAGCCAGAAGGGAACTTTCTGAGCATTAAAAAGAGGGTCAGTTCTGAACCTCTCTACTTCCAAACCTGGCTGGGAACAGGGTGTGCTGAGCCCTCCCCATGGACCTTCAGGTAGCAGAGAGACTGCCTCCCTGGCCCAAACAGGGCAAGAGGGCCTGTGGGCAGAACCCACAGAAGGGAAAGGCGCTTTCTGGACTGCTAACAGTTTAGGCCGATGCTGCCAGTGCCTGGCACCTGTAACTTCTCACACTTTAAGTGTGCTTATAGGGAGGTACCCATCTCTTTCAGCCTGGGATTTCCAAAGGAATCAAACAAGAATTCTCAGAGATCACGTCACATTGAGCAGGGGAGAGAAATAGACAAAGGATTTTACCTGCTGCTAAGGAGAAGCACAGATACCCCTCAGTCCACCAAAGCAGACTAAATAACTTCTCATTCAAGGTCACTTTCTCTTTAGTGGAGTCGGGAAACCGAGACATCAGCTTTTGGTTTCACTAGCTGTGCCACACACACGTCAGCTAGGATTTAACTCACCAAAATACCTACCTGCCCAATTATACACACCGAGGAGATCCCCACAAAGACAGAGATGGGGACAGCCAAGATGGCTGCTACACGCTACACTGGTTTTTAATTCTCGGCTCACAGCACGTGGGAAATAAAAGGCCTGTAGACTAAACCCACCTGGAACACTCTATTTTCTTTGTAAATTTAGAAGTCTGTGAAGTTATCACCTTTCCCATGGAGGGGAGGAGGAGGGGCTGGGAACAGAGGAGAATGTCAGACCGCTCTGAAAATCTGTGGTTCTAGGGACAAGCCTCTAATGCAGACCACACTGAGATCCAGTGTGACTTCTGGGACAAAGCTGCCCCTAGCTAAGGCCACACAAGCCGGAAGATTCTGCAGTTTAAGGAACGTTTTTCCTATGAGAGGCTTAGATGGGAGTTCTTGAAGCTTAGCCCATGAAGTCTTCCTTTTGCCTTCAGCAATTACAGCTTGAGCCTCCAGCAGATTTTACTTTTGCGTGTTGTTTTATTTGTTTATCTATATGGGTGTTTTGTCTGCATGTAAGGATGCAACGGAAGAGGGCATTAGCTCTCATAGTATTACAGTTATAGATGGTTGTGAGCTACCGCGTAGGTGCTGGGACTTAGCTGGGGACTTCTGAAAGAGCAGCCAGTGCTCCTCTCATCCTTCGAGCCTTCTCTCCAGCCCCAGTTTAACTTTCCTTTAAAAAAAAAAAAAAATCACTGAAAATCAGCATGTTTATAAACTCTGCTTAAATAAGCATATTTTTTTTAAAAAAGCCTTCTGTTTTAATAAAATGTCTGTTTTTGAGGTTCTATTAGGTTAAACCAAACTCATCGATTTGCACGTTATCACAGTCAAATACCACGAAGGGGTTCTGTGCACAAGTACTTGACTGGGGATAAGAAGGTAAGATACTTCTCAGCCCTTGTTACTACTAACCCAGCCCCTGTCAGGTGTGTTCCCGCCCCTTTCCTGCCCACCCTGCCTCCAGCCAGGACACAGACCTCCTAAAATGGCTGCATTCGGATCTCCACTCAGGAGATTCCTCTTACCTTACTATGTTCCTTCCCAATTTTCAAGGCTGACAGTCTTGCTAGTGAGACAATGTCCTGGACCACAACGCCTCCTTCCTACCCCAAATCTTGGAAGTATAGACTAGCTGTGGGCTACCTGGGAACCAAGAGTTTGTAGGTTTTCACGTACAATTTGATGAGAAACTGCCTTAAAAGCATGTGTGCTGAGGGGAGGGAGGAGGCCCAGCTGCAACGACATCAACTGTTCATTTGATCAGCCACACACAGGTGACCTACAGCACTGTGACGAGGCTTCAGGGCCTTGTGGAGAACCCCTCAGCATACTTAGACTCTGGGCAGGCTCCCCAGATCAGAGGCTTCACCTGACTTCCAACTGGACTATGCATAAATTCTGTGAGGAGACAGAGAGAAGAATTCTCCCCTTTCCCACACCTATAATAAGTTTTATTCTGTATGCCAGTGTGTGCACATGTGTCTGTGTGTCTGTGTGCGCACATGTGTGTGCTCTGACTATAGACATACATCAGAGGGCATCTCTCCTTCCACCACGTGACCTCTGGGGATGCAACTCAACTCACACCCTCAGGCTTGACGGCCTTGATCCTCCTTTACCCACTGAGCTTTCCCATAAGGAACTAAACTCTCCAGTGGACATAATCACAGAACTAGAAGGAAGGGAAGCTACACAGAGACTCCAAGTGCACTTCCCGCCTATTTTAATACCACTTACTCCCTGGAATGCTTCATCTACTGGGGGAGGATATGAATGAAAGAGAGAGTGTGTGTGTGCGTGCATGTGTGTGTGTGTGCGTGTGCGTGTGCGTGTGTGTGTGAGAGAGAGAGACAGAGAGAATATGAAAATCATGTATTTTAAGTATTTCAAACTCCATCCACCCATAAACTTCAGCATGTAGCCCCCCATGGCTCCTTTTATGGCTGATCTGTCCAAATCCAACTAATAAATCTTGCTACTTCCTCTCCAGCCCAATTCTTAGGAAGGCACACAGTGGTCCCAACCCCCCCTCCCTGGCTAAGGCTACTGAGGAGGTTCATCCAAACAGTGCTGCAGTTTGTATGCCAATACCTCAGCATCTCAGCGAGATCGCTAACAGCACCCTGTTCCACAAAGACAGACCCACGCTTAACTGTGCTGACCACGTCACCTCTAGATCAGTTTTCTCTTCACAAACATAAAGAAGAAGGCTGGATCCTGAGCCAAGATGCACTGAAGAAGAAATCTACAGATGCTGCCATGGAGACCCAGGCAAACATTTCTCAACCAGCATCCCTGACCCGAAACATCTGAGAAACGATGGCTGTGTCTCAGCGGACCAGGAAGATACTGATGCACATCTAACACCAAATCCACGTGAAAACCAAGTTTTGGAGACATGTCAATCAAGACAGGGTTCTGTAAGGGCTTGTTGACAGCACGAGTGATTTGCTCGAAAAAAAACAAACACAAAGCCTAGCACATCTCACCCACTCTGCTCATTCTGCCCCATGGTTTTATCTCTTCACCCAAGAATAACAATAAAAGTTAACTCTATACCTTGGCAGTGCTTGATCAGATGTGATGGCTGTCTGTCTGCTTTCCACATCTCTGTCCCTCCAACCCCCAGCCCCATTATGTATCAACCCTTGAGAGCAGGTAGGTCCGTCCCTAGGGAGGAGCAGAGGAAGGTACTGTTCCCATGACCTCTTGGCAGAAGGCTATTTTGGGCTATGCTAACTTTCCTTAGACTAAGGGATGGTGGGGGCACATTCAGGAAAGGAAAGACTACACAGCATAAGGAAACCGGTCAGCCATGACGTGGTAACCATGTCAAGGCACAGAGGCAACAATGATCCAATCTTAGAAGGCTCTCGGTTGTCAGCTAGTGTGTTCCCAGGATCCGAAACGCCAGCGCAGGAGATACTTCATGTTGGGGGGGTGTAAGCAGTATTCACCAAAGACCCAAACAGCAAATGAAGACTTTATTTGCTGCCTAGTTCATTGGGCTGTCTAAATCAGATGAAAAAGAATGACCATCATGGGGTGGGAAAACTTTCAATTAGAGATGAGAATTCTGTATTTGCCCGGAAAACCCACCAGGGTCAGGCACAAGAATATGTGAAATACATTACACACACACACACACACACACACACACACACACAAAGCACACACACTTCCCTATCCCCGAAGCCCTTACAAGTGGGCAGGCAGGCTCTTTAAAGGCACAGAGGGAGTGGAATCCCCCACCAAGAGGCAAGTTTGTACCTTCTACCACCCTCTATGATCAGCTAGTAATGCAAGAATTTAAAGGTCTTTCTGGAAGCAGATGATGTTTGGGGTATTTTGTTGTTGATGCTTGAACCATCTGACCTCACTGGAAAGCCAGGAAAGGTACAACTACACAGTTATCAAACCTCAAAAAGGGGGAGCCAGGGTCTGTGAAATCTACTGAGAAGGACAGGGGGCCGGGGTCACTCCTTCTAGCTTTAATTCTTAAGTCTTCAATGATTTAAAAAAAAAAAAAAAGGCAACTATTTTATAGACAGTCTTCTTCCAACTCAAATATCAGGTACAAATTGCTCTCAGTGTGTGCCAAAGATCTGTCATTAAACAATGGCTTAGGAGGTGACACAAGATACTGCCACTTTCCCTAGGAAACACAGGGCAGCCACTAACACCAGCCTTGTTAAACCTCAACGCTGCCTGCACCCTGTGATACTTTCCCAGTAGGAGTCCCTGCTCAGGACACAGGATGGACTTAGAACAAACTGACAGGAACAGCTTCTTTGTTTTATGAGAATGGTTTTGTAAAAACTAGAACCAAAGGAGTGGTTCTTCTCCTTCCAAATATTGGCCTAGTCATAAAATCTGTACAAGGTCTAACAAAACCTTGACAATAGTTACCTTTACCCTGGAAGCAAGGGACTGGCCCTTTTTTCTGTAAAGGCCCAGAGGGTAAATAGCTCAGACTTTAAGGGCCTTATTTGGTATTTTAAAACAAGGCTTCAAAAATCTAAAAAAAAAAAAAAAAAAAAAAATTCTTAGCTGGGAGACCTTAGAAAGAAATGAAGGCCTTAGGTGAGGGTTCACCAGTCCCCTCCTTAAAGGAAAAGAAAGGCCTCCACCATCCACTGTGACAAGCATCTCCCCTACCCCCACCTCCCCAGCAATGTTGGATTACCTTCTCTCAGGCAAAAGGAAAAGAAAAACAACAGAAAGAAGTTGTCTGGGGGAAAGGGGGAGTGACCTCAAGTTCACAAAAAGAGAAACAAAATATACTCAGTCTGTACTGAGCTGTGTAGCCCTGAGTGACACCCAACCCCACCCTTATTTGCATCAGAGAGAGCTGAGTGGAAGTTAGAATTTTTGTTCCGCCTTCAAACTTTGTTCTCTCAGCTATATGAAATAAAAGGGTAATATGTTCCCAATTTTTCCTTTCCTTTGAAACAGCACTGCCATCTATTTGAAGGAAACAAAAGGTCCTTACTGAACAAAAAAATAAAATAAAAATGGAACCAGCCAGTGGCCAGAAATGTTCCTAGCCTTCAACTGATCTCTTATTTGCCCCCTAGCAACTGGCCAACATGGGGAACTGCCCTGGCCCCACTTGCTCCTGGTCACTCTCCTATATCTTTGCCTACACTTACCGTCTCCAACAGAACTGCTCCCAGGCACATCCCAGCACCAGGCCCACACTGTGACAACTCACCATACAGACAGGAAGCAAAATTCCCAGGACATTCTGACAGCAGAAGATGTGGAAGACAGACGGTTCGTTTCCACTGAACATTTTCTCTGGCTCTTTCCCCATGATGGTCATGGATATGCTTACACTGAGAAGTGCACACAGGATTAACAAGTCCTATGGTATGTGAGGATTAGCCGTCTGGATGTCACAAATATAAGCCTTGCCTCAGTCTACCCCAGGTAGCTTCTTTTGTACTTAAGACCTATTTTGCTCTGGATGACAATCTGAGGTCGACAGATACTAAATAGCTTCTCTCACAACAAGCAGTATACATCATGAGATTGTTGTGGTTCTCTGCATTTTTATTAAAAAAGAAAATGTACATTTAACTATCTGACAAGTATCTTAGTCAAAGTTTCTAAGTCACATTAGAACAATGGTTTTGTTTGGTCCTGTAACTTTATTTTATATAAATGAGTGTTTTGCCTGCATATCCTACAGTACTGGAGGGGTCCAGAAGAGGGGGTCACATTTCCTGGAAGTGGAGCCACCGAAGATGTGAGCTGCTGTGGTGGGTGCTGGGAAACAAGCCCAGGTGCTCTGCAAGAGCAGCAGATGCTCTAAACCACTGAGCTGTCCAACCCCAGCCCTACCTCTTGCTTCGTAAAACAAACAAACAAATACTCGGGATGAACTTCAATTGGTAGAGTACATGCCTACCATTCACAGAACACTAGGTTTGATCTCCAGCACAGACTGGACACATTGGCACCAACCTGAAACCCCAGTTCCTGGGAGCTGGAGATAGGAGGAGCAAAAATTCAAGGTCATCTTCTGCTACACAGTGAGGCAGCCTGGGCTACAAGAGGACTCTCCATCATTATCTGACTGACATACCTGCAGTCTTTACTCCGGAAGTCAAAAGCAAAGGAGGGTAAGCATGTTAGGAAGAATGCTACAAACTTCCGGTCTCTTCTGTAAGCATTTCGTATTTCAATAGTGATAGTGTAAATTAAAACTAAGTAAGAGTCAAGAATCTGCGGGTGGCTAATGTTAAAAAGGAAGAAAGGGCTCTTGCTAAAAAGGTCAAAAAGTCACACAAGTTTCCATCTCAAAAATTAAGAATTACAATTCACTAGGTGGTGCTGTTTTCTTCCCCATGGGTCTAAATATTATTAATCAAGTAAGTCCACATCTTGTTAAGAAATCACAATGTTACTGGCAACAGACAGAAGCAGAAGAAGAAATAACCAGAGAAAAGTTTCACAGGGATAAGGGCTTTCCCCACCTCTGAAAACCAAGAAGCCATCACTGGTGCTGCTTTGCAGCGGTGCTGGGCTAGCATTCTTCCTGGACTTAAGAGGCCCCTTCCTACTAGGCTCCTTTCCCACCTCAGTCACCAGCCAGAGTCCAAAATGGCAACATAAGGTTGAGGTCAGGCTATAAAAAAATAAAAATTGCTTTTCAACTTTATTAACGTGTACATAAGCAGGTCCTTCTGCCATTCCCCATCACTGCCTTCCAGCATCCATTCATCTGTGCAAGACAGAAACCGGAAGGCCACCTGACCCAGTCCTTGGCATCCTGTGTATCCAATCTACCACCAATGGGTTTCCCCACCACCACCACTTTTTCTACCCTGGTCCAGGCGGTCACTCACTCATCCTGTTGTTCCTTCCATAAGGTCAAACCCTGAGTTAAGATTAAAAAGCCAGAGTGCTGACTCAGCACAGCAACCAGATTGCCTCCACAACCAAGCAGGCTCCAACCGGAACCCTAATTCCTCCCCCTTCCTACCGCCCTGAGTTCCTCATGGCTCAGCACTCCTTCCCACAACCTCCTTCCCACAACTGCCCAGTGCCTCGGCTCAGCATTTACTGCAATTACAGTCTGCCCTGAACCAGACTGGGAGTCCCAATGACAGGGGTTACTTCTGTGCCTACCATCCGGCACCTCTCACAGGAACTTAGCAAATGTCTGCTGAACTCCAGGATGAGCTATAAATATTCATCATGTCTTATTGTGTGATGACGGCCCATCAGTAACCCTAGCCAGCATTTCTCACTGCCCCATGCCAAAACCTTAGCTACCTAATTCACCATCTGCCCTGGGTGAATGGGAAGGGGGGGAGCATGTTCACGTGCCCTTCTCAATTAAGGGGTGTGTGCACTTCATAAATAATACCTAGGGGTATATTCATTAAAATCTGTCCCTGTTAAAATCTCAAGTAAAAGGCAATATTCCCAAAGAGGTATGGTTGTGTCAGAAATTAACTTGGCTCACTTGCCTAGCATGCACGGGGCCCTGAGTCCAGTCCTTAGCAGTGAGAAATGAAAAGTTTTAGCTCACGGTAGATATTCAGACATACTTTGGAGTTCTAAACTTTGGACAGGAGCCTGGTTAAGGCATCTCCATGCATGCGGCAGACAGGCAGTTCTCTGAGAAGCTGGGAGACATCTGAGATGATAGCTTGAAAGGCAACACCCTCTCTCTAAGGCTCGCCTGCATTCCCACCAGACCAGGATAGCAGGTTAGGGAGAACAGAGAGAAGGGAGGGGAGAGGAGCTCCCAGGCTACCTTGCCTGAAAAGATTGTGCAATTGCTTCCTGCACCAGCTCCTCATGCTAACCCCACCCGTGTCCCCAAGAAGGACACGCAGCGCCCAATCTGGGCACCATACGAGCAGAGGCCAAGGTGCACTCCAGAGCACCCACTGCCTTCTTTGGAAGTCTATCATTCCAATCAGATGGAGTGCCAAAGTGACCACAGAAATCAAGAGCAGGCACAGGCCACAGCTGTCCCTCCTCAGGTGCCAGACTCTCCCCAATGCCTTCCAGCAGGATTAAGACAAAATTTAGGCTTCTCCAGAGGGCCACCAACCGGGTTTCCCCACCACCACACCCCACCCAGGGGCTGTCTTAGACGTTTCCTTCTTTGAAAGGAAGTCCCTTCTTTGAAAGGATGTTAGCGTACAGAGTGCTAAGCTGTGTCTTGGTTGAAGAAACAGACTGTGAGTCTCCACAGGGAAAGAACCATGTTGCCCCTCTGCGTCCCGCACTCTGCTTGCTGAATGAATAAACATCCTACATTTTAATACTCGGGGTCTAAAATCATGTCATTTCTACCGCTGTTTTATGAACAAAGCCATCTGACTGAGAAGTAGTTAGCCACCACGTGAAAGGCCAGAAAAAGGCCAAAATCTAGATGATCTGCGGTTAACTGTGATTGCCCATTAATCCAGTGAAGCATCCCACCCACTCAAAACCACAAGGAAATTCTCACTTTAGGCTTAAATAGAATCAATAATCTTTTGTGTAAAGGACATACCTAAGGAGTTTGCTGGTGAATGCTTCATTTAACATTTACCCAGGCAGGAAATAAACAAACCCCAATCACTCCCCCCCCCCCCAAAAAAACCAACCAACCAAAAAACACACACAACAACAACAAACTAACAAATTCAGTTTCCAGGGAACAGCCACTAGGTCTATTTCCAGGGCTCAACCTAACAGGCCATGTCTCACCCCTCCCCCACCTGCAGAGGGGCACGTGGGGATTTCCTTCCGCAGGCATGCACCTTGCACCTAAAAGGAGTCCTCTCAGCAAAGTCTGGAAATTGTTAACTCTGGCTATTGTAGAACAGACTTCAAACAAGTTACTGTTACTGAAGCCGATAGGCACACAGACCTCAACACCTGAACAGTGCTTGACTTTTTCAGAACAAAGTTCTTACCACAGAAGACCTTTAAAACAGGACGAAATCCAAACCAAATCCAGCCATAAAGGGGAGAGGGGAGAGGAGGGGAGAGAAAGAGAGGGAGAAAACAAACCTTAAAAATGAGGTAATGTTGATATAGTGGAGTGTCTGGGATTAGAACACTTTATACTAATGGGAATGGGAAGGAGCAAATATCAAGATGCTTTCCACTTGAGGTCCCTACTCAATACACAGAAGTTGAATAGTATGGTGATTGCCAGGGTCTGGGGAAACAGATTTGCATTGTCCGGGTACTGAGGATCAGGATAGAACAGTGAGACGATGGTGATGGTTGATCAACAATATATTTTACACCACTGACCTACACCTTTATAACCGGTTTATAAAGTTAAATTATACACTATGTGTAGCTTATAATTTAAAAAACTAAGAATAAAGAAATTACAGTTTGTAAAGGGGGGGAGGAGCAACTGGAAATTGCTATTGGGGTGCCAGCATCCCCCCACCCATCTCTGTATGTTTTAATGAAATCAAAAAACAAAAAACAAAAAACAAAAAAACCACACCCGGAACTGCTGTACTGACCACCCCCAGCATCTGCTGCAGTGCCAGAGTAACACATCCTGGGCTAGTTTTATACCATAGGCATAGTGGAACCTGGATGAGTCACTTTCAGTCTGAAATGCATTTGTGTGCGGTCAAAATACTCTCCCATGAATAACTTAGGCCAAAAGATGTATTGATGTCTAGATCTATTATCATTGTTAGAGTAAATTCTTTAACCTGACAGAACATAGGCTTAAGACTGATAGAAACAGAAGTAAGATTTCTAGAGAAGAAGGTCCTTTCAGAGAACGTAAAAGTAGTAAAAACAGATATGCCCTAAGGACTAGAAATAAACTCAGTAGTTTATTAAGAAAACTCTTTGTAGTTTTATTAGTCTTAATTATTTTCTCCATCTTAACTTAAAAATGAAATAAACAAGACATAAAACTCTCCCTCCACCCAGTCACCAGCGCCCCCCCTCAGTGTAAAGGCAGGTGGAATATATACTCTGAGGACCAGCCGTGTAGTTGACCCCCTCCCAACCTTGTCCTAGCAATCTCAACAGAATCAGATTCAAGAACAGAGAGGCAAGCACGCAGCTCGTTAATCAGCCCAAGTTCACGACCAGTGCCCACTGCGCCTCCTTATCAAGCCTCTGGAACTGCCTCATCCGCAATTCAAGTCCACGGCTAACCCTCCCCGAGATAGGGATCCTGCTGCAACCAGCAAAACCCCTTGTTTAGCCCGGCCGCGCCTCCCCAGCCGTCGAGAAAGGGGCTGAGACCAGGCTATCCCAGGCACAAAACCTCTCTTCTCCCGAATGCCCTTCAAACCGCCCAGGAAGGTGTGGGCTGCAAGTGGTTTCGGTCGCTCGAAGGAACTGGGCGAGCAGGTGTCGGTCGTGTGAGAAGCCACCAAGCTTCAGTGCGATTTGCACCAGCTAAGAAACTTGGAGGTTGCACTAAGCAGACACTTTTAAAGCAGTCTGAAGACCCGGTGGGGGTTGGTTAGCGACCGAAAAAGACCCACCCACAAAGGGGACTAGAGAGTGCCACAAAGGCGTCCACAGGTAACAAGAGGGCGGTCAGCGCCCTTCACCAGAAAACTAACTCGGTTCTACAGAAGCTGCTTAGCAGCCTGTGCAAGGTGATTCCCCAGCCGCCAGCCGCTCCGGAACAGCGACAACTTACTGGCTTGGGCATCTTGGCTGGCTGGTGGCTCTGCGTGGGTCCTCGGCAAGTCGGCTGTGCGGCGGCTGCGGCGGCGGCGGCGGCGGCAGAGACACGTAGGGACCTGCAGGCGGAGGGAAGCCCTGCGCGCGCTCCGCAGTCCGGAGCTTAAGAACCGGGCGGGCGGTCCCAGGGTGAGTCACGCCCAATCCCGATCGGGGCGGGGCGCGGGGCGCGCACCCGAGCACTCGGCAGGTTTCACTTCGTGTAGCAACCGTTGCCCCAGAGCCGAAACCGCAACCGCGGGATCTTTTAACACTTCTTTTTTTTTTTTTTCCTTTTTCTTCACAAACGGGGATCGGCCGGGAGAGGGGCGCGTGTCCAGGCAGCCCGCGCTCCGCCTCGGCTTTGGGAAGGGAGTCTTCCCCGCTCCCCTGGGACGGAGGGTCGCGCAGCCGCTCGAGCTGCACTGGAGACTCAGCTCCACTGTCCCCAAAACGACCGCACAGGCGGGTGTCTCTTCCATCAGTCCCTTCCGGGGTGCGCACGTGGTGGCACACCGAACGGTCCTCCAGTGC
Source organism: Rhynchomys soricoides (assembly GCA_019843965.1). Lineage (NCBI taxonomy): Eukaryota > Metazoa > Chordata > Mammalia > Rodentia > Muridae > Rhynchomys > Rhynchomys soricoides. Next base: position 1,380,967 of record JADRCH010000220.1, read on the forward strand.
GCCGCCGATTTCGAGCGGGGCGGGACCCCGGGGCCGCACCCTGTCCCAGTCTCAGCGCACGACCGGGGAAGTGAGCCGGCCAAGATGGCCGCGGCCCGGCGGGATCGGGATTGGGACCGAACGGGACCCGGGATCTCTTTCCCTCCCTCCGCGCGCTCTCGCTCAGGACTCCGCGGAGTCTCGTGCTGCAGCAGGGGAGCGCGGAGGGAAGGTGTTTGTGCCCCGCGCTGCACCGAGCGGAGTCGAGAAAATGCTACTCCACGTGCTGGGGCGGTGGCCACAGGGCCTGCTCGTGGGTGGGGCTGCCAGGTCTCGCCCGGGTCACGGCCCCGGGTCTCCGTGCACGTGGCCTGCGCAGCCTCTGGGACAGGCATGCGCGTGGAAGACCCCTTTCCCGGATGCCTTAGTTAAAAGAACTAATTTGTAGCAAAAGGCTCCACAGGTAGTGGTCTCTGAAGTCCGCCTAAAGACTAATTCTAAAAGTTTCTTTTTTTCTCTGTAACAGTTTTGTGTTTCTCTGTAACACTGGTGGGATCTGTTGGGCTATGATTTAAGTCTTGGTTCTCAAAGCTTGGTTCAGAGACAACTAACAAGCCCCACCTGGGGGTTGAAAATCTCAAGTGGTTGAAGCTGGGTGAAGATTGAGACCCGAGTTGCTCCTGAATTTCTTTCTGGTGGGGTACTGGACTGGAAAGGTTGATTCCTTAGTTTTCTTATCTGCAAAATTGCCCCATCTTACAGCACCTGTTCCATGAATTATAATGAAGATTAGATGTATTGAATGCACACAACTCCATTCCCGGACTGAGTAGATCCATTCCAGGATGGGAAAAGTTCCTTTGGGACTCAGTAATCCTAGTCTGTAGAATAGGGATCCTAGGAACAACATCTACACAGATGTAGACTTCAATGAAATACACACGTGAAATTAGCATAGCGCTAGGTAAATACTAACCCAGTCTGCTGTGGGTCACATGGCTTCTATCTGCATGTTTAGGCACTTCAGGGGCACGAACCCATGGTTGAGGTGACCTCTCATCAGCAGAGTCTATTCCCTTGAAAGATACAATTTCTTTTTTTATTAAAATAAAAATTAGTGGATAGAAAGGAAATTATGGAAGAGCCTACAGCAAGAGCATCACAGACTGGACATATTCCAAACACACCCTGCTTGGGCTGCCTTGTTCCCCAGATGCCTGGAGAGTTACACGCATCTAATCCAGTTTTAATCTTGCTCCATTTACAGTATACTGTCTTCTTGAGTGGATGTTTGAAATAGCGTGGAGAGTTACATGCATCTAACCCAGTTTTGATCTCACTCCGTTTACAGTATATTGTCTTCTTGAGTGGATGTTTGAAATAACAGTGGCCTGGGGCCTTCAGAATCCTTTCCTGAACCTTACCCTCCAAAGGGATTTTTGAAAAATAGCCTGTGTGGTGTAGTAAAAAAAAAAAAAGATGACAGGGTTTAGAAACAAACAAAAGCTGCATTCTGTCTCCAGCACTTCCCAGCTGGTCACTGGCTGAGCCATACAATCCCAGACTCCATCTTCTCCTTCCTGATGTAAAGGTGATAGTACCTATCTTGCAGAGCACTTATGCATATTCAACATATGTATATTATTTGTTGCGTAAATTAACATTACAAAGCCCTATTTGTATGTACTTTTCCCATTACTGTAAACCCTAAAACTAACACTTAGATGTTACCTTGCAGGGTAAAACCTCTTTCCAGTAAAGCCACAGATATTACACCTAATGAGTGTTTTAGAAGGATTTTTCAGGTGGAAGGGGGGTGTCATCTGCTTTTTAATCTGACCTAAACCCCCTCAGCCCAGCACTTTCAGGAGTCTGAACTCCAAGGCAGTCTGTGAGGCTGTCATAGGACAGTGGCCTGGAAATCTGTGCCCTTGACAAGCCATCCCATCACCCCATCCCATGCCCTCTTGGTGTTGTGATACACATGTAATTTTGAGAACCTCTGACTTGATGTATTAGTAGTAGTAAAACCCTGACGAGTATTACTTACCTTGTATGTCTCTTTACCCTTTGTGAGGCTCTTACCTCTATCTAAAAGCAACTGTTTTGGTAACAGGATAATCGGTACCTCTGAAGTCAAAGAGAAAGCAGTGTAGCTAGGACTCACAGATACAGTCCCAGTAGCTATTCATCTGGCTATTTACTCTGACTGAAGCCATATCTTAGGCTGTCTGCTTTTCAGGCAGGGGAGCTTGATCACGTGTCTTTCTTTAGAGCCAGGCTCTTCACACCTTGCTCCAGTTCTTGGGGCAAGGTTAAACCAAACCAGACAGGGACCGCCCTGGCCATAGCCAGTTTGAGAAAGTCATTTCCTCTAGTCTATCAACCCCCTTGAGAGCCTGTCTCCACACGGGTGCCAGGTTATCTCAACCAATTAAAGCAGGTCTGCAAAGAGTAAGGCAATCTCTAGATTTGAAAGCACAGTCAATAAGCAATGGAGAAACAAAGCCCTGTAGAGTGCCCTTGGCCAACGTTGGATCACTTAACCTTGGGTAAAAATTGGGGGGGGGGCGGGGGGAGAGACTCTGGGGATAAGGAGATGAGGCATTGAGGGAAATCCAACATTGTTAATAGTTTTTCAGGGTGCCTCCCCCAGGTCTTTTATTGCCTCCTCTCTAGGACTGAAATATTTCTTTTAACCATAACCCCAGGATAAGCTTTTCATTAGCTAAGTGTGACACAGAGAAACACAATCTTATAAAGTCCCCAGAATTTCTCATAAATTCCTGATAGTGTTGGAATTCTCTTCCCTGCTTCAGGAAGGGCAACAGGTCCATTCTAAGCAAGTGAAGTGGGTGAGAGGGTGGGCGCCACTCGGCTCTGTCCAAGTGTGTGTTACATCTAGAAAACTCGGTAAGTAAGGAGTTCTCCAGGACAGTGAGCCAGGGCATGTTGGAGTCAGTTTTGACGGAGCCGCTTACTAAGAAGAATGTTTCAAATAGCTGTTTTAACAGTTTGCATAAATATTCTTTTATGTAAAAGAGTATTAATGATCATACTTGTTTTTTGGCTAATAACTCACAGATAGCATATCTTCCAATATTATATATATTTTTTGTCTTTTAATCATTGTCCCCTTGTCTTAAAGAAACACTTCTAGCTTCTCAGCCTGTGGTTCAGGAAGGAGCAGGAAGGAATCCCAAGTCGTACCTGTTTGGACACCCTCCTTTTACAAAAAAAGCAAGCTGGGGCTGTTGAATGAAAGCTTTTCATTCCTCTAGCAGATTTCCATTGTCAAGGCTGCCATTTACTTCTGGTTTGCTGATTCCAGGGGCCACACTTCCCTGCCTCACCTTGGGCACATTTGAACCCCAAACACACACACACACACACACACACACACACACACACACACACACGAGCACACTCAAGCTCTCGGCTTCTCCCAGATCAGACCCTTATCTGGGCACGCTGCCTTCCTAGGTCATCTCCTTGGTTCCCAGGTCTTCAACCACATCTCCAGCTCTGACCTTGGTTTCCTCAGTGCTAATTCCCCTCTTGATTGCTTCAAAGGTGTCCTCATTCCTTGGGCCTCATTCCTTAAGCCTTCCCCTCCCCCTTCTCAGCAAACAGCCATATCTAGCAGCCTTGTGTGTTTGGTCCCCGAGGTCTTTATCCAACGGCCTGGGTCTGGGGAGTACTTTCCAGCCAGTTTCCCATCGCTCTGAAGTTGCTTTGCTTATTCGTTACTATTTGTTCTAGCCCCAACAAAGGCCAACCCTCCTGTCTGTCTGGTTTGCTGACTGCTCAGCACTGGGGCAGTGCCTGGGGCCCTGTAGATGTTCGAGCAATGTATCATAAGCAAACAAGCAGACACTGCTCTTTACTGCCAAAGCTGGGTTCCCAGACCTTGCACCATCCTGTCTGTCTGCTAGGATGACGACTAGTCATGGAATGGTTTACCTAGAAGTCTTTTTCCTTAACCACCTTGACTTCCCAAGGCACTGCCCCATACCAAAATATTAACCATCATTTACATATGTGTTTAGAGGTTTTCTAGGTTCCCCTTAAAGTCCACGTGTTACAATTCTTGTTGAGATCTTTACTTCTCTTTTGTGCCTTTGTGTGTGACTATGTATGTGGTTTTGTGTTCACCAGTGTAGGTTCAGGAGTGACTGTGCCATGTTTCACGTAGGAAGATGGAAAGACAACCTCAGGAGTTGGTCCTTACCTTGTTCACCACTACCTATGTCAGACTAACTGGCCTGTGAGCTTCCGGGGACCCTCCTCTCTCTGCATCTCATCTTTCCATGAAGCATTGCGATCATAGATGTGTGGTACTCTGTCCAGTTTTACATGGGCTCTGAGGATCCAAACGCAGACTTTTGTATGTCCATGGCAAGTGCTTTATCCATTTAGCCACCTCCCCATCTTTATTTTGTGTTTTGCCTAGTTTGCTGTTGTTTTGAGGCCCATCTCATGTAGCTCAGGCTACCCTTAATCTTGCTGTGCAACTGAGATTGACTTTGAGTTTTTGATTGTCCAGCCCCGACATTTCAGGTGTTAGGACTGCAGGCTTGTGCCGCCATATCTGGTTTTATAGAGTGCTAGAGATTAAACCTGGGGCTTCATGCATACTAGCCAAGCACTGGACCAACTTAACTACATTCCCAGCCCCAACACTGAGTTCTAATAGGCTTGATATTCTGCCTTCCCCAGGGCATAGCAGACCAGAAGACCAGGTAAAAGGCAGGGACAGCAGGTAACGAAGAGGCAGAAGTTGATGCAGAGCAGATACTGATTCAGAAAATAGTACCTGGGCTCACATGCATAGCACGTTCCTCAGGAGCTCCTGGGGCTTGCAGCATAGTCTGGGAGTGGATCAACAGCAGTGACATCCCAGGGCAAAGGTATATAACCTCTCTGTATCAGATAATGTGTTACTTCACCTTTAAAGATATTTTTCTAAGTTTGTTGTGTGCGTGGGTGGTTTTTGCCTGCATGTATTCCTGTGCGCCATGTGCAGGCAGTGTCCTTAGAGGTAAGAAGAAGACACTGGATCTCCTGGGGCTAGAGTTAAGCCAGTGCTGGGGATCAAACTCAGATCTTCCAGAAAAACATCCAGCAATTTTAATTGCTGAGCCATTGCTCCAGCCCCTATTTTGCCATTTAAAGATTCTGACGTTTTAAATTTTCAGGAGGAAATTCAGTCAACAGATATGTACCCACTATTTATAGATTTAATAAAAATTAATATTTCATCCCATTATCTTCAGATTTTAAGAAGAGTCAGTCTAGATAAAGCCTATTAGCCCTCACAGGGACAATTAATATTCTAAAAGATGTCATGTCTTCACTGTGCAGAGTCATGACTTATATGGGAAGAAATCTGTTTATGTGGAACACACTATCTGCCAGATTTTCAAAAAGTTATTAATTAACTGTTTAATTGCAAACAAAAACATTAAGCATTTTTAAATCATGAGTCTCTTCTGTCTGTCTGCCCCACACCCAAGGTAAGGCCATCATTTGCCAAGTCCTGGTTTCTCAATGCCTGGAATAGAGGCCCGCACAAGAGCTCAGGGAAGATCCTGTTATATGAACCAAATACAGAACCATGCATATTCTTTCTGGCACCGATGATAACTCATTTAACATGTAGCTGTCTGGAATCTGATATTCGACATATAGGCTTGGAGATTTTTCCATTTCCATTAATTTTTTTTTAATTTAAAATAAAATCATTTTGACATGTCAGCAAATAGAATTCTGAGGCATGAGCTGAAGGTGGATCTTAAAGACTCTCTCCATCCTCATAACATCTTAAGCGATGCTTTGGCTTAGGCTGCAACAGGACTCCATATGACCAAATACATAGTTGACAAATGTTTCTTGAGCTACATGGTCTCTCCTTAAGCAACGGGCTGCAAGAAGACCCTGAAGTTTGCACTTCATTGCAATTTGGTCTTTGGCTGTTTGGAGTTTACCAGATTTCCCCTGCATTTCTAGAAATTGGCACTGTCACTTGGCTGATTTCTATTTCCAAACCAATTCCTCAGACTGGGCCCTCAGGTGACCCTAGGAATTTTATTCAGGAATGCATGAGCAGTGGGTGGTGGAGCCCAAAGACTCCAGGAACTGGGTCTGGCCCTTGCCCCAACATTAACTGTGAGTGTTGGCAGTCACTTCAGACCCTGGCCTAGTGACAGACAAGGATGTGGCAGAGTGAAGGCCTTTGGGACTTGGGGAGGCAGCATAGCTGGGAGGGCTATGATCCAGCTGGAATGTGGGCCCTGTCTTGCCGCTATCCCCTGTCAAAAAGCCCCAAACTTTGATTTTTTTATATGAAAATTTTCAATTGTTAAATATTGGCAATGAGTTGGACCTTTTTTTTTTTTTCCATCAAAATGCTCTTCAAGCCAGATGAAGCGTGTGCACAGACCGTGTGTGTATATACCCTTTGTCCTATGCTCCATAGCCCAGGTTTAGCATCTGTTGTATGGATTGGGTCCAACATTTGTCTCTCAGGGCATGATTGGTACTCCCAGGCAATGCCACTAGCAGGGGCTGTTCCTCATGGGGGTTGAGGAGGTAGGGATACCACAGGCTGGCTGCTGGCCTGTCCACACAGACTCTCCATTCTCTGCACGAACGAAGACTGTTGGTAATTCTAGGTCTTTTCACCAGGGATATCCACAGACGGAATTTCCCCTCGTTTGTGGTATACGGTAGCCTGAATTGTCCGCCATGTGTCTTCTAATCTAGCAGGTTCACCTTGGTTATATGCCCAATTTGCTCCACCGTTACATAAGGAAGAATACCTGGCCAACAGATAGATCAGTGTCCTCCGGCTGGCAGCAATGGGTACCGTTCCCATGTCTACTGCACATCCTATCCATCTGCCTCACTGCAGATCGAAGAGACCTGCCCAGACTGCCAATGGAAGGATGGAATGACCACCCAGTTGTCAGAGCCTCCAACACACCGGGGCAGCTTGCTTCCTCTCAAAGGCATTTTAGAATTTAACATGTTTTTTCTTTTAGACCTACCCAAAGCAAACTGGGGCCTATAGGTATACATTTCCTGAGACTTGCTTTCATTTTGAAAATTTCTTTCTTTCTTTCTTTCTTTCTTTCTTTCTTTCTTTTTTAAGATAAAAGTTGGGGCTGGAAAGATAGCTCATTGGTTAAGAGGACTTGCAGAGGACCCAGGTTCTGGTCCTGAGTATCCACATGGTGGCTTGCAATTATCTGTAACTGTGGCTTCAGGGGACCTGACACCTTCTCACCGTGCATACCTGTGGCATGCATGTGGTACATATACATGCATGTAGACAAAATACTCATAAACATAATATATATGTGACTGACATATATATACCCTGAGATATATATATGAAAAAAGTTGCTTACTCTCATATAGATGATGTTTATGAGTTATATAGATATATAGATATGATATATAGATGCATATTTTAAAAAGAAAAGGCCACTCACTCACAATCAAAAGGCTATTTTGCATCTCAGAGTGGTTTTCTCAGATATGCTGCCTGCTCTGCCTTCTGGACAAAGAAAGGACCTGTACAAATTGATGGGTGGAGAAGCCCATAGGAATGTGGGCAGACTTGGTCATGGGACTCTCAAGCTCCGACAGCCTTGATTCTTTCCAGAGCGTCTGTAGCCTGGCTATCATCTCCTGGAACTTGCAACAGAAAGGACCCTCTAGCTGAGGGAGACCTCACTCCTGTCAGAGACAGGAACTGTTCACTGTGAAGAAACTCACCAGGACAGCATGCTGAGCTCCTCCTGACGCTATATGGACACCTGGCACCCATAGGCTGCTCTTTCCCTTCAGAGCCAGCACCCACTTCCAGCACTGCTTGGCCTCAAGCCTTACATGCCATAGCACCAGCCCTCTGCCACATCTGGCCAGGCTATGCAGGAGATCAAGGCTGCCTCTGTGTAGAAGGAACCCTCATCTGCTCTGCCGTTCCATTTGAGGTTGTCCCTTTGTACACATTCCCCGTGGCAGCTTTATCGGCAGTACAGCCTTAGGGCCGTGTCTTAGAGCAGGGATAGGAAAAGAGATGTCAGGGGGAGAAGCATTCGTTATGAGGCCTCTTCAAACTGCAACACGCATTTGCCTCTGTCTGGCGCGTCACACGGGAGCTGGTAGAAAAGAACACATCAAGTGCTGTGTCCAGGCCACAGATCAAGCTAGGTGTCCCAGATGCTCTGGTATCTCAGAGTCTCATATCTCTGATTTATCTAAACTGGCCTTCCCAGGGCCCTTCTGTACCTCTGTGTTCACTGACTTCTCTGTTTAATCAGAATGACCTCCAGCACTTCTGCCTTTCCATTCTTAAAATACCACTCAGGAGCCAGGCTCCCCTCCCCTGGTCTCTGTTCTGGAAATACTGTACCAGCTCTCAAATTCTACTTTAATCCACATCTTTGTTGTTAGTGTCATCAAAGATGCTCTAAGTGAAGGCAGATGTGTGTCTGACACAGAGAACATCCAGCCAGCATCTCTAGCTCACCACTGGTCATTTTTCCTTTGGGACTCCTCACAGCACTAAGAATTCACAGCAAACAGTAGATGTTGCCATCAAGTGTGGAAGGCTGAGGTGTTGGAGACAAGCCTGGGCTAATAGCAAGACCTGCCTCCATAGACACAGACCCAACAACCACAAAATATCGACTGAGACAGAGCGCTGGCTAACCCATGAGTGTTTATCCCCACAGATATTTCCTCAAAGAGCCCACCCATTCGAATTGAATTTAGCTCTTTATGTTGCAATCATTCAATGCATATTTTGTTTAGAAGTACTTTCTACAACTTGTATTCTAGGCACGTATTTTTGGTTTGTAGAAATGATAAAGATAAAGGGTTATGTGTGTCCTTTAGGTTGCCCCATCCAGCTCTGGGCTTCCCCTCATGGCATCTGACATTCCCCTGTGTCCCTGGGTCTGCTGGCCAGTTCTCCCTCTCTGCTCTCACATCTTACAGCACATGGCTCTGCTGAGGGCTAGCTGAAGCTGAGAGGAAGAATGTCCTGCTCATCTGTTCCTCCTTTTCAGTAGAGATCCTGCTGCAAATAAACAAATCTCCCAGATCCCTGCTGGGGAGTTCCAGACTGATTGCCTGCTAGCTTTTGTCTCAACTTTTATTAAGTATTATGATTATTGGTTAAGCAGTTGTCTTAGTCAGGGTTTCTATTCCTGCACAAACATCATGACCAAGAAGCAAGTTGGGAAGGAAAGGGTTTATTCAGCTTACACTTCTATGCTGCTGTTCATCACCAAAGGAAGTCAGGACTGGAACTCAAGCAGGTCAGGAAGCAGGAGCTGATGCAGAGGCCATGGAGGGATGCTTCTTACTGGCTTGCTTCTCCTGGCTTGCTCAGCTTGTTCCCTTACAGAACCCAAGACTACCAGCCCACAGATGGTACCACCCACAAGGGGCCCTCTCCCCTTGATCACTAATTGAGAAATTGCCTTACAGCTGGATCTCATGCAGGCATTTTTCTCATCTGAAACTCCTTTTTCTGTGATAACTCCAGCTTGTGTCAAGTTGACACACAAAACCATCCAGTACAGACAGTAAATGTGAAGAACACCTGTATGTTTGTGAGTATCTGGTCAGACTCCCAGCACAGGTGCAGGCAGGAAGACAGAAGTGCAAATTCATCCTCAGCTGCTCAGTGGGTTTGAGACTAGCCTGGGGTATGTGAGACTCCTGTCTACCTCTTCTTTTCCAGCTCCACCCCTCTACTCTTCCTCTGGACTGCCATAGACCCAAACCCCAATCTCTTACCTTGAGCCATGTTGGCCTCTAAAGGGCCATCCTGGACTTGACCTCTGGAATTTAGCACTGTGACATGCATCAGGATGACCCAGCTTTGGCTTTATGCTTCCATTCCTGTTCTCACCCCTCCTTCATATTAAGTGCCAATTCTGAGCATGGCACAGGATGGATCTGATTATGGGAACTTTGTTTTCTCAGCCACAAGGGTGTATGCCAAGTAGCTCCAGTCCCCAGGTGCCCTAGGGCTTTGAGAACCTGTGCTTTTCATTCCTTCTTCCAGGAATCAGGACAGTGTAAGGACCCTGTGCCTGATGACTCATGCCCTGATTGCAGACCATCATGACCTTTCAGAAGGACACCTGTTTCTCATTTGCTCTCCTCGGACGCTCTAAGAGGTGGATATTAGCGTCTCTTGGAGCTGAGAGGTTAAGTAACTTATGCTAGACACGTGGTCAGGGGCAAGAGAGACAAGATTGGGAGCTCACCTGTCAATCAGCAAAACCTTCAGTTTTTCACCATCGCAAAGCCAGCCACTTAAGTTCCCACTTCACCTCATCTGTATCTCCAAGGCGACCAGATGTGTTGAGATTCTTGGTTCCTCTGCCCTGGGCAATCACATTAATTTTCACATACCTCCTCTTGATTCATTCATTTAACCCACAGATATTCCTTATGTGCCTCACTCAAGTCAGGCATGGCTTCCAAGTGACTTATTATTGAGAACAGCCCCGACTCAGCAGGCAGAGCTGTGGTTTGGATCTGTCTATATGTCTACCAGACCTCCAGTCATTCTCACAGGTCAGTGGCTGCTGGGGCAGGCTAGCGGGGCAATGCTGGGGAGAGGTGGGACCTGCGATGGAGCCTGCCCCCCTGGAGACAGAGAGGCTCAGGGCCAGCAGAACTGCAGGAAGGAAAGAGTACCAGAAAGGAGACCTCATCTGTATGCAAAGGGCACAGACTATGGCTAGAGCTCAGTGATAGGGGATGAATCCCTTGGGCTCAGGGTCAAGGTTAAACCCTTTCGTGTAGAGGCAGGACTCTATGTGGTCCCTCTCAGAAGACTGGCAGAATGAATGGAGGGCCCTCCCCTGGACCACACTGCTGCACCTCTAACACAGCAGAGGCAGGGAGCCTAGACCTCCTGGGGTTAAACTTCAACATTTTCATTTTGTCTAGCAGAGGATGATGATGACACAAGCTTCAAGAAGGACAGGTCCTACTACTGGGACATGTAGCTCAAGGAAGTGACTGCTTGACCAGCATATGTAAGATGCTTGATTCAATCCCTAATAAAGGGAAGCAGGGAAGAAGGAGAAGGAAGAGGAGGAAGAGGAGGAGGGGGAGTTGGAGGGGGGAGGAGGAGGAGGGGAAGAAAAGAAGGAGGAAGAAGGGGAGGAGGAGGAAGAGGAGGAGGAGAAAGAGGAGGAGGAGGGCGGGTCCTGCAGGGAGAGGAGGTAGTTTATTATGTAGCTGGCACAGTGAGCAGGTGACAGAGCAGGTGCCAGGCCATGCCGAGGAGCAGATAGCCTTACAACTACCCACTGGCCCCCTAGTCCCATCCAGAGTCCTCTGTGGGAAGCCCAAGGCCTTCTGAGACCACTGTTACCCTCTGTCTCTCAGCCTCACCCCTTCCTCTGCCTGAGTCACACAAGTTTCCCTCTCCTCAGCATTGTGGACAGTCCAGCTGCTCTACTCTTTCTGGACCTTTCCCCTACCTAGATGTGCTGGGCATCTCCTGGGATCTGGCCTCTTCCTATCCAGGATCTGGCTTGCTCTTTGAGACAAGTACTAAGAAAAAGAACTTTCCTCCCTTCCAGATCTTGCCACCCACTTTAGCCTGTCCTCCTGGTCACCCCAAGCTCCTGCTGCTCTCTCTATGTAACTCTTTCTAGTTACTATGTGTGTTCGCCTCCTGTCTGTTTTCTAAGGGTGGCTATAACAAAGTATCACAAACAGAAAGGCCTCATCAACAAACATTTGTTTTCAAAGCTCTGAAGGCCTAAGATCTGGAGTCAGTGTGTCTGCTATGCTCCCTCTGAAGTTTGGAGAAGAGAATTATCCCTCACTTCTTCAGGCTTTTGGCAATCCCAGAAGTCTCTCGGCCTCTGCCAACATCACTCCAATGGCTCACTGCCAGCGTGGCTCACTGTGATATGTGTCTCTGTATGTCAGCACAGTTGGACTAAAGACTGAACTCACTCTAGTGTGACTTTACCGTACATTAGCATCTGCAGTGACCCTGTTTCCAAATACATTCATATTACGATGTCTTGGAAGTGATGCCATCAACACAAACCCACATCTGATAGTTACTTGTTTGTATGTGTGTATATACATGTATGCATGTCTGTACACATGTATATACACGTATGTAGAAGCTTGAGGACAATTTCAGGTGCCATTTCTCAGTCTTCATCCACCTTGATTTTGGACCAGGTGTCTCATTGGTCCAGAACTCACCAAGAAGACTAGGTCAGTTGACCAGGAAGCCCGGGGGATCTGCCTGTCTCTGCCTCCCGGCCATTGGGATTATGAGTGTGTGCCACCACCATGCCCAGCTCCTTTGTGTGTGGATTCTAGGGGTTGAAGTCAGGTTTACTGGCTGAGCTGTCTCCCTACACACCCCCTCACCACCACACAATCTGGTTTTAGTTAGCTGTGTTCTATAAGTCTAGGGCCTTCTCAGCATCAAGGTGGGTTTGGAACGAGACAGATGTAGAGTTGCCTTCCCCCTGTATAGACTTGAGCAGGGTCCCTAAGCAGTCTCTTTTATCACCTATAGGTGACCACGATGCCTGGAATTATTGTAGCATTGATTAGAATCCATTATTTGAAGCGAATAATGTTCACTAATATTGTACTGCTGGACACATGTGTCTGTGAGTAAATTTGTCTGTTACTCTCTCTAATGGATACTAGGTAGGCAGCTGTAAATAAGTACCTGAACTCTGGGCTTTCCCAGAGTAAAAAACAGCAGTGGCCAGCAAGCCGCCGAGATGGTTTCTCATCCCCAGACCCATGGGAATCCCCAAGGTTGTGACAGGCTTGTCCCTGCTTTGAGAGCAATGAGGTTCTGGTTCTCACTCCCACAGAATGGAATCCTGGCTGGCTCTGTGGGAATGTGAAGGCGGGACAAGCAGGGACTATACACCCTACTGTCTGTTCTCAGAGGTGAGGTAGGCGAGCATGTGTGTGTTCCTGTGTGTGTGCGTGTCTGCATGTGCATGTGTGCATGTGTGTGCTCCTATGTGCTCCTGTGTGTGCATGTGTGCTCCTGTGTGTGTGTGTGCTCCTGTGTATGTGCATGCCTACATGTGCATGTGTGCTCCTATGTGTATGTGTGCCTCTCTCTCTCTCTCTCTCTGTTTGTATGTGTGTATGTGTATGTTCCTGTGTGTACATGCCTGCATGTGCATGTGTGTGCTCCCCCCTACATGTGCATGTGTGTGTATGTATGTGCATGTATGTATATGTGCTCCTATGTGTATGTGTGCCTCTCTCTCTCTCTTTTTCTGTGTGTGTGTGTGTGTGTGTGTGTGTGTAACTGGGGTAGGAGAACCAGGCATTCTTTAGATGGGACACATCTCAGGTTGTATTTCAAGATGGCTCCAAAGTGTACTCTCTGTCTCTGCAGCCAACCTGCTCTCCATGGAGACCACATGGAGACATGGAGAACATATCCGTGTTCATGCATTGCCAACCCTGACGGTACATTTCCGTGTGCTAAAGCCTCCAGAGCCCTCTCTGGCTTCACTTTGGTTTTCAATGATACAACCAGAAGGGGGTGGGTAATCTACGAATTTACTAATTACTGCTTGAAGGAAGGGAATAAAGCTCAATGTCCATCTGCTACTGGTCACCTTAGCTTCCTTCCCATGCTTCTTAATACCCCCAAGGTACTCACTTCCCCTTTGAAGGCTTTCCCTTCCTTAAGCACAGACTCTGACCTCAGATATATTCACCTTACACCTTGGATATGACACTTTCCCGGTGGTAGCAATGGTCCTATACTGGGGCTGGCAAGATAGCTCACCAGTAAGGGTGCTTGTTACCAAGCCTGATGACCTGAGATTCTCCCTGGGATTTACATGGTGGAAGGAGAGAACTAACTCCCATGAGTTGTCCTTGGACCTCCACACATGTTTGGGGCAATTGTGATCCTCCGTAAGTAAATGTAATAAAAATGTAGACACACTGAAGGAAAGAATATAGTGCTGAGAACCACACATTTCATAAATACCACTATACAGCGACATAAATACATCTGGAGACATGAGAAGTTTATTACTGAATTTAAATCTTCCACCCAGTTTAAGGGCTGAGAATCAGGTGCACACAAACAACCCGAGAGAGGTCCAAAGTATGAAGAGGTCAAAGAATAAGGAGCTGACATTCCTGAGGGCAATAAAGAGTGCACCCGAAGTCCCCTTCTGTTGTGAGCGAGATGCAGCCGGGAAAGGAGAAAGGGACAAAGTTTAGGCAGGCAGCTTGGGAGGAAAGCAGCGCCAGCAGGTATGGCTTGGGTCTTCCCTTACATGTTGATGGTGATCTTCAGCTCTCCAGTCTCCTATAGCCCCAGCTGCTAGGTGTCTGAGGCAGGAGGATCTCTAGAGCACAGGAGTAGAGAACAGACTGGTCTATACATGGAGCCCTCAATAAAAACAAAAGATAAAATGTCTGTATTATAACTCTGTGCCTATTTGTTGTGTTTGCATTTTTCAAGATAAGGGAAGGCCTCACTACAGGGCATGCTGTTATCTGGTCCAGTGAACTGCAGAATCTACAGTCATAACAGAGTATTGTAAAATGGCTGGATTCTAAGTTCAGGAGCTTGAATAATTTGAGCAAAAGTCACCCTACAATTTCATCAATGGAATGATAAGCACAGAGGCCCTTTGGACCATTTAGTTGTAAAGTTCATAATGTCACAATGCTGTATTCAAACTTTGGTGCCAAGAATTGAACATAGGGCCTCGTCCATCTTAGGTGAGTGATGGGCCAGGGAATTACTTCCTCATCTCCATGGTGATATTTCAAGTGAACCTGGAATTTTCTTATAAAAACTGTTTCAATACATTGTTTTAAATCACCAAGCCTTATATTGTTCATAACCCCGAAGTCTGAAATAAACTAAAATAAAAATCACTCGCAAATTTTCTTACTGTCTGCATAACACAGTTGCTTTCAGCTTTGGAAAAAGCTGGGTTTTCCATTTGAGCTCTGCTCTACCAACTGGGCCACGATACATCCTTGGCTTCCTTTCTTTTCTCTCTTTCTCTCTTTCTTCTTTCCTTCTTCCTTTTCTTCTCTTTCTGTTTGTTTAATTTACTTGTTTTGGGGATTGAATCACACTGTTTTATCTGGGCTAACCTCCAACTCAAGAACTCAAGCAAGCCTCCTGTCTAAGTGATTTCTGAAGTGAATGAGCCAGGCTTGTTCCAGCTAAGGGCTCACTGTGACAGAATCTTGGGAAGTATGGCGTTTTGACAGGACTTAGGAGCCTGTGGCCACAGAGAGCCAACAATTCCTTTGAGGTTCAGAGCTCTTCCGCCTTTTGAATATGCAAAGGCTGATGTTTGTCTCTGCTGAGTTCAGGGATTAAGTTGTGCAGCTTCTTCAAGTTCTGGAAAAATCCAGCAAGATCCTCCATGATGTACCTTGGAGGAAAAGACTAGACACTTGTGAAAGTGATAACAGAATCAATTAAAATACCCCCACCCTCCTACCTGACCTCCACCCACACCCTTCATCCCATTACCAAATATTGGGATTGTGAGTACTGCAAAAGTCGACAGAAAATGCAAATTCTTTCCTTGTTAAAAAAAAACTTGCAGAACAATGGAAAATCCACTTTTACCTCTGGTATAGAATTTAAAAGTTAAAACATCCTTTGTCACTGCCACACTGAGCCCTGTGAGGAGTTGCTGTGAGCAAGGTTTTCTCTCCTGACAAGAACTTATCACTGAAGCTAAATGGTGGCAGATATGAATGGGGATGGGTGGGGGCTTCGATCCATTTATGAATCTTGTGACTAATGGGTGTGAGGAGATAGAAAGTAGTGGGCAGCAGAATGACCACGGAATGGTGGTCATGCGAGGAAACAGCACCATCATGTCAGAAGCCTTGGAAAGAGTCTAAACAATGGCTGTTAGCAGGGGAGGCCACATCTCTCCCCCAAGGGCCTGTTTGCTGTGGTGTAGAACTGGGTCATACACATTTTCATATGAAGCTTATTGCTAAATAAACCTCGTGGTAGTCAAGAAATAAAGTTAAAACATTAAAATATAGCTATATAAAGGTAAGTTAAGAAGTACAGAATACGAGAATATATAATTTGTGATATGAACAGTAGTGGGGAGGAGAAACATACAGGGATAGAGCCTTCGTATATGATTGAAGTTAAGTGGTTATCAGTTAAATATAGACATACACTGGTAGGATGGCCCAGTGGGTAAAGCTGTTTTCCCCAAGCCTAATAAATTGAGTTTGATTCCTGGAACTCATATGGTAGAAGAACAAAACCAGTTCCCACAAGTTGTTCTCTGACCTCCACAATATGTATCTCCCCATAAACATTTTTAATTAGCTTGATTTTTTCATTCATTCTCTACACTTGTGTGTTTGAGTGTGTTATAATATTATGCTTAAAAGTAAAGCACAGATATGATTATTCAATTAAAAGTAGCATTGGTTTTGAGCTAGGAGATGGCTCAGTAGGTAAAGCACTTACCATACAAACCTGAGGACCAGAGTTCTGATCCCTAGAACCCACAATCGTGCCAGACAGGTATGGTGGTATACCTTTAATCCTACTATACAGAAGATAGACAGAGGATCCCCAGAACAAGCTGGTTAAACTGACTAACTGTACTGGAAATCTCCTAGTTCAAGATAGAGACCCTGTTCAATGAATGATTAAGGAAGATCCCCAGTGTCAACCTATACACACACGCACACATTCACACACAAACACACACATACAAACATACACAGATATACACACAGACACATACTCCCCCACAGGCAAACAGACACATGCATATACACAGATACATATACATATGCACCCATACAGAGACACACACACATGCACACACAGACACACACACATGCACACATGCACACATAGATATGTACACACACAGACAGAGACAGGAACAACAACAACAGAAGATTGCTATAAAATGTTTTATATAATCCCCATGCGTTTTGATCTGAATGAGCTGTCCCCCATGGTCTTGGGCATTTGAATACTTTGTATCCAGATGGTGTTGCTGTTTAGAAAAGCCTAGGTAGTTTGAATAAAAATGGCCCCCATAGGTTCACATCTTTGAATGATTGGTCATCAGGGAGTGGCACTACTTGAGAAGGATTAGTCAGTGTGGCCTAGTTGGAGGAGGTGTGGCCTTGATGGAGGAAGTGTGTCACTGGGGGTGGGCTTTGAGGTTTCAAATGCTCAAGCCAGGCCCAGTGTCTCTTTTTCTGCCTGCTCCCTGTTGATCTGAATGAAGAACTCTCAGCTAGTTCTCCAGCACCTGTCTGCCTGAATGCTATCATGTTCTCCACCATGTTGATAACGGACTAAACCTCTGAAACTATAAGCAAGCCCCAGTTGAATGCTTCCTCTTATAAGAGTTACTGTGGTCATGGTGTCTCTTCATTACAGTAGAACACCAACTAAGACAAAGGCTCAGGAAGAGAGTTCTTGGTGGGTGAAGTATGTCAATGGGGCTGGGATTTGAGAATAAAAGGCCTCACCTACACCTAATTTGCTCTCTGTTTCCTGCTTACAGTTCAAGATGTGAGTCCTCAGTTTCAGTTCCAGCCGCCATGCCTGCTGGTTGCTACCATGCTTCCCTGTCATGATGGACTCTTAACTCTTTGGAACCATAAGCTCAAATAAACTCCTTCTATAAGCTGCCTTGGTCATGGTGTTTTATCACAACAATAGAAAAGTAGCTAATACACCATAATAACAAGAGTTGGGGATAATCAAAATGTCCTTTATAACCTAAATGGATTAAAATAAATGTGGAGAGAGAGAGAGAGAATAATATTCTTCTTTCTAGCCCCTTGCTCCCAGAAATAAGACTCAGACTCAAAATATATTTACAAATACCTTGGCCATAGAGCTAGACTCTTCTCTGACTAGATCATAGCTAAAATAACCCATTTGTTCTGATCTGCATTCTGCCATGTGGACTGGTTACTTGTGCTCAGGTACCATGCTTTCAGCTCATCACATCTTCCTGGGAGAATCTCCCATACCTGGCACTATCCCAGAATCCTTTCTGCCTCCTGGATGTCCCACCTCCTGTTTCCTGCCTAAGCCACACACCATCTAATTTATTATTGACAGGTGCCACATCTATACAGACACAAGATATTTTCTCTACACTTCAGACATAACAAGGAAAGAAATTCTGATACTTCTCAATCCACTTCAGTATCTAACATAGTGAAATTCTCAGATGATTGGTTGTCTACAGGGCTAGGGGTGGGCAAGAGAAAGGAATTGATTAAAGGTGACTATCAATCTTGTAGGATGAGACGTCCTACAAATCTGGGCAACACAGTATGTGAATGCTGCATCTTGCTGTCATGAGCACTTAAAAATAGTTAAGCTGAGACACTGGGATGCTGGGGTGATAGCTCATCCGGGGAAGTTCTTGCCTTGTTCTGAAGGACCTGAGTTTGATTCCAGGATCCACATAAAAAGTCAGAGCAAGGTACCTGGAAGATGGGTAAAAGCCTTGCCTTGCACACAGGGACTTGAGCTGATTCCTCAGACCCACGTTTGAAAACTACATGTGGTGGTACACACTTGCAATCCCAACCCTGAGGAGGCAGAGACAGGTGTATCCTTAGGATTACTGGCCATTAGCCTAGACCACTTGGTAGGAGAGGAGATCCTGTATCAAAAGACGGAAGATGGTGCCCAAGGGAGGAGACTCAAGGCTGACCTCTCTCTTCCACATGCATACATACACATGTGCTGATGTGTGCATGAGCACACACACACACACACACACACAAAGAGAGAGAGAGAGAGAGAGACAGAGAGAGAGAAATAGTTAAGATGATAAATTTTTGTTGTTCACATTTTTACATAAATAAATCATTCCCTAATGTTAATTGTTTTTCTTATCTGTTTTCTGCCATGAAATGCCAAAACAGGCATATTTAATTGCCCTGTGCTTTGTGGGTGCTAGCTACAGACAAGTTTAGATAGGCAAGCCTTGTAACTTACAGATATGAGATTATGCTAAACCACACTTAAGACAGTCTTCTAAGAACCAAGGGCCTTAGAAGTGGCTTCAGTTGAAACTGAGTGGTCTCAAATAGAGCACCTTTCTCCACTACTGTGAGTAATTGTTCTTGCTGGTATTAACCAGCATTCACTCAAGAGCCCCTCAAAGAGAGCCAGCTAAGTGCTTGGAAGGTATTGCTCAACACAGAGAACTGAGAGAGGAGAGACCATTCCCTTCTTTCAAGGAATTTACAACTGAATGGGGAAGAGAAGGAGAAAATGGCCCTCCAGAGTCAAACCACAGAGGTCCTGAGTACTCATTGCTATGCATAGATGTTCTTGTTTTCCAAGGACCTAGGTTCTTTCCTTCTTCTGAAATAGTGTTTGCTTTGGACAGCCTGTCTACCCGACAGTCTCTGTCCAAGGACTCTGTGAGCTGAAGGAAACCTCAGCTTTAATTTTGGACAAGTGACCCAGCTGTGGCCAATGAGCAGGTCGATGGGATCCCTTCTCCACAGACACTGAGCGACTTTCCTTAGCAATTCCAGAGAGACTCAGTTTTGCTGTTGTTATGTTTTTTCCAAAGAAACGGTCTCCTAACCAGTAAGCTGTCAGCCTTGTGATGCCAAGAAATGCCATATGGTAGAAAGCCAGTTGAAAATTAAGTGGGTTTGATGTGATGCCTCAAACCTGTAATCACAGCACTGGAGAGGCTTCGGCAAGGGCATTACCATGAGTTCCAGGCTAGCCTGGACTACAAAGTGAAGATATCTTGTCTCACTCAAACAAAAGGGAAGGCGGGCAGGAAGGAAGGTGGGACTTTTAAAACTAAGCTAAGTGGCCAGTCCTGCAATCATTAACATACAAGTAACACTATAGGGTTGGATCGAACGGGTTGTTCCTATACATTTAAGAATGTGTATGTGTATAAGAAAAAGAGGGCAGAAGTCACAAATTGGAAAGAGAGCAACTGTGGAGGTGCGCAGGAGGGGTCAGAAGGAAGAAAAGAAAAGGGGAAAAAATATAATGTTATTTTCATTTTAAAAATCTCAACTAATTATCGCTCACTGTAGCCAACTGAAACCCGGAGGTCAATTTGAATGATCATAGAAATATTGAAGTGTAAGGCATGCACAGCATTTTACCTAAGAGACATGCTGTAACCTTGGTATCATATCTGCATCTAGGACCAGCAGAGGGGGAAGGGCACCAGATGAATGGCCCAGGCATAGTGACTTTGTTGTTAAGAAATCTTCCCAGGGCACCACCCAGCAAATTTTGTTCCCTTGAGTTGATCTAAATTTGTTCTCTACCCAGGAAACACCCTCAACACCCTCACCTACACACACACACACACACACCCCACACACACACCACATGCTAGAAAGTATAAGGTGTAAAAAAATAAATACTCAAAACTTTTCTGCATTGACAAATGCATATTGAACTTGTGTAGCTTCAATGAGCCACTCCAAATCTGAGACGTGGTCGATGCCCTCAGAGAAAAACTGATGCTGCTCTTGGCTTGCTTAAGATCAATGGGAACGTTTCTAATGAGCTTTTCCTGAATGTCCATCCGATCAGGACAATATCCGTCATCTCTAACCTCCTTCTCTGCTTCCTGGCCTCTGGCCACTCAAGTCTAGCTGACTTAGGGAGCCTAGAATTGGCTTGCTCGACCATGCTCTGTGTTGTCTTCTGGGCCATACACCACCCTATGAAGGCAGGCACCCTGCTGGCCCCATTCTTGTCCATTACCCCAGGCCCTCGGTCAGTGTCTGCCAGATAGAAAGCATCCAGAGCAACAGGACAGGAGATAATGAAAGACAGTTTGCTTCTCTATAACTCAGGTAAAAATGATTGACCGAGGAGAGGAGTCACTGCTGTGACTGAGGATGGACTTTGTGACCAAGAGGTCGCCATCCCACCCGCAGGTCACCTGCATAGCTTTTTCCTTCCTTTAGAATTGACGTTTTGTTGTTGTTAATTTATGGCATAACAAGAAAAATTCTACTTTTTTTTTTCCTTCTTGAGACAAGGTCTCATGTGTCTCAAATTGGCCTCTAATCTGCCACATAGCCAAGGATGGCTTCGGATGTTCCTTTGCCTCTGCTTCCCATGTATCAGGATTACAGGTCTGTGCTACCATGCCTGGCTTTCCAGATTTTTCTAAATAACTGCTTTATGTGGACACCAAAACCAAGAGAAAAGTTTAGCTTTTATCATAGCTTTCTGACTGCCTACAAACTCTAAACAAGCTTACCCCCTACAAAGTCTAAATATTAAAAACAAACAAACAACAACAAAAACCCCACTTTTATGTTTTGTTTTGTGGTTTTAAGTTAGAAATCAGGGCAGATTCAATCACGTCAGAACTTAGAGCACACTCCAGTTCAGCTCTCAATACCAAAACTCAATGCCAGAAGACCATCCATCCAGTGCAAGAAGAATTTGGGGGGGGGGGGGGGGGGTGAGCAGAAGAGGAGCAAGTACTTGGGCATGGTAAGACTGGGGATGCCATTTGCTCCAGAGTTGGCAGCACTTGAGGAGCTGCCAGTTCACATCTTCCTCAAAGGTCAGAAAGAACCAATATCAAATTAACTGTTCTGCTAGTGGACAACTGGTAGATTAAGTCTTGTTCTATTTCCTTCTGTTGTAGGCCTTTCTGCAAGGTGGGGAGTTGGGGGTAACTGTGTAAGCCATCTATTTTCATTGGTTGTGTGCAGGTGATAAGCGTTTGCACATTCCTCTGCTCCTACCTACTTATCTCGATGCCTGTAGTCTTTGTTTACACTTACTAACGTGTGTGCTGTGGTAGATTGGGAACTCTTCTAGGGCTGGGCCTCTGGACTCATACTTCTCCTTATCCTAGCACAGCAAATTAAACATTTGGGACATCAATTATAGACCTTGTAGAAAGGTGCCCTTTTGCCCTGTAGTCCCTTCAAAGCCTGGGATGGTTGAAGTTGGCTTTAAATGCCGACTTGTCAAAATTTAGAATCACCTGAGCAGGGAGGCTCAACTGAAGAATTTTCTGCATCAGGTTGGCCTGTGGATAGATATGGGGGTGGGGGTGGAGGGTGAGGGCTGACCTTCACTGTTGATTGCCATTGGAGGACCTAGCCAGCAAGCGGCATTCTTTCGTGGTTTCTGCCTTCAAGTTCATTCTCAAATTCCTGCCCTGGCTTCCATCAGTGATGGATGGTGTCCAGAAGAGTAAGCCAAATAAACCTTTTCCTCTTGTTTTTAAAGGCCAGAATGTTTGATCACAGCAACAGAAACAAAAACTAGAAGAGACCCATTCAGTAGTCAGTGAATTTAAATGTAAAAACTAAGGTTTTTGAAGAGCCTTAGTTCAGCCCATAACAGGGACGTTTGTTACCAGTCAAATAGGGTCTAATCTGAAAGAGCTGAGTTTCTTAAAGACCGTTAAAACTGTAGGAGATTTTGTAGTAAATAGAATATTCAGGAAACAGCCAGACAGTGAGTGAAGAACTTTATTTTTCAGAGAGTATTTCATAATACTAAACAACTCTGGCCAGGTGTGATGGGGCAAACCTTTAATCCCAGAGCTTTGCAGGCAGAGGCAGGTAGATCCCTGAGTTTGAGGACACCATGGTCTACAGAGAGAGGGAGAATTCCAGGACAGCCAGGTCTACACAGAGAAACCCTGTCTCAACAACACAACAACAACAACAACAACAACAACAACAACAACAAAAGAATTCTGTGAACATTTTGCAACTAGGGGCAATGATCTAGTTCAGTGGGTAAAATGCTTGTGGCCAAGCCTAATGACCGGGTCCAGTCTCACAGACCCACGTGGTAGAATGAGACACCCAATTTTCCACAAGCCATCCTTTGATGCCTACGTATGCACTGTGAAATCTGTGCCACCCCTCTCTCCAAATAAAAATTTAAAACAAGAAAATTTTGTTTTACAATGACACTCATATATTGACCCTACCCAAGGCTACTGGTATTATACCGGTTTTGGCTACTCCAACTCTTTCCTAGAGTTCAGGATCAGTATTCCTCTATCCCATCCCATCCTAAGGGTAGGGCAAACATTTTATTTCTCTCTGTATGCTCAGACCTAGTGTACCATAGATATTGAATAAATGAATTCAAACAAATGAAAGATGACTGGGGTGCTCATTTGTTGGAGTTTTCTGTGACAAAGTACCACAGGCTAGCTAGCTGAAATAACAGATTTGTTTCACCACTCTGGAGTCCAAGATGGACAGCAATGTCTCTTCTGAGGGAAGGGTCTTTCCCAAGCCCCTCTTCTTACCTTGGAGATGGCTGTCTTCTCCCTGTTCATGTGCTCTTCTTCTCTCTGTGACTCCAGGTCTAAAGTCATCCTTCTGTGAAAGCAGCCATATTGGATTAAAATCATTCTTATGACCTCGCTTTATACTCGATGAGCTCCAGAAAGACCCTGTCTCTTAACAGGTTGAATTTGGAAATAAATTGGTAGTAGGATCTTTAACATGTACCTGGTGGGGGTTGATGGGACACAGTTTTTCTCATAAGAAGGGTAGGGAGCAGCTATGCACACTGGTGACAGCAGTGGGTACCAGAGGGATCTAGTTAATAGCAAATGTCCCTATGTGCTACACTCTGGAAAATAGAGTGAATAACCAGAGAATCCCCTCTGACTCTGCTCAAAGCTTTGTTCATTTTCTGGAAAAGTCTCAACCAAAATAGAGAGGTTTTCCAAACCTTTATGGGTTGGGCTATATTCCTTAACAAAACAAACCTCTGAGTGTGGGAGCATACTCCATTAATCCCAGCACTCAGAAGGCCGAAGTGGGAGGATCTTTGTGAATTTTTGGCCAGCCTCATCTATATAGCAAACTCCAGAACAGCCCGGACTACATAGAGAAACCCTGTGGCAAACAAACAAGCAAACAGACAGACAGACAAACAATCTGATCTTTCATGGGGACCTGAGATTGCAAGAAAATGCCAAGGCATTACATTGCAAAGAAGCTGGGGAATCTGTGTCTTCAATGACTAGGGCTGGATGCATTCATATTGAGGCCGCTGTTTATTTACACAAGGGATCCTTCACATACACTTTGATGGAATATATGCAGATTGGAATGTACAGGCCTCATGACTTCAACTGACATTCAGGCCTTGAGACCTTAGGAACTGACAAAGAAAATCAAACACCAGTGTCTGTTTTAAAAACAGGGCTAGGCATGGTGGCTCATGCGTTTAATTCTAGCACTCGGGAGGCACAGGCAGAGCTCTGTGAATTTCATCTAGGTCAGCCTGACTCAACAGGCTCAACAAACAACTGGCAATATCAAAAACAAAACATTAATAGTGGCTGGGGAGATGGCTCAGTGGATAAGAGCACTTGCTTTGCAATCTTGAGGATCCTACCACCTACGTAAAAAAGGCTGAGCATAGCTATGCATGCTTGTTAACCCAGACAGATCCCAGGAGCTTGCTGGACAGACAGACAACCTAGCCAAAGTGGCTGGCTTCTAGTTCAGTGAGAATCCTCGTCTTGAGGCAATAAGGTGAAGAGCAATAAAGGAAGACATCGGATGCCTTCCTGTGGTCTCTGTATGCTCTTACACAGGCATGCTCACTTGCACACTCCTGTCCTGCACTCACATGTACACACGGGTGCGTGCACACACATGTGACAGTGAGGATGCCACGGTGATAAGAACATCAGTTAAGGCTGAAGGTATATTAGTGGTGGAGCCCTTGACTATCACAAGGGGAAGCACAACAGAGAGGCTATAAATGGGTGGGGTGAGCCATTTAATCTCAGGGAATATTGAACTCTTCTTGAATGTAAAACTGCCTACACAGCTAGACTGGAAGCCACATTTTCTTTAATGTTCAGTTGTTGGGCCTGATGGCTGAACCACTAACATTTGCATTTCCCCTTCAAGTCCTTGCTGATAGCTGAAGCCATCTGAGGTAGGAAGCTGTGCACTGCCACCTCTCCTGCCTGGCAGTTCCTGCCTCCTACGGATATCCTCTGGGTCACTCAGCGGGTGTGTGAGACTTCGTGGAAAGAGAAGGTGAGTGGAATTTCCCAGGCTTGGAAGGGTTAAGCCCTGAGTCAACCTGCAGCAAATAGTACACCCAGTGTGAGGTCCACCAGGTGAAGCAAGTTATCTGTGACTCACATCGCTGGATACACTCTGTTCTATAGAATGTTGGTTAGCAACTTGCTAGCAAACATCGTATCCAATGGCTGTTATGCGTAACATTGGAAAGGGAGAAGTGGCCTACTCAATTTTACTTAGCACCAGGCTTTGACGTGTATGTGGTACCCAAAGGGACTTGGGTTTTGACTCTGAGTATCAGAATCCCAGTATACGGTGGGATTTCACCTTCCGAACAAAGTAAGGAAGCCAGAGGAAGGACAACCCCCCCCCCCGCCCCCCAGGCTGAAGAGCAAAGTGTGACACCACCTAGCAGGCTTTGGGAACAGGAAAAAGACAGAAAAAGGAATCCAGCCCAAAGGTCCTCCTTCCTGGTTAGACCTGGTTTTTCCAGAGGCCCTATGTGACTGCGTGCTGAGAAAACTGGCAGGACATCTTGCTGGTTGGTGCTTTAAACTAAAACCTTAAAATCCACTAACAGCAGCCACAGATCCTATTAAAAGAGCTTCCGTCTACTTGTAAGTTAACAGGAATGAGCCTGTAAAAGGGTGGGGCTTTGCAATTTAGGCTGGAAACTAGGTGCGATGAGTCGCTGTTTGGTTGCTAGGCAATGGGTTTCATGTGACAACAATTCCTTTCATCTAAAGAACTAGAGTGCTCTTTCTGCTTAATGAAAGCGGAGCATTTTCTTGGTACAAGAAGTACACACAGTTTACATGAATTTTCGATAGTATAGTAAACAGGGTTTATGAAAGGGATTACTATTCTAGTCTTGAATTCTTCTGTTTGATTTACACCACCACCATAGAAATCATCTGCCTGAGGAGACAGGCTGCCTCTTTCCCTTGTTTGTCTTGTCTGGCTGCGGTCTGCATTGAATAGATTGTCTCCAAGCTTTTAAATCACCCCCTCTGCATCTGCATTGCTTTGAGCCGAGAGAGAGAGAGAGAGAGAGAGAGAGAGAGAGAGAGAGAGAGAGAGATTATCTTCAGAGGTGTGTTGAGGCCTCGAAAAGAAGACAATGAAGCCCCACAACCTGGGATCAGGGTTTGCACCCTGGGATCAGGGTGCATGTACTTCTTGGACCAAGAAAATGCTCCACTTTCATTAACAGAAAAAGCACTCTTATTCTTTAGAGGAAAGGAATTGCTTTCATATAAAACCTAGGGAATAGTCAGCCTATCTTACTGAGTGACAGTCAGGAAACTTCAGTACAGTTGATAAAGCCAAAATTGCCTTGTACTGACTACCTTCAGGTCAACTGGACATGAGCCAGGAAGAGGGAACCTCAGTTGGGAATTGCCCCAACCAGATGGGCCTAATAGCAATCTGTGGAGCATTTTCTTAATTAATGATTGGTGTGAGAGGGTCCAGCTCACTGTGGGTGGTGCAACCCCAGGCTGGTGGTCCTGCATGCTATAAGCAAGCAGATTGAGCAAACCATAGGGAGCAAGCCATTAAGCAGCACTCCTCCATGGCCTCTGCATCAGCTCCTGCCTCTAGGTTCCTGCCCCGACTTCCCTTGATAATGGATTTACAAACTATAATACGAAACAAACTCTTTCCTCTCTAAGTTGTTTTTGGCCATGGTGTTTCCTCACTGCAATTAACCTTAACTAAGATATACCTACAGAGATAATGTGCGTTTGCCTAAGGGTATCTCAAAGGACAGGGGAGAATGTGGCTTCAAGTTTTACTGTATTAGTGCTGTGTGCTCAGGGTTAGGGTTACATCACTAAACATAAACAGTACTCTCCATGAAAACCACTTTACAATTTCATTTACAGAAAGGAACTAGGGTAAAAAACATACTTAAGCCAACTCTTATATTTTTACTTAGTCTTTAAACTTAAGCTTGGCTCAATCTTTAAAGGTAATGTACTTCCTTTGAGGAATATAACCTTGAAAGCCACAGGATCAGAGTGATGAGCTGGGTCAGGAGATAATGGCTCTTGCTGCTAAGCCCAGAGACCTGAGTTTCATCCCCAAGACCCATATATATCGTGGAAAGAGGGAACTGTGCTCTGCAAACTGTCCCCTGACCTCCACTCGTGGTAGGACTGTTCTCAAGCATAGTTAGCACAACTAACTAAATATGTAAGTAACAAATAAAAGTAACTAAATACCTAATAGAAAATTTAATTTAAAAGAATGAAATGGCACACTCAAATCCAGCCATTGTAAAGACACCTAAGCATGACTCTCTCAAAGCTCACACCCATCTCGTAGGGTTGTCTTTTATCCATCCCTTACGTGTCACCCTGACTAAACAAATTCTCTTATCTTTTTCTGAGTGAAGGTCTCCCTAACTCTTCAAGCTGCTGGTATCTGTGCTGGGCTATGTCTCTCTGCTGCCACTAATTTCTTCTTTTGTTATTTTTAAATTATATTTATTTATTTGTTTATTTCATGTATATCCATGTGTGTAGTTACTTGTTTATTTTGTGTGCATTTGTGTGTGTTTGTTTATTTTGTGTGTGTTCATGTGCATAGTTGCTTATTCATTTCTTTCTTCCTTTATTTATGCTGTGTGTGTTTGTGTGTGTACTTTGTGTGTGTTCATGTGTGTAGTTATTTTTAATTTATTTTGTGTGTGTTCATGTGTCTATCTATCTTGTGCATCTATCTATCTATCTATCTATCTATCTTGTGCGTGCTTATGTATGTATATCTATCTATCTATATCTATTTATCTATCTCATGTGTTTATGTATCTATCTATATCTATCTATCATCTATCTTGTATGTGTTTGTCTATCTATCTATCTATCTATCTATCTATCTATGTTGTGGGTATCTATCTATCTATCTCTACTCATTTATCTATCTTGTGTGTTTATGTATCTATCTATATCTATCTATCAATCATCTATCTATCTTGTATGTGTTTGTCTATTTATCTGTGTTGTGTGTGTCTATCTATCATCTATCTATCTATCTATCTGTCTATCTATCTATGTTGTATGTGTGTGTGCAGGGCAGAGGATAACTTGCAGACATCCATCCTCTTCGTCTACCACATAGATCCAGGGATTGGCTTCACATCACCAGTCTTGGCAACGTCTCTCACGGATCCATCTCCTGGACCCGCTTTGACTGATTTTTATCATGATATAAAACGGCACATCCTACTGTTAATCTCTGCACAGTCTTTTTATC
>JADRCH010000220.1:1409311-1422665 GCA_019843965.1 Rhynchomys soricoides
TCACGGTATAAAACGGCACATCCTACTGTTAATCTCTGCACAGTCTTCAAACCCTCACCACCTTACCATCCTCTAACGGAACAGTGGACGTGTGGGGTCGTAACACAATTATTGGATAGGTGCATGAGAGGACGCACAAATGATTAAAATTACGCTGTGCGTTCCAGCTCCGGGAATTTGTTTTAATGGATTCAAGGCTCTGAAAACAGTGGGTGATTGTATTACAAGAAGACAAATCTTTCTGCAGACTTAGAGTCCTGTCTTACTCTGCCTTCATGAAGCCATATATTTAGACAGAAATATCAGTAGAAATGTCTCAGGTATTCAGAATATGGATATCCTCCTAGGTTTAGGTTTATGAAATTAATTTATAAGTAGGAAGTTTTAGGCTATAGATGTATTGCAGTAGCAGACTACCTACCCAGCTAACGTGCAAGCCCTGGGTTCCACCCCCAGCACCACACACACATAAGGATAGCATGCAGGCTTGCAGGCCGGTCCATAGGGTCACCATCTTTCCCTTAGGCTCTGTGTGTTTCCTGGAGCAGAGCTTTGCCACTCTCTTCATCATCTGAAAAGGTGTCAGCACAGCAGGAAGTAAGATGTGAGCAGCTCTTACTTCCTTCCCACTGTGTAGGAAAATCTGTGGATGAACTTTGCCCTCTGGGTCTCTGAGAATGAAATTACGTGCTCTGACAGGTCATTGGTGGACTACGGGACTCTGGTTTATATCCACCAAGAGCGAAGGTTGATAGTCATTGAGGGTTCTAAGTTCTTTCCTGACTCCTTCTGGCTCTCATAACAGTCGCACAGGGTGTGTGTGTGTGTGTGTGTGTGTGTGTGTGTACGCGTGCACGTGCGTGGGCTTCTACTATATATTTTATAGATGAAGAGCAAAGAGCAAGGCACAGAGCATTAAATTAAATTAAATTAGTTGCTTACAGACTCTGTATGTGACAGAGCTGAGCTTGGGTCCTAGACTGGCAAGGTCCAGAATTTATACTCTTAATGCTTCTAGGTCTTTGTCTCTCCAGTCAAGAAGGGAAAAGAAGTGCTGACTCAGAACGGTCATCAAGACACCACCTTTTGTAACTGGGCTTTCCTTAGCTTTGTCCTGGGATGGGCCTAATGGCCCACATGACCCAAGGCTCAAAGGTCTCGCCCACACGAGGTAGCGGTAGCGTAGCGCAGATGCCCAGCTCAGCCCCAGCACTCACCTTGTCTTGATCTGAGATGGTACCAAGGTGAATATTGCCTTCTCTGGGCTTGACTTGAGACTCACCCCTGCATACTCATAGCCTCAAAGCCTGGGACTGAACTTCACAGGGGCCATAAAAGGTACAGCGAAGCCAACTGTACCTACCTTGCTCCTGCAAGGGCAAGCCCGGGCTACACTCAAGCTGCACTCAAGAGGAGCTGGCAAACATACATTAAAGGGAGCATTCTATTCTCTGCCCTTGCTAAAGACTGCCAGAAATACAGGAGACCCTACTCCCTGCTGCAAGGGAAGAAGGGGGTGGGGGCAGTACGGGGATGGGAAGGTGGGGAGTGGGGAAGGGGGAGGGGTCAGGTACATAATACATCCCCCAACACACACACACACACACACACACACACACACACCGTTAACTGTACGGTACACTTTCACTACAGGTGCATTCTACATCCCACACACTCACACACTCCACGCTCCTCATCACTTTTTTTTATCAGCAAACCCCTCTGGAGGCATGGGTACTAGCATTCCAAAGAGAGCACAACTCGCTCCCCTGCCTGCAGACGGCCTAACTCCCACACTAAATCTTAGCAACTGCCAAAGAGCAGCCGGTGGGCCCCGCCCTTCTCGCAGGAAGTGAGAAAGAGCAAATAGCTAGTTTTTCTTTAAGGGCTGGTGCACAGGTTAAATAAGTGATTAAAAAGGAGGGGGGGTTGTTTAAGAGGTAGTGACAGCTCTGGAGATGCACAATAAGGCAGGGACTAGGCAGCAGCCTGGCAGAGACCACAGGATTCCCATAAAGTCTTTTATACAGAGCTCTGAAATTCCAGAGCCCGCAGGAGGTGGCTCCCTCTTCGGTTCAGTGGGGCTGTGCCTCCAAGAATGTACTGAGCCTTCAGTGCCCTTGGGACACCTGAGCTGTGGGCAGGAAGGTTAGCCCTAGGGAAGATTCCAGGATAGGGCCTGGGCTCCTTTGGCATAAGAAAATCAAAGTGTGACATCTTCCATGAACCTGGGGTTGTACTTCAAAGGGTCTCCCCTCCCCCCACCATAAAATTTTAAAAAGGCTGGTCTACATGCCGTGCCTTCAGGACACAGAGTAAAGTGGGACCTGAGAGGGCTGGTTGACAGCCTGCCACTTATGGAGCTGGGATCTATCACTTTGAGGGTGAGGACTTGCCATTGCCAACTCTGCTCTAACCAGTGTGCAATCTGGATAGACTTGGGATTCACAGAAAATGAACTTCCACTTACAGTCCCTTAAAAGCAAAAGCATGCAAACAAACAAAAACCCAAGAAGCTACAAGCAGATCGCTTCAGAACCAGAGGACTGGTAGTTCAGGGCTCTGGTGTATAGGAAAGCGGACTTCAGAGTATGAGGTGCATTGGTCCCATCTGGAGTTGTGTTAAAATGTGGGTTTCAGGGCTGGGAGATGCCTTTGCAGTAAACTGCTTGTTGGGTAAACATGAGAACCAGAGCATGAACCCCAGAACCTATGTGAAAAGCTACACAAGGTGTCATGCGCCTGCAATTCCGGGGCTGGGGATGTGGGGAGCCAGGATCTATAGGACTCATTCTTCAACCAGCCTAGTCTAATGGGCTAGCTCCAGGTAAACATGAGCCTTGTCTCAGGACACAAGGTGGAGGGGCTGGAGAGATGGCTTAGTAGTTAAGACATTGCTCTAACAGAGGACCTGAATTAGGTTTCTAGCACCTATGTTGGCTGGCTCACAACTGCCTGTAATTCCAGCTCAGGGGATCTAACACTTCTGGCTTCTGGGTGCACCTGCACACACACACACACACACACACACACACATACACTTTTATCCCAACTCTCAGGAGGCAGATGCAAGCAGGTCTAGAGTTTGAGGCCAGCCAAGGACATAGTGAGATCCTGTCTCAAAACATCAATAGTAACACAAATCTTTAAGAAATAAAGTGGAGAACAATTGAAGAAGATATTGGAGACTGACCTGTGGCCTCCAAACGTATGTGCACACATGGACACATACATGTATGTATATACCAAGATATATGGACTTCACAAAGGGTCTGGTAACTCTACCAGGCAATGCCATGGCTTCTGAGCCTTGGACAAGTCTTTGAGTGTCAAAGGGCCCAAGGAGGACATGGGAGAATTGGATCAGTGAGTGATCCGGTGGCTGGGAAGGCTTCCAGAAGAGGGTTGTATTGTACCCTGCTATAAGACTGTAAGAAGAAGGGCTGGAGAGATGGCTCAGCGGTTAAGAGCACTGACTGTTCTTTCCAGAGGTCCTGAGTTCAATTCCCAGCAACCACATGGTGGTTCACAACCATCTGTAATGGGGATCCAATGACCTCTCCTAGTGTGTCTGGAGAGAGTGACAGTATACTCACACATAAAATAAATATTTAAAAAAAAAAGACTATGAAAAAGGTGATAAATACCCATATCACCCTATATGTCACCCATAATGAGTCCTCATCATGCATGGGCACCATATAGTCAAAGTCAAGGAATACTTAGTCAAGGCTGGAGCAAGGATTGAGCCAAGTGATGTAACCATGTGCTTAGTAGATGCCTGGCAGTAGACATGGGCAATACAAAGAATCCTTGTTGAGGGCTGTTGTCATCT
Organism: Rhynchomys soricoides; assembly: GCA_019843965.1. Lineage (NCBI taxonomy): Eukaryota > Metazoa > Chordata > Mammalia > Rodentia > Muridae > Rhynchomys > Rhynchomys soricoides. The sequence goes on from JADRCH010000220.1 coordinate 1,413,147, forward strand.
TATCTTTTCTTTCTTTCTTTCTTTCTTTCTTTCTTTCTTTCTTCTTTTTCGAGACCCAGTTTCTCTGTGTAGCCCTGGCTGTCCTGGAACTCACTCTGTAGACCAGGCTGGCCTCGAACTCAGAAATCCACCTGCTCTGCCTCCCAAGTGCTGGGATTAAAGGAGTGTGCCACCACTACCCGGCTTGTTGTCATCTTCTCATCACCAGAATCAGGTACACACTTGAGCAGAGGGCCATGGTGAGAAAAGAGAGATTACATAGGCCATCACCAATGAGTCCTGTCCTGGGGGACAAGGGAAACTCTGGATGCTTCTTTTTTGGGTGGAATTGACTAGGGAACAGGACTTGAGGCGAGCGCATGGGGTAGAAAGGTATTTTCCCTCTAAACTGACAGTGGCAGCACATGCTTGTAAATCCAACACCTGAGAAGTAGAGTCAGGAAGATCAGACGTTTGTGGCTATCCTGTGTAGTGGGTTTGAAGCCAGCCTGAGCTGCCCGAGACACTGCCTTAAGAAAAATCAAAGCAAATTAACCAACCAATACACACAGAACAAAAGGCACAAAACAATCTAAGTTGTTCTGCCCAGGACAGGACTCATTAGGTTGAGCTATCTAATGTCTTTCCCCAGCTTGGCCCTCGGCAAGATAGCAAGAACTTGAACAGAGGAGCTGAGGGGCTGGCAACAGAAGGGCGGACAGACACAATCTTGCAAACATTCCCTTTGACAGATAACCAGGCCAGAAAGTATCAGGCAACACCACGTACCAGCTGGGCCCTGCCGGGGAGGAGCAGCAGGGCTCTCTAAGGCATGACAGGAATCTAAACAGAAGTGATTTATTTCTCTAACTTGACGGTATGTTTTCATCCCTACATTTTTCTTCCTGTCCAGGAGGGCAAAGCAAATGATCTTTCAGTCACTTGGCAATGTTCCATTTTTTTTTTTTTTTTTAAATGTATTTGTACCTGAAACTGAGTCTGTTAGGTCCAAAGCAGCGTCCAAAGTCTCTCCCCTTCTTTTATACCTTAATTGTGTCTGTATGTGTGTACATGGAGGTTAGAGGTCAACCTCGGATGTCTTGCGTCAGGAGCCATCCCCCTTTTTTCTTTTTTAAATTGTTGATATTTACTTTGATGTTGAAGACCAAATAGGTACTAGTAATGCTTAACAGGTTTTAAATTTTTGGTGGGCTTGAAAACAAAAATACAAATTATATTTTTTTAACTTTTTAAAATGCTACATTTTAATTGTTTTATATATATATAAAACAATTAATGTGTATATATACACACACACACACACACACACACACACACACTCCACATAGTCCTGACTGCTAGGGAACTCATTATGAAAACCAGTCTGGCTTCGAACTAACAGAGATCCACCTGCCTCTGCCTCCTGGGTGCTAGGATTAAGGGTGTGCACAACTACTCCTGGATTTAGGTATATTATTGTTTGAGATTGTAATATTATTGCATAATTTCCCCTTTCCCTTTCTTCTTGCCAAACCCTCCTTGCTCCATATCTCTTCTTGCTCTCTCTCAAATTCATGCTCTCTTTGTTTGTTAATTGTTGTTGCATGCATGTGTGTATGTGTGTGTATGTGTATATGTATATATGTATAGTTACAACTTGCTCAGTCTATAGAACACTATTTGTATGTGTGTTTTCAGGGCTGACCTGGTATTGGATAACCAGTTGGTGTTCTCTTTCCTAAGGAAGACTGTTTCTCCTGATTTCAGCATCCCTTAGTTTTCTTTGTGTACAGTTGAAACCTTGATCCACCTTGTCTTTTGAGATAGACTCTCACTGGAACCTGGGACTCATTGATTTGTTTAAGCTAACTGGCCAGTGAGCTCCAGGGCTCCTCCTGTCACTGTCTCCCCAGTACTTGGATGATGGGCATGCGCCATCATGTCTAGCCTTTGTTGGAGGCTCTGGGGATGGAACTCAAGCCTCAAGCTTGAGCAGGAGGTACTTTGATCACTGTGCTATCTCTCTACCTGATGCTCCTGGTCTTTATCTGATCTTTTTCAGTAACTGGTCAGGAGAACTGATGCTTCCTAAGTGAAAGACAGAGTAACAGGAGCGACCTTTACTCTTCCCTGCTGAGCACAGAGCTCTACTCTCTCTGTGTGGTTGTTCCTGGTCTAGTGCCTTTCTAGAGAGCCCCATGCCTACCTCGCCCTCCTGGGGAGCCCTGCCTAAGAGAGAACTCCCTGTACATACTTCCATTGTAGCTTCAGAAAACAAAGTTTACTGTGGCCAGAAGCCCCTCCCACCTGTGGACTTCCTCATCTCTCGTTCCTCAAGACTTGTGCCATAAAAATATGTCATCTCACTGAAGGAAGGGGATTCCCTGGGTTCCTTCTCTCACCCTGAGTCTGGTGATGCATTTAGCAAACCACATAACAGGGGACTGGCAATCTGTAAATAGAAGACTTATTGCTATTGTCAGTGTCATCAGGGTGACCAATAGAAACAACAGAGGGCCAGACACAGCAGAAACAGCACCGTGTGCTGGGTTTGCCGGCCTGAGCAGGATGTGACTCTGTCTCTGGCAGCCTTCTGGTCACTGTGGAATGATCCGCAGGGAGCATATCACAGAAAGGGTGTTAGAACTGAGAGTGGGCGTGGCGGGCTTTGTGCTCCCAGAGAGTACCTAAGGGAAAGCTGACTATGAGAAGGGAGAAAGCAAAAAGGTCCTTGAGCTGCTCTCTCCAGAGACAGACAAGAGGAGGGGATGTCATGGAAGAGAGGATCATGTGAAGGCAGAAAGGTGAAAGGCCTCTGTGGGGTGTGGCAGAGTCTAGCTTGGCTGGAATGGAGATAGGAGGTAAGACTGAAGGAAAAGGCACAATGGGGCCAGCTGGGGAACGTCCATCGCTCTGCACCATGCAGGAACAAGAGTACCAGGAACTAACAGGCCAGTTGCTTTTGTGGGCCATGGTGGCACCAGCAGTAGGAACTGAGGCAGGGTCTGAAGGGGAAGTATGATCAGGAAAGAATGACCAAGGAAGACCAGGACAAGAGTCTAGGGACTCTTGGAGGGAAGTTATGGAATGCTCAGCTTAGCGGCACTCACCCACCCTAAGCGTGTCATCCATTGAGGATCATAGCTGATACTCCCCACTGGACAGATAAGGGAACCACTGCCCTCAATGCTTGCAGGGCCCAATAATCTTGTTACCCTCTCCCAAGTGACCTACAGGCTCCAGTATGAAGTCTACAGCTCTTCCCACAGTTTTATTCTTGACTGTGTGCTCTCCGTACGTGTAACATGATCCCCCTAACCAATGGGTCTAACTGCTTAAAGAAACCGCCAGACCCCTGGCATTCCACGGACTGCATCATTCAGAGTACCACGGTCTTCAATCTCCCCTTGTTTCTCAAAACACTAACATCTTTGAGGCTCATTAAACGGTGATTTTGCAGACCATTCCTCACTTCCGGCTTGCCTGATGGCTCTCCTAAGTTGAAGTGAGGTGTTTGAGTAGAAACGTCACAGGAAGGGTTCGTGTTGTTACTGCAGCTTATCAGATGAAACAGAATTCCATTCTGCCCTGTTATTAGTGCTACTCACTTTTTTTTTCTTGACAGCTCTTGGCTTGGTTTATTCACACAAATAGCAAGCACTTAAGGATAACTCTGTGTAGACAGAAGCCCAGGAAAACACCAGTCTTTCTGTCCTCACATGGATAGCAAGCCCTTTGTCCCAGAGTCTTCATGGAATTCAGGATTCTTGGCCTTAGCACTGGCCAGCAGAGCCTGAGACAGTAGTGACGTGGGCACCCAAGCACAGGGGATGTGACGGGCTTCTGTATTTCAGCATGGGCAATGTGGACAAATTAACTGAACTTGTGGCTGAAGCACAAGAGATTGTGACTTCCACAGGACTGACCAGGGCCAGAAAGACCTGTGCCACAGCATTGGCAACATTGGTCTACAGCTTCTGTAACACTCCCTCTGGTTCTTGGCAAACCCATGTGTTTGTCAGGAGCTGCTTTATGGTTTCTAGAGTTTTGTTTCTTCTGTGATTTCTGTGCTATTATGGGGACTGTGCTGTGTCTACCTAGTAGCTGGGCAGTTTTATCTAAATTGATTGGCATGCTACTATAAGACTGAGCTATCTATTTGTCAATCATCTATTTATCTATCATCTATTTATTATCTATCATCCATCTAGCATCTATCATATGTCTACTTGTCATCTATCTATTTTCCATCTACTATGTATCTATCATCTATTTATATCTATCATCTGTCTGTCTGTCTATCTATCTATCTGCTATCATCATTTTACTACGGACTCATAGATTCCAATTTTATTAGATGGGTTTATAATTTCTTGCTATGTATATAAATATTTGTTTATATTTTAGATTTGTTTATTCTTACTCTATGTATATGAGTGTTTGCCTGTATGGATGTTTTATACAGTGCCCAAAGAAGCTAAAAGACGGCATTAGACTCCCTGAAAGTAACATTACAGATAGTTGTGAGCACACAGTAGGTACTGAGAACAGAACCTGGATCCTCTGCAAGAGCATCAAGTGCTCTCAACCGCTGAACCGTCTCTCCAGTCCCCATGATATATTTTAATGTTTGAATCACTTCAGATTTGGCTAGTCAATGCACATTGTTTAAGTGAGCTTCTGTGTCCCCCTGGTTTATCTCCATCACACTTGGAAGCTTTCTCATGTTCTAGCTCTACAAGATATTCTAAGTTTATCTTGTACTTTTCCTGATTGTTATGGTTTCGTCTCAGTTGCCATGTTAAAACACCATGACCAAAAGCAACTAAGAGGAGGGAAGGGTTTATTTCATCTTACAACTCCAGGTCACAGTCAATCATTTAGGGAAATCAGAGCAGGAACTTGAAGCTGAAACCATTGGGAAACACTGCTTGCGGATGCATTTTCTCCTTTCCAAGCTTACTTAGTTTTCTTACACAGCCTAGGACTACCTGCCCAGGTACGGTGCCACCCACTATGAGATGGACTCTCCCTAGCAATAAACAACTAAGACAATTTCCTACAGGCCTAACCAGCCAGGCACAGTGAGTGTCCATAGCATTTCTGACTTTCACTGTGATGGATTATGGGTCATATATTCTTCACAGACAGTTGTCCTTAGAGAATCCATATGTGGCATAGATGTTTCTCTTCCGACCCCACATGCACCTCTGAACCCCTCATCAGGTGTTCTTTCCATAATTTGCATTTCTCAGGCTCCACTGATTTCTTTTTTAAAAAAGGAACCATGTCTTTGTGTAACCAGTAGCATTAGTGTTAGAACGTGTCCCCACAGTGGCATTATGGAATGTCACCTCCACAGCTAGAACCTTCAGTGATGTTCCTGGATAGGTGCCAACAGAGAGCATCATCTTGCCTTTTGTAATGTCAGTAAAAAAGCTCCTTCAAACTCCTTCAACTTGAAGTTCTTAGACAGTAGTGTTAGAACAGCCCATATTTAATGTGATACCTCTCCCCAGTGCTGCTGGCCCATTTGCTTGCTCTTCAGGAACAATAATTTCTATCGAATGATTTTCCTCAAGCCCCACAAAGTTACTTCAAGTTCTAGTCCTAAGGTAGAGAGCAAAGTACATCATGGAAAAAACAATCAAACAAAATACTGTAGGGAGAATAGCACTGCTCGGGAGACCTGTATGTGACATCCGGTCCCTCACCGTGAAAGCCAGTCAGCTGTCTCCAGGAAGTGGCTTTTCTGATAACACATTGCCTTTAGGATGAGGTGGAATGACTTTTAGTGAAGGCCTGAAGCCATATTTTGTTGGATTGCTTCATTGGAGACACTCCAGGATCCTAAGGCCTTGTGAGTGGTGTTGCCTCTGTTTGCTGCCTCTGTCCTTTCGACTTCGTACATATACTTAAATCTTCCATGTGTGTTACTTGCTTATTCACTCTCTCATCCCCAGTAGAGTACAACCTTCGCCCTTCTGTAGCACGAGCCTCAAGTCACATTGTCTGTATGTACCTGGGACATAGGAAAAGGCCAAGAATCCTTTGTAGGATGGATGGATACTTCTAAGGAGTCCACTTACAATGTAGATCAAAGGTTGACAAGATGACCCAACAGGTGAGAGTAATGTCATCAGGCCTGACAACAAGAGTTTGAACCCAAAGACCTTCATAGTAGAAAGAGAAAAGTGACTCCTGCAAGTTGGTCACACATACACAGACACATGAAATTTGGAAAAAAAAAAAGAGTAGCCGGGCAGTGGTAGCCAACGTCTTTAATCCTAGCACTTGGGAGGCAGAGGCAGGTGGATTTCTGAGTTCGAGGCCAGCCTGGTCTACAGAGGGAGTTCCAGGGCAGCCAGGGCTACACAGAGAAACCCTGTCTCGAAAAACCAAAAAAAAAAGTAATGTAGATTGGTCTTTAAGGTGAAAGCTGAGTCTTTTTGCCTAGGAAAAATAAAGCAAGCTCTCACTACTATGTGACATCTCAGTTTTGTCAACAAACAACGCTTTTGGGGATTGCAGTATAGGGTTTTCAACAGGAGCACTTGATTGGAGTAACAACAACCAAATAATGTGAGTTAACCCCACCCTAATCACCACCCACAATGACAGGAGTCAAAAGGAAAATCAAGACCAGTACATTCAGATATATTGGCATTGGGCATCTGCTTTATTTCACACCCTGTTTGTGTCACTATTTTAATGGCTAATAACTTGTCAGTTATTATATGCTGGATGCTAATTTCTCATCACTAAAATAAAATTTTTGTGCAAGATGGTTAAAAGTAAAAGTATGCATCTTGTAGTCTAGAAAGTGAGCCTGTCTCCTTTCTTTTCTGTTGAATTGCCTGCTCACCTGGTGGAATCAACTGATCCAAATAAGCATTTGGGTGTTAAGTATATGCTGCATAAGTCACATGGTTGAGTCAGGGAAAAATTATTCCGCTTCCATTCAAACCACTTAGTTAATATTTTATATGTTTCTATTCAGTTCACTTAAAACATATTTGGATATGTACTTGTCAAGGTTCTCTAGAGGGGTAGGATTTGTAGACTGAGTACACATTACATGGGAGAATTTATTAGATTGGCTTATAGTATATTTATTATGAAAATTATGTTCCTTCGATTGGCCTATATGCCAGAGAGGCTGAGACTCTAGTAACTACTCAGTCCATGGATGCCTCTGTCACACTTTGGCTCTGAAGCCCCAGATCTTTAGCCCACATTATAAGGCCTCAGAAACTATCTCCACAGCAGCAAAGGATGCAGCAACAAAGTAGATGCATTTACCAGCAGGGAGCAAAGATGGGCAAGGAAAACAGCTCCCCTCCCCCCTGCTTTCTCTCTGAACTCTTTATTCTGGGGTTCCTAATACTCATCCTTAATCCTCCCTGTAATTACCCAATCAGATTCTCCAGAAACCCCTCGACCTTCCCAGAGTTAACCCCAGACCCAATCAAGTTGACAAGATTAACTGTCACAGATGGATAATGGCTTGTATCCTGGCTGAGCAATGTCAGGAACATAAATGAGCACATTTGTCTTCCCCAGTGTTAGAACAATAAAAATGTAAAAGATGCATCAATTTTGTTGACTTTAACTCACCACATACTCCTGATTTGGCAATTTTTTAATCCTAATACTAACTCAGAGATCACACATACTCCACACAATGATAAGTAGGTCACAAAATGGCTTTAAAAAGGTTAATTAAAACTGTTTTGGGTGCAGACATGGTGGTACACACCTCAACCAGGTATAAGAATCTTCATTATGTTCAAGGTCAACTTGGTCTACATAGTGAGTTCCAGACTAACTGGAGCTACAAAGCAAGACTGTAAAAGCAGAACAGGTTTTTACCTGTTGCGAGGTTTATGGGCTGACTGAAGACAAGAATAGAGAACAGAGGGCCACGACAGTTGGTTAGTTGGGATGGTAACGTGAGACCTAATCACAGAGCCGTCTCCAGGCTTTCTGGATCTACACTGTCTTAGGGTTTCCATTGCTGTGAAGAGACACCATGACCAAGGCTACTCTTATAAAGGACAACATTTAATTGAGGCTGGCTTACAGGTTCAGAAGTTTGGTCCACTATCATCAAGATGGGAAGCATGGCAGGGACCAGGCAGGCATGGTGCTGGAGAAGGAGCTGAGAGTTCTACATCTTGTTCCAAAGGCACCCAGGAGAAGACTGTCTCATGGGCAGCTAGGTGGAGGATCTCAAGGCCACGCCCATAGTGACACACTTCCCCCAACAAGGTCACACTACCTAATAGTGCTACTCCCTGGGTCAAGCATATTCAAATCACCACATACACCAACCACAATTCAAGTAGTCTTAGATCAAATGGGGGTTAGGGGTGTGTGTGTGTTCAACTGAAGCCCCAAGGGCAGAATCAGGAAGTTTGTCACCTGTTGATCCAATGACTTATTATCAGATGGTCTGAAGATAGGATAAGGACGCTAACAAAACCAGCATTAGTTGCTTCCTTTCATAAGTTGAGGGGTTACATATTGATTGACTTGATGGCCAGGCTTTTCTGATATGGTGTTGATACACCTGTGTGTTCTTGATTTAATCTGGTAAGTTCATCGTTGGTACTATTTTTATTTGTGTAAACATGTTATCAGTTTGTGCTTCATGGTTTGCCCTGGACAGTGACTGTTAATGTACACAAGCAAGATCCAGAGTTATTTGGCCTCTGCCTTCACTCTCACAGTAGAGCCAAGTACTCTTTACAAAATGGAGTCACTTAGGACATGACACAGTCTGAAAGATCTATAAATATGGAGTAACTAAGAATAATGTATAGCTTGTTCTCCAGTTTGTCATGTTTGCTAGTAACTTCTACTACCACCCAGGGTTCACCCTGCCCACTCATATATACTGCATGCTTTACAATTTGCTACTTAAATCTCCCTTTGATTAGCAGCATTGAAAATAGTCTTTTATATCTCCTATGCAAAAATCATTTGACAAGAAATTTCAATAACTTTGAAGGGGAAAAATATCCTCTGAAGTGCGAGTGTGTGTGTGTGTTTATATTTATGCTAAAAAGAACTTTTTTTTGTTGTTAAAATCTGTTTTCTGGATGGGCAGTGGTGGGGCATGTCTTCAATTGCAAGACTCCAGAGGCAGAGACAGGAAGGCCAGCCTTGTCTACAGAGTGAGTTCCAGGAGAGCCAAGGTAACACAGAAAAGAAAAAAGAAAAAGAAAACAAAAAACTGTCTCAAAACAAACAAACAAACAAAAACCCAACCAAATCAAAATAAATAAATAAACATCTGTTTTCTGTTCTCTGTTGTTTTGTATTTTGTTTTTTAGTAAATATGTGTTTTTTTCTGTATGTACTTAGTCTTGCCAGATTGAGTCATATTCATGTGAGAAGTCAGCTCAGGAACTTTGGAAAATTCCACCAGGGCCCGAGCATGTGGGCACCCCTCCCCTCCTGGAAGAAACAGGTTAGAGAGCACATAGGCTTGTGTGTGTGTGTGTGTGTGTGTGTGTGTGTGTGTGTGTGTGTGTG
>JADRCH010000220.1:1422675-1442018 GCA_019843965.1 Rhynchomys soricoides
TGTGTGTGTGTGTGTGTGTGTGTGTGTGTGTGTGTGTGTGTGTGTGATTAAGCCCCTACTACCCTCTACCTCCTACTACTTAATTCCCTAAGACCAATCAGTTTTAAAGTCACACTGTTCTGCAAATCACATTGTGCCTAATGGCTGCTGCTCTAAAAACTGTATAAAAGCTCAATAAATGGGCTGCTCGTGGCTGTTCTCCCACCTTGGTGTTCAGGGTGACCCCAGCATGCTGGATCAATAGATTTCTCTTGCATCTTGCATAGATCCCTGACTCCATGGTGTTCACTTGGGGGATGGGGGGGGGGGGGTGTCTGGTAAGTTAAGGCTCCCCAGAGTCTTACACATGAAGTTTTATAGAGTTAGAACCACAGACCAGAAAGAAAACATACTTATTACCATAAAGGTAATAGCCCCCATAAGCTCATATATTTGAATGCTAAGTCATCAGGGAGTGGCATTACTTGAGAAGGATTAGGAGGCATGGCCTTGTTGGAGGAAGTATGGCACTAAGGGCAATGCTGGGCTCTCTCATCCTGCTGCCTTCAGATCTGGATATAGAACTCTCAGCTACTTCTCAGCACCATGTCTGCCTGTGTGCCACCCCCCTCCCCTCCATGATGATAATGGACTAAATCCCTGAAACTGTAAGTCAGCTCCAATTAAATGCTTGCTTTTGTAACAGTTGCTGTGGTCATGGAGTCTCTTCGCAGCAATAGAACACTAAGACAATGATAATATAATTTTTAATTTAAAATACCAAATGTTTAATGCTGGACAGATATTTCTGAAGTCATTTGTCAATTAAGCCTGAAGCTGCTATTTGGTTCTTGGATTGATCGCTGTTAAAGTTTCAGAAAGGACATGTGAACTGATGGTAACCATGGTAACCATGCCTTAATGCAAATTGCTGCCTGACTCTGAAACCATCGCAGTCAATGACTGTATCTCTGTAGAAGGAGCCGTAAAGATGTGATCATCATGTGTTCTCAATGATTCAGGGGAAGGAACAAGAGAGAGCTCACAGTTTTGAATGCTGACTCATGTCATTCACTAATCTGGGAACATCAAATGACTCAGTCAATCTTTTCAGCAAAGTAAGTTGTGGGTAAGGAAATGGAAATTCAGGGGTTGGGAAATCCACACATTATCAGACAGAAGGGAGGCTGGGGTTAAATACAGGCCTTGCTCCAGGCAGCTCCCACTTCAGCTTGATTTTTTGTAGTGGAGCCTGGAGCTTCGGTCAGGTAGCTCTCAGTAGGAAGACAGCAGAATATTTGAAAATCAGTCTATGAGTCAATTGCTTCCTAGTTCCTAATCCTATGCAGACAGCTGCATCTGAGATCACTCTGCAAACAGCTCTGTCTCCAAAGCCGTGAGCACACAAGAAACCAAGGTCTTAAAAAAAAAAAAAGCTTTGATCTGTAGACTTAATATGGTCTGCCCAGTCAGTTTCTGTCTTAAATCAGTAAGACAACATGTTCTTGACCTCAGCTCCTGTTGTGCCAGCCTTAGACTGTTTCCAAGTAAGACAAGGGAACACAGAACACTGACAGGAGAGCAGGAAGACTCTGTGGTGAGGCCATTTTTGTTCACCAGATAGTAATATGCTGGCTGGAGAGAACACAGGGAGGTCTGTAACCTCTGTAGTAGCTGCAGCCACCAAGGGGAGTGGGGAATTTGTCATTTTCGGTAGAAAATACGTGAACACTGAAGATGACCTCGTATTTTGGATTTGGATTTTGTCTTAGGGTTTCTATTCCTGCACAAACATGACCATGAAGCAAGTTGGGGAGGAAAGGGTTTATTCAGCTTACTCTTCCACATTGCTGTTCATCACTAAAGGAAGTCAGGACTGGAACTCAAGCAGGTCAGGAAGTAGGAGCTGATGCAGAGGCCACAGAGGGATGTTATTTACTGGCTTGCTTCTCCTGGCTTGCTCAGCTTGCTCTCTTACAGACCGCAAGACTACCAGTCCAGGGATGGCACCACCCACAAGGGGTCCTCCCCCCTTGATCAGTATATTGAGAAAATGCCTTACAGCTCGATTTCATGGAAGCATTTTCTCACCTGAAGCTCCTTTCTCTGTGATAACTCCAGCTTGTGTCAAGTTGACATAAAACCAGTCAGTACAGATTTGCTTTACCAAATCCAGACACCAACTGCCTTAAGAGCTAAAGATTGACTGGGGTGGGGGTTAGGGAGTAGGTGTTGGAGAGTTTGGGTGGGTTGGTTTTGTGCATGGTGCATTCCAATGCTGATTTCGGTGCCCCGAGTTCTGGTTGCAATCTGAGGATGTTGGCATTGTCATGATCATTGAAGCATCTCCTGTCTCAATGTTGTATAAAAATTGTTTTCCAGCACCTATGATTGGTTAATGAAGAGTTGATCAGCCAATAGCTGGGCAGGAGAGTTAGGAGGCGGGACTTGCGAGCCCAGTGAATTTGTCTCTGGTGAGGACCACAGGGAGAGATTGATTGAGCATGAGGATTCTCTATGAGCATTGGCATGTGCAGGTCACCAGGGCAGTGGATATAAAGACATATATGGATCAGGTGCAACCGGAGCAAGACTAAGATGGAAAGTAACAGGACACGTGAGTGGGCAGTAGGCAGCCTAGTCAGGTTAGATTAGGGTTAGAATAGATAAGTATCTGCCAAGCTATAGTGCTTGAATCTTGTTAGTAAATAAAAGGTCTCCATGTCAGTATTTGAGAGCTAGAAGGGGCATAGAAAAGCCCTGAATTACTATTACAAAGGATGCTTTTGTTTATTCATTGAATAGGTAGAAAGAACGCCTCAAGATGGGCTGCAGAGATGATGGCTCAGTGGTTATGAACACTTACTCCTCTTTCAAAGAACCTAGGTTCAGTTCCCAGCACTTACACAGCAGCTCAAAGCCATCCGTAGGTCTGGTTCCAGGGGATCTGATGCCCTCTTCTGGGCTCTGAGGGTTATCAGGCATGTATGTGGTAGACATACACACATGCGGACAAAATACTAATACATATAACATGCAAAGAAATTTTTAAACAGACTATTTCAAGAGGTGCAATACCTTTACAACACAGATCAAAGTTTTAAACTTGCAAAGATTAAAAGCATTTTTATTTTATGTGTATGTACATGGACCACTGCATGCAGGTGCCAAAAGAGGCCAGATGAGGGCAACTGTATTCCCCGGAACTAGAGGTACAGTGGGGCTGCTGTGAGCTGCCCAATGTGGTGCTGGCACCTAAATCGCATTCATCTCCAAGGGAAGAGAGTATTCCTTCCAATTGAGCCAATTCTCCAGCCTGCAACTAGATATTCTGTAATCCAAGAAATGACACAGAAAAGTAAGACAACAATGAATTATGTTGGTGAATGCTTTTAATCTTACCATCTGGGAGGCAGAGGCAGGGGGATCTCGGTTAGTTCAAGGCTAGCCTGCACTGCTTACTAGAAAGACCCTGTCTCAAAAAAAATGAAAAACAACCACAAAAACCAAAACAAACAACAAACAAGGAAAGAAACCATATTGTGGTAGTTGAAGGCACATGAAGTCAAAAGGCCTTAGTGTATACAGCTTGGCACTGACATCACACTACCATGAGCTTTCTATCAAAATATGCAAGCTTTATGGGCCTTTAACTAGCTGTTCTGGGGTTTTTCAGGATTCTTCTGTCTTGTCTTTAGAGCCCTGGAATACAAATACAGGTAATGGTGACATGGAATTTAGAGATTCACATAGGTCTTCATGGCCAGGCATCAAGGGCTTTACCCAGCAAGCCATCTCGACAGTTCTTTTAAAGTGTCCTAAAGATACTTGGTGACTCACAAGGGTACTTCACTTCTTTCATAACTCACCACGTGTCCTGGAAAGATAGTCACATGCCTGTACTCTGAGAATACTACCTATTGATGAAAGGGCCGAATCAGAACTCCACCAGACATCCCTGTTGCTCTGAACACAGTAAGAGAACGGGATGGAAATGAGAACTTTGTGATGTCTACGGGAGGTGTCATGTCAAGCCAAAGAAATGAGGAAAGATTCGCAATTGCAACCGACTCACGTAAGGCCATGAAACTAGACGACTGGTTTATCAAAGAGCCAAGTTGGGATAACAGAAAACCGCGGGCATTTAAGGAAAGATTTAAGGAAGCTCTGGGCTCAAGTCTGGGTCAGGTTTTGCCTCCTGTCTCTGCCATCTGGCTGCTTGCTCCCAGCAGTACGAGGGTGGCTCTTGCCAGGCCCTGGTGACACACAGATTTAAAACACATTCACACTGAGACCGTTCCGCACCACATCCCAGAAAGGTACAGAGGTGCCGCAGAAAGGTACAGAGGTGCCGCATGGCCGCCCCAGCCAAGCAGCCGGAAGCTCACATCCGCCCAATCTCGCCTCCACCTCTCCGCGTACGAGCGTGTCGTCAGTCGTGGCTGGCCAATAAGAGCGCGCGACCAAAATAGCGCAGTATAAAAGCTGGCGGGAGGACGCGGCCGCGCCGCGCCAGCGCCGGGCGGGGTTGCGCGCGCAGGTGAGGGCCCTCTGCCCCGCCCACTGCACACCTGCTTCCGCCTGACGTGGGCCCGGAAGTTGTTAGGCGCAGCTCCAAACTCTGGCGGCAATTTGGTTTGTAAGTGAGTAACAAGCACAGAGCTTGGCTCGTGCTCAGCGGAACTCTCCCGCCGCACGGGCTTCTCTTCAGAGAGAAGGCCGCCGCAGCCTTGCGTCATCCAGGCCGCTCTGTAGCGCGGGTGGAGCCGCACTTCCGGTGGGATCGTGTCCCGCCCGGGTTCTGAGGAAAGACGAGCCCTTCTCCACCCTGGGAGCGGGCCGGCTCGCTGTTCCAGGCCTTTCTAGGAGGTTCGAGCTCCAGAGCGTGAACGGACAGAGGCCCTGGACCCTTGCACATCTCAACCGTGGCTTCATGCTCATCCAGTCTGTGACGTCACGCAGCATCGCAGGCCATGCCCATAGCCCTCAATTCGGCTACTGTTTACCCTCCAACTTCACCCTCTCAGTTATCTATAGAACACTTAAGTTTGTTTTATAAGAGAGGCTTTAAAATATTTAGGAACAGGTTGTCGGGCGACAAAACCTACTCACACATTTAAAAAAAATCTAATGAAAAGGAATAGAAAATTGACAGCGTTGAAATTATATTCAAAATGATGAGCAAGTATAATTTTCTAGATAAATCTGATGACAATAACTCAATAGAATTATGCAGGGAATTGCTTGAGCCATTCCCTTCCTTCTTTTTTCTATTTTTCTCCATCTTTGTTCATTTTTTTAAATACACAATTTAAACTGAACAGATCTTAAGAAGACAGCTGTGTAAACGTCTGCATAGGAGTACAAAGGCCGTTAGCCCCCAGCCAAGATCTGGACCATTAAAGCATTCAGGTCACCCTTTGTTCCTTTCCAGCCAGTACTATCACCCAGAGATAACCATTGTTCCGACCTGCCTTGTTGTTTGTACATTCTTAAATAATTATAATCAAGCCATATGCTTTATTCTGTTCACTTTCATTTACTCAATAAATCTGTTAAAATCAACCATGTTTGTATATGCCCCTAGTTTGCAGATTGTTTATTGCTGATTCTATTATGTGAACATGCTACAGTTAGTTCATTGTACCATTGGTAGATTGGGACTGTATTCAGTTTTGGGCTGTTAATAAAGTTACTATGAACATTCATCTAGTCTTTTGGTGAAAGAACAGATTTTAAAAGTTTCTACTGGGAGTGTGTCTCTAGGTGATTTTTGTGGTGTTTGTGTGGCTGGAGGCCAGAGGAGACGGTTGTCTTGTCTCGGTACTGTTAGCCTCTGCCTTATTTCCTTGAGATAAGAGTCTCTCACGGAGCCTGGAGCTAGGCTGGTATCCAGGAAGACCTAATGACCTCCTGTCTCAAATCCTCCTAGTGCTAGGGTATTATGTCTGCTTCTTGTGTAGTGCTGGGGATTTGAACTTGTATTCATGCACCACCGTGTCCACATTTTACATGGGTACTAGCGACCTGAATTCAGATTCTCATACTTGGAGAGCAATCTCTTTACGCACTGAACTGTCTCAGCCCTTGCATGCCTACCCTTAATAGCCTCGTTTCTAAAACTTTACAGACAATAACACTGACTTTGAGAAACACACGGTCAGGTGGTGGTGCACAGATTTTAGTCCTAGTACTTAGAAGGTGTTAGGAGGTAGTTTACTAGGATCAGTCATCTGGGAACGAGTTCCATCTTGCTGGCAGGATCAAAACTGAGTTGGTGTTCCCAGGTCCCAGAACCCAACTCCTATCCTGCTTCTTCAGGTGTTTCAGGTTTGAGGGGGAAATTGCTGTTATCCCTGTTGTCTAAACTAAGGCATACAACGTCATAAATGTGCTGGCTGTCTTCATGTGATTAACTACATGCAGCTTGCCTACTCCTTTGTTCCCTTATCATTCTAAATTCCGGGCCAGAGTCCAGGAGGGGACTTGACTGCAAAAGCTGACTCAAGGACCCTGAAACCAGCTGACTCGGATAAAGCCCATTCACCAATGTTAACTTCCTTGTTTAACCCCTTGTGTCAAAATATAATTGGTCAATGCAATGCAACAACCCACCCTGATCCCCCTTGCTTTGTGTTCCCATTTTATAAAAATGTTGTACAGGCCCCCTTTGGAGATGCAGTTCAGATCCCAAATTGGCCACCTCTCTGCAAGCATGCAGAAAACAAAGCTTTCATTTTTAAGCTTCTGTCTTTAAGTGAGTTTTCTCAGCTTCCACCCCTGAACCCAACAAAGGCAGAAGTAGGTGGATCTCTGTGAGTTCAAGGCCAGCCAGATCTACAGAGTGAGTTCCAGGACAGGCAGGACTACATAGAGAAACAAGAAAAGAGAAATAAAACAGTGTGGCCACTACCAAATTAGAATCCAGAACATTCCCTCACTTACAACTCCTTAGTGCCATGGTTTTGTAGACATTCCCACCTGTAACCCTTGAAAACCACTAGTCTATTCTTTGTTGCTTTGGTTTTGCCCTTTTCTGGTTACTTATTAAGTTACTTATAAAGTATCATACAGTGGATACTTTGAATCTGCCTTCTTTCATACTTGTGAGATCTGTGTAAACTGTCCCATGTTTCAATAATCCTTCCATTTTCTCAGTAATATTCTACAGTGTGATTATAACTGTTTATTCCCTTTTGGAAGGAAATTTGAATCTCTCTCTCTCTCTCTCTTCAGTCCTTCCCTCCCCCCTCCTCTCTCATCTCTGCCAGTCTCTTGCTATTTAGCCTTTGCTGATATTGAACTTGAAATCCTCCTGCCTCAGCCTCCTGAGTCTGGGAATTTCAGGCATGCATCACAATTGTCTCACTTGTAATAATCGCAACAATTGCCAGAAACCATTTTCACATAAAGGCATGCTTTCATTTGTTTGCTTTCTTTTATCTTATTTTCGAGAGGGGCCCAGACTGGCCTTGAATTTACTGATTTCAAACTCACAGTAATTCTGCTGTCTTTACTTCCTGAGTACTGGGATTACAGGCATGCTCCACTGCATGCTCCTCTGCATGCAGCTTTCATTTCTTTTAACTCCTAGGAGAGAATAGTTGACTCTACATGAATCTTCTGAGGGTCATGTGGGAGTTCTCAACACTCTGTGCAGGCCCCACCCCTACAGACTTCCAATCATCAGGCTCTGCTCACAGAGCACCACAGACCAAGCCCCTCCAGATGCAGGTAGACAAGCTCCACACCCTATAGAGTAAAAGCCCAAATTGAGGACTTGAAAACCCAGCAATCCCTAAGCCTGAAATCCAACCAGTCCCCAGGCTTGGAACCCTACAGATCCCTGGGCTTGCCCCAAGCTCAAAACTTGAAATTCCACCAATGACCATCTTGGAAATCTCCACCCTTGAAAGTTTCATCTCCCTTCCCCAAGAAACCTCATAACCCCTTTCTTCTGCTCAGTTCTCCTCTGCTTCTCACCTGGGCAGAGGCAGCCACCCTTCTGGGTTTTTCCCTCCCAATAAATCTCCTGTGTGAGGTTTGTTGTATGGGGTGACTTTGTGGTATTTCCTGGCTTCCAGCTGCAAGGATACCTTTCCCTCCAGAGCCGTACCACTTGCACTGGGGGGCCTCTCCCCAGGCAGAGCTACAACACTGGATTGGAGAAACCATTCCCCTCAGAGCTGTAACACTCGGCATCCTCACTCGCACTTGTCACAACTATTTTTAGCTTTTAGAAGAGGAGGAAGAATGAAGTAGGGTGAGGGAGGCTGCCATGAGGGGAGATGGACAATGAACACGTGGCCAGGAAAAGCAGCAAGTATCTGGGGTACACTGCTGGGGAGGTAGCCAAGCCAGCAGTTTGAAGTGTAGATTAGGGGTTACCTCCAGTAATTGTCAAAGCCAAATAAAATAACCATAGTCTGAGTCTCATTTATTTGTAAGCTAGTCTGGGATAAGTTTAAACTGGTCATATAACTTTTTAGCACCCAATATGGGGTTCGAACCCACAACCCTGGGATTAAGAGTCTCATGCTCTGCTGACTGAGCTATTTTCTTGGCAGTATACCCCAGATACTTACTGTTCCTTCTGGCTATGTGCTCATCGTCCATCTCCTTTCATGGCTACTTCCCTCACCCTACTTTCTTCTTCCTCCTCTTCTCGACTCTCTCCCCAACCAGGTAACTCACACCCCACCTACCTAATCTCTCCAGTAACCGGCTGTATCCACTTTTATTTAACCAACAGTTTTAAATCAAAGAGCTAAGTCACTTGTAGGCCTAGACCTTCAGGTACAGCATACATAGCAACAGACCAACCCTCAATGGTTTTAATGTCTGATACTGGAATCTCTTGACTTTAAGGAACATTGATGGTGTTCAGTACTAGGTCACATGCTTATTCACCATGTACTAATTCTCACTTATGAAAGGTCTGCCTGAGCCTTTTACATTATTTAAAAATGTGTCAGGTTGAGAGCTTTGGGTGTTGTTCAGCAGCAGGGTGCATGCCAGCATGTGCAAAACCCTGGGTTCTGTCACTAGCATAGCAACCCTATCCCTACATTCTAACCCTGCCATGAAACTGGCTGTGCCGGTTAGGGTTGTTTGTTTGTTTGCTTGTTTGTTGGTGTGTGTGTGCTTTTTTTCCCCCCAACTAGACACAAATTGGGTCATCTGAGGAGAGGGAACGTCAGTTGAGAAAATGTCTCTATCACACTGACCTTCAGGCAAGTCTGTGGTACATTTTCTTGATTGTTGATTGATGTGGAAGGGCTCAGCCCACTCAGCGGTACTACCCCTGGGCAGGTGGTTCTGGGAGGTATGAGAAAAGCAAACTGAACAGGAGCCCGGAGAGCCAGTCAGTGAGCAGCATCTCTCCATGCCTCCACTTCAGGTCCTGCTGTCAGGTTCCTGCCTTGAGTTTCTGCCTTGGCTTCCCTTCGTGATGGACTGCAAACTGCAAGATGAAATAAACCTTTCCTCCCCTGATTGGTTTTGATTTTAACACAGCAACAGAAACCAAGTTAAGTCACTGGCTTTTTTGGTTTTTTTTTTTGTTGTTTTGTAAATTTTGAGGGTTCTTTGTGTATTCTGGATAAGTTCTTAGTTAATTAAAATCACCCTTCCATTGAATTGACTGTGTCTTTGTGAAAAATCCATTGGCTCCATTTTGTACATATTTGTTTGGGGGATTTTCATTCTCTTCCATAAACCTGTGTATCTGCCCCCTTTCCAGCACTACAGCATCTTGATGACCAAGACTTCAGTAGTTCAGAGAGCTCCATTGCGTTTTCTTTCCATTTATTTGTATATTTTGCTTCCTTTGACTTTCCATAGAAAATATAGGCCTTCCTTTTAGAAATTCTTGTTTTATAGACCAATTAGATGGGAACCGACATCTTTTTCTTTGATAAAAGAAATTCTGATGCCGGGCAGTGGTGGTGCACTCCTTTAATCCCAGCACTTGGAAGGCAGAGGCAGGTGGATTTCTGAGTTTGAGGCCAGCCTGGTCTACAGAGTAAGTTCCAGGACAGCCAGGGTTATACAGAGAAACCCTGTCTCAGAAAACCAAAAAAAGAGAACTTCTGGAGTTTGAACCCAAGGTATCTTTCGTTTCAGCCAATAGTTCTCAACCTTCCTAATGCTGTGGTCGTTTAACATAGTTCCTCATGTTGTGGTGACCCCCAACCATGCATTTTTGCTGCTACTTTAAAACTGTAATTTTGCTAACGTAAATACCTCTGTTTGCCAATGATCTTAGGTAATCCCTATGAAAGGATCCTTTGACCCCCAAAGGGTTGTGATCCACTGGATGAGAGACACTGGTTTAAGCACACATCATTGCAGACCTACACTCTTCTTAGTCTAAAAATTGGTGTCTTAACCATATTGGGTCATTTTATTTATTTTACTTATTTATATATTTTTTAATGTATGAGTGCTGTCTGATGCATGCATACCTGCCAGAAGAGGGCATCAGATCTCATTACAGATGGTTGTGAGCACCATGTGGTTGCTGGGAATTGAACTCAGGACCTCTTCTGGAAGAGCAGCCAGTGCTCTTAGCCTCAGAGCTATCTCTAGCCCAGAGTCTTTCAATCTGTGAATATAATGTGTCTATATATTTATTTGGGTTGCCTTTTCTTTGTTCACTCAACATTTAGAAGTATATAGTTTTATTCCCTGGCTAATTAGATTTATACTGCTTTAAAGCAATATTCTGACCCCCCTCCCCCGAATTTTAGTACCTAAGAATTCCTTTTTGTTTTAAAGACATGTGGCTTGTTTCTCAGTGTTGACCTTAATATAGATTCCAAACTTGACTGACTGATTTGTTCATTCTGGAAGGATTTTGGAATCCAGGGGACTTTCCACCTACACAATCACATTGTTTGTGAATGGGGATGTTTTATTTCCAACCTCTGTAAATTATATTAACCTTTAGTGCCTCATTTCACGATACAACATTGTTGTGATCTTGACTAGGAGAGGTGATTTGGATGTCTATCCTTCCTGGTAAAACATCCAGCCTTCACATTTGGTATGTTAGTTGTAGGCATTTGTAACTGTGTGTGTTACTGATTATTATTATTATTTTAGCTAGTCTGTTTTTTATTACTATAATGAAATACCAGAGGAAGCTAACTTTATAAAGAAAAGGGGTTTATTTAACTCACAGTTTTGGAGACTAAAATTTCAAGGTCAAGAGGCCCTGTTGGTTTGGCCTGAGGTGATGATGACCTGCTAACATCACAACTAAAATATTTGACAGAGCAAGGGGTCATCTGCCCAAAATCACTTTGAGGTTTCAGCCTCAATTAATCTAAGTCCCTCCCACTTAAAGATCCCACCTGTTAAAATAAAAAGGAAGTGGACCAAGCTTCCAACTGATACGTTTATTGGCTTTAGTTCCTTTCTAGTTCCCACTAAGGATCACGTGTTAAACCTTTTCAAAAGTCTCTTTTGCATAAGTTCATAAGAGTCTGTGCAGATACTTATTGGTTTTCAAATATTGCCCTGGGATAAATCCCACTTAACACATAATTCTTTATATTGTTGTATTTAATGTGTCTTTTGCATCTGTGTTCATGAGGATTACTGATATATGAGATTTTTTTCTTGTCTTACATACACTTTATCTGATTTTTATTTGTGTCATTAAGTCAGGACAACTTAAGAAAAAAAAAAGGGTGCTAGGTTATGGTGGTGGTGGTGGTGGTGGTGGTGGTGGTGGTGAAATACACCTTTAATCCCAGCACCTGGGAAGCAGAGGCAGGAGGATCTCTGTGAATTTGAGGCCAGTCTGGACTACAGAGAGAGACCCTGTCTCAAAAAACCAAATGAACCAACCAAACAAAACCAAAAACTAACTCAGAGAGGCAAGGGTTATTTTGCCCATTGTTTCAGATGGTTTAGTAGCAGAGACAGCAAAGCAGAGTGGCTCAGCCTGTGAAGAGGTAGCTTGTGGTAGTGGCTGTTCCCACGGCAGCAGGTCAGACAACAGGAAGCAAGGCCCACTGGATTGGAGAAAGGTACTTGCCACTAAGTATGATGGGTTTGAGCCCAGCCCCCACATGGTAGAAAGAGAGAACTCTTGTTCTCTGATCTACACACACACACACACACACACACACACACACACACAGTAAAAAAATAATTTTAAGGGAAAAAAACCAGAGAGAATGAGGCCAGATCCAGAGGTGGATATAACCTTCAAAATATGACTGACCCTCCCTCCTTCCCTTCCTCCCTCCTTCCCTTCCTCCCTTCCTCCTTCCCTCCCTCACTCTCTCCCTCCCTCCTTCTCTCCCTCCTTTGAATTTCGTAGCTTGTTTTCTTTGAATTTTTTTTGACATTGAAAAGGGAAAGCTATCGCGTGTGTGTGTGTGTGTGTGTGTGTGTGTGTGTGTGTCTCCTCCACCTGGGACAAGCCTCTGGTAAAATAGTTTGTCTTAGCAGACAGGCCTGTGTACAGAGAACCTTCTTTCTTGGCTTCAGTGTGATTTCTTTCTTGCCCACGCCTACAGCCCTTGTGAGGTCTGTGGAGATTAAACCCACATGTGGGGCAGGTACTTCTAAGATATCCCAGGACAGCCTAAACGTCACATTTGAAGATTTTCAAGTGGTCTTTCTCCTAGCACATTTTCTAAGACATCAGTTCTTTTGAAACACAATATGACTCTTTGTCAATGGTCTGTCCGGTTAATGTTCCTTGGGAAGAAAGGGTTGGCTGAAGAACTATAGGTGTCACCTTAGGTGGCTGGCGGGTTTCAGGTTGGTGTTCTTATTGACTTTGGGGTTGGGGGGGAGGCTGAACTATCCACTCTCCTTTCTGTCTTTTGTCAGACACATTTAAAACTCTGCTGTCTTAGGCACATGTGGGTTCTGGTGGCCATTAGCGTGTTGGCGACTTCATTAATTGTGTGAACAGTAAAAAGTGTGGGGCTCTCCTCTGGAAAAGGCACCAGCAGTCTGGAAAAAGGTCAGGTCTTAATCAGCCACAAGAGATTAACTATGGTGCCAGCTTTGTATCAGTTCCTTGAGTCCCACCCAAAGGGGACAAACTGACACCTGCATGTAATAATAGTTCATTGTAGGAGAGAACTCCTGGGACTAGCGGAGCCCATACAAACTTTTACGATGGGCAGAAGGTCGCCATAACTGAATTGAAAACAAACCTGTTCTTTGCTGGAGAGAAGCCCCATGTCTATCTCTGTGGTGTGGGCTGAATAAGCATCCTTGAAAGGATACTCATTCCAAGGAACTTGTGGCTGTGGTGAGTCACAGGACACTCAGAAATGAGAGGGATGGCGGAGAACAGATTTTAACAGCTGTGCTCCTTTTTAGCTCTGGTAATCTTTCTTGCCCAGAAATCAGCTTGGACGTGAACACAGTGTGTTAGCTTTCCACAGCTCTGAGCGAATACCTGACAGAACAAGCTGAGGGAGTCACAGCTTGTTTGGTATCACACTTCTCTTTGGCTCTGTTGGTTCTGGGTCAGTGATGAGGCAGGAGGATATGGCAGGGACTCCTCAACTCATAGTGGACAAAAGGGACGACGAGGGTAACTTCTAAAACACGCTCTTAGCGACCTGTTTTGTGCAGCTAGGCCCCACACCCTGGTTTCTATAACCTGATCAGCTAGAGACCAAGCATTCAGAATGTGAGCCTCAGTGTACTGAGTTTCAAGGCACTGCTCTTGCACAGGACCTGGATTCTGTTTCCAGCATCCATATAGGATGGCTCACAAGACCTGTAAGTCCTGCTCCGGGGGTGTCTGACATCTCTAGCCTCCAGGAGAACTGCACTCGTATGCACACACCTGCATAGCTACACATACACGAGCTTAAAAATGAAATAAATCTTATAAACCAAAACAAAAGCAAACCTTGGATTTGTGGGGGACATATTATATACAAACCATTACTTGTAGAGATTTGAACTTTTCTTGGTTAGTATTTGTGTGATACATCTTTTCTAGCCTTTTATTTTTAAACTGCCTATATAATATTTAAGGTGGGTTATGTGTATGTGCTTGTGAGTGGTCGTTTTGTAGATAGCATATAAATTGGCATTACATTTATTTTTATTCACATTGATTGGTAAGTTTAGATCAAGGCTTATCAAGCTAGGCCTGACCACTTGCCCATTTTACAAGTAAAGTTTTATCAAAAGACAATCGTGTTGGGGCTGGAGAGGTGGCTCTGGGTTTGAGAGCACTTGCTGCTCTTCCAGAGGACCCGGGGTTCAATTCCTAGCACTGGTCTGGTACTAATGATTGTTTATAATTCCTGTTCTGGGAGGATCTGATGCCCTATTCTTGATCCAAGGGCACCTCACACATGGTACACTTAAATACATGCAGGCAAGACGCCTATATATACATAAAATAAAAATAAATAAATCCTTATAGAAAGATTTAGGGAGCTAATCTTTTAAGAAATCATGTTCGTTTGCTTGTGTATTATTTTGGCTACTTTCTGCTCCAGAAGCAGAGGTGAGCATGATTGTACCAGAGACCAGGTGCCTGACAAAACTGCAGTATGTCGCTATCTGGCCCTCTAAACAAGAGTTATATTTCCTGTTTATGCCATCAACGTTTAGCTGCTGGTATGTTCAGATTTGGGTTATTTTTATGCTATTGTTTCTTTTAAATTTATTCCTTTGTTCTTTATTCTTCCATTTCTCTTTTCTTGCCTTTTTTTTTGGTATTATGTGATAATTTTGTAGTATTCCACCTTAATTTTCTCATTTACTTCTTTGTACGTGTAGGAATAATAAATATTACTTAACATTCTCAAGCCTCACTTGCACTAATATTTTATCAATGCTTAATAAAGGAAAGAAATCTGAGATGTTTCCGATTTAATCACAAAAGGCTAGCAGCTGGAGGGCCAAGGATACAGGAGCCAGCTAGTCAACAGCTGCAGCTACAGTCCAAAGACAATACTATTGTAACCTGTTAAGTGACACTCAGGACAAGGTCACTGGACTAAGTTTATACATAAACGTCACTTATTGTTGATCACAGCCAGTGCAGAAGAACCCATCACATCTCACCTCAAAGCTTTGCTTCTCTCACACCAGGCTGCCCTCAGATAGCGGCCAACAGTTGAGGCCTTCCTTCTCGGAGGCTTTACTGCAGTAACGCTTTTAGTTTTAAGGTCGGCAGACATTCCCCCCAGTTGCTGCCTAGCTTGACTGCTGGTGTTTTGCAGAAGTTTGTCCCAGGAACTGGCCCTTCTGCGGGTTAGCATCTGGAAGCGGATTTGGTTTTGGGAGGTGGGGTGGGGTGAGGTTCAGGATAGGGGTTCTCTCTGTAGTTCTCGCTGTTCTGGATCAGGCTCTGTAGATCAGGCCAGGCTTGAACTCAGAGATCCATTTGCCCCTGCCTCCTGAATTCTGAGATTAAAGGCCCGGGCCACCTCCACCGGATGTGAACTGGGTTTGTTTGTCAGGAAAGCCATTACTTTTCTCATCCGTCCCTAACATTCAATACCTCTGCCAAAGGCCTGTTGTGGGTTCCAGATGAAGGATGGCAGAGTGTTGTCCATAGCCTGGACATCTGTCAGAGAGCGCGGCAGGTGTGAGGCTGCTCCTTATTCAAATTGGGCTTGACCTACTCTCCATAGAGATAAAGGCCACGTCACGTCACGATAAAGCCAGTTAAGCTTCTGTTTCCCTGCCAGAGAACTGGCTTCTCAGAATCCTGTGACACTGAGTCTGCTTATTTAGCGGATATGTTTGGAAGTTCCCTGCATCCACTGCAGCACCTCCTCCCTTGTCTTTTTTCCTCCCCTCCCCCCTGACTCGAGCTATAAAAGATAGCCCTGCAAATGAGGTGTCCTCCAGTTGTTCATACCCATATTCTTGGCTCCAAGAGACCCCGCTCCCCAGCTCCTCCGCACCCTGAGACCACCGTTGAGCAATGGCCCATGGGGGCGGGGGATGCACAGCATGCAGTTTCTGATTAAGCCAAACAACCTACCCCAGATCACAGTCCCACGCTAGCCCCCACGCTGTTCTGATCTATACTCTACCTCGGAATGCTGCTTTTCCCTCCAGTTGCTGTCCTCTGCTCTTTCGGGCAGCCTGGCAGTTTGGTCCTTTAATAAACTTTTCTTTCTACCTATGGGGTGGTGCACGGCGCCCTTGCTTAGGGGAATGCCTTACTCAGCTGGGCTTTCAATCCCTCTGAGAAACGTTGCACTTCTCAGCAGAGAGACTGGGATGTTGCTTCCTTAGATTTACTTCCAGATATTTATGGAAGATATATATATATATCAAATGTATGCTTGGTGCTCCAGAAGGTCAGAATAAAGTATCGGGATTCTCTGGAACTGTAGTTCTGAAGGGTGGTGAGCCACTATGTGGGTGCTGGGAACCGAACCCAGGTCTTCCGTAAGAGCAACAAGAGCTCTTAACCACTAGCCTTCTCTCTAGCATTTATTTATCTCTCTGAATTTATTAATCCTGCTTGTGGCTTATTTTTTAGTTTCATATTCATATCATCTCTCTAAATAAGTATTTTTGACATCCTTCTTCCAGACAATTATCCCTTTCTTTTGTGGGACATGGAAAAAAGTCTTCCCTCTCTACCCACACAGGTTCCCTGGCTGATGAAAGAGTCAGACAGAAGACAGACCAACAGGAAAAACATTACTTCAATTATGTAGTTATGCATTGCGGGGAGTCCCACAGAACTATGAGACTCAGGGGAGTGACCAGACGCCGAAGCTTATACATGATTCTGCCCAGTAGAGAGAAAGGCTTGGCCTAGGAAGTCTGGGGAAGGAAACAGTGAATCAAGTTGCCTAGTCAGCAGGTTAGAGGCTTTGGTGGATAAAGCTGTTTGACAGTTGCTGCTGTTGCTTAGGTCAATATGGGGAGCAGCCTTCCAGGGAGCAGCTGGCTTCAAATCCCTTTATTTTGTGTCTTGCTTTACTGCACTGAGTGAGGGCTCTAGTACAACGGTAAATACAGATGCAGAGAGCGACTACCTTCCCCCTTGGAAGGATGAGAAGGTTGTTCCCACCCAACTCTGTGTGTGTGTGTGTGTGTGTGTGTGTGTGCGCGCGCGCTCGTGTGCATGCGTGGCGCCCCTGGGTGTTAGTTAACATGATCTGATACGGACTCTTAGAGGAACTCTAGGTCCCTTATTGTTCCAGAGTCATTAACTCAGTCTTTGGCAGGCTCCAGGGAAGCAAGAGACCTTATCAGATCATAAAAGCCAGTGTGCTCTCTTCTCTGAGCTGTTGTTGACTAGCTGTGTCTCAGGACACAATGGGTTGAGTGTGAGTGAGTTCTACCTCTCTGACAGGACCTGTGGTAGCATGGAGCAGTCTAGAGAAGGGCCAAGAACCTGGGAAAGTACCTTTTATTCTCCTGTTATAATTGCTGTCTAGGAGGCTCACGGCCTCCCTCTGCTAGCCTAGGCCTAGGGCGGGAAGCTTCTAACCTCTGTCCACTCTTTTCTAGGCCTAGAATGTTTTCTCTCTCTTGGTTTCTTCTGAATTGCTCTGCTTGGCCTCATACTAACTCTGTCAATCTGTTCTAATCTCCTGGCTCCTTCTCCTTCTCTGGCTCGTTCTGTCTTCACCTGTATCTAGCTTGTTCTCTCTGTAGCCTGTCTCTGTACAACTGTCCTGGTAAAACTGCCTCCTTTCTCTGCGCTGCTCTCTCTTAAGTAGCTTCTGTTTTTTCTCTGTTCTTCTGAGACTTGGGCAGATCCTATTCTGTCAACTCTTTCTCTGATTCATCACTTTGTCTGCCACTCAATTAGACATCACTTTCAAATATGGCTGCTTCCTTCTACAAACTAACTTTACCTTCATTGTTTGGGATTAAAGGTGTGTGAGAAGGGCTTGTATGTATTCCAGCCAGGGAGATTAAAGGTGTGTGCTAAGAGTGAGCCACACTACAACTAGAAATAACTTTTTCTAATAAACAACATAATCTCAGGGTTCACAGTGTGATCAAATATCCTGCAACAAGATCCCATGCAACTTTCCTGGTAGGGTAGGGCCCACTGCTTCCGGTTCTGTAGAACAGAGGACCAACCTTTCAACGATTCACAGGATTTCTGTCCCAAAATCCATGGATGTCAATCTCTGATGCACACTGCTAATACATTCCCAGTATTAGGAAAATAACAGGTTACCATCACCTTTCTGTCTCCCGCGTCTTTCTGCATTTCTCTCTGTGACCCTTCACATGCCCCTTTCAGCACGCATGTACCTGGTGCCTGCAGAGGATTTGAGCGCAGGGGCAGATGGATTTAGAGGTTAAGGGGGTGTGGCCTGGATTGGGAAGTGAAAGCTGAGAAAGCACTCACTCCCTAGTACAAGATGCCCTGCTATATCCAAACTCTCCACCTGGAGGCGCTCAATCTTCCCTGGTTTCTTTTGTTTTGGTCTCTATTTTTGTTGTTATCAAGGGCTGTAAAAAGTTTCTGTTATAATATGTAAATGACCTTAAAAGGAAATAGCACATTAATTCATTGCCAGCTTTTAGCGCCAGCCCATGCCGTCATTAGCACACTATGTATGTACTTATCACTTAGCTTTCTAACGATCCGGCATAGCTTTGTTGGCAGAACAGTAGGGAGCTATGAAGACAAGAGACCTGAGCCTAGGGAGTCTCAATCTGCAAAATAAGGGAGTGTGCAGTAAATTATCCTTCCCAGCTCCCCCAGCTGAGCTTCCCAGAAACTCCTGCATCCCAGTGGGAGGAGAGAGGTGAGAAGCAAAGATCTAATCATACAATCGGTGCCTAGGGCCGTCTGGATCCTCCACCACAACTCCTGTTATGGGGTCACAGGCTTCTTTGGAGCTCCTTCTACCTAGAGGCCTCTCCTCCTTGCTCTTTGCTCCTTGGTTATTTTCCAGTCTTTCATCTCTCTAAAGCCTTGCCAGAGGGTGCTGATGCAGCCAAGGGTGTGGGTGTAGATAGGGCAAAACTCATCAAGTGGGATTGGAGACTTCCCTTGAAGTGTGGTCAGTGCTGGCCTTCGTGGCAGCTCAGCATCACGGCTCTCTAGCACTAGGCTTTCAGTCTCCAGGGCAGATACTTTTGTTTTACCTCTGGCTATTTTGGTGGTGGTGGTGGTGGTGGGGTTGGTGGTAGTGGTAGCATTTCATCTAGGCTCCGCCCCACGGTTACCTGGCAACAGCCAGGTGTGTCTGACTCACTATAAAAGGGGCTGCTTGCCCCCCTCCTCGCTCTCTTTTCTTCTCTTGCACTTGCTCCCTTCCCCTTTTCCCCCTCTCTCCATTCCCTTCCCCCCCTTCTCCGAGTGCTCATGGCCAACCTCTCCTCCTCCTCCTCCTCCTCCTCCTCCTCCTCCTCCTCCTCCTCCT
>JADRCH010000220.1:1442028-1563233 GCA_019843965.1 Rhynchomys soricoides
CTCCTCCTCCTCCTCCTCCTCCTCCTCCTCCTCCTCCTCCTCCTCCTCCTTCTTCTTCTCTCTCTCTCTCTCTCTCTCTCTCTCTCTCTCTCTCTCTCTCTCTCTGCCTTTCTCTATCTCTATTCCCTCAACTCCCCTCCCCATGCCCTAAATGAACTCTATTCTATACTATACTGTCATCGTGTGGCTGGTAACTTAGGGGGAAGGGACGCCTCCGCATGGGCCCGCAGGGCACCCCCTCCCCCACACCATACTGCACCTTCACCAAACATACTCCTTCCTTCCTATCTCTTTATAAAACACAACAGTTGGGTGGGGTGGGGTATATAGTCCCAGATAGCCTTGAACTCCTAATCTCTTTGCCTCCACGGTCTGAATATTAAGCTACAGGTGTGTGCCACGGTATCTATCTCCCCCCTCCAGCTCTTTCACCCAGGGTCTGCCACCTAGTAAGTGCTCACATACTATTTGGTTGATGAATAGAAGGGAAAGTGGGTTGACTTTCCCTGATCTACAGTTGGCCTCTCTTGGATTCAGTCCTTGCTGTAGGCTGCTCAAGTTTAGTTAAACACTAAAATCCAGTGGTTCTCATTCCGCAATGGCTGGCTTTAAAGGGGCCTCCCTGTGGTGCTTCCTCTCCTGTGAAGAGTCTAGTTCCCTAGTTACAAGATTGTCCAGCATCTCTGTAACAAAATCAGCTCCGGTTGCGCTGTAGCGCCTTCCCAATGAGTTCTGAACTCAGCTTGCAAGTATTTTCTGGAGGTTTTGTTTGTGTGTTTGTTTGTTTGTTTTTCACCAATATCCATCAAACTGCCACAAATTTCGAACTAAATTTGAAGCAAGCTTCATTAAATACTGGCTAGGACAATTGACACTGGCCAGATCCATACCCAGGATTCCCAGAGTATGAATTACAATAGTCAGGCTCTTATAAAGGCCGTGTAGTTAGGGTAACCAGACATGTGTGCAGAAGCAAAAATACGTGGATCTTATATGAACAGCAGCCCCAGCATCCCAGGAAGTTATCTGTCCTTGACCAAGTGGGACTTACAAGTTAGAGGCATTTTTGTTTATAGATCTCTTGAGCACAGGGATTTAAACTTAAAGCATAAATTTAGCCCTCGAAGTTCTTGTCTGGTTTTATTGTCAGAGGGCTGCTGAGCTTACAGCATGCATTTGGTAGTGTTCCTTCCCTCTCTGTTTTATGGACCCGTTTGAGGGGCATTATTTTTTGTTCTTTTTTAAAGGTTGATACAGTTCATCAGTGCCTCCATCCTGTCCTGAGCCTTTCTTTGTCGAAAGACACTTATACCTACGGCAGTCTTGTTGCTTATGATAGATCTGCTTGAATTGTTCGTATCTTGATTTAATTTTAGTAAGTCATATGTGTCTAGGTGTTTATCCATCTCTTTAGATTTTCTAGTATTTTTAGAACTTAAGTTTTCAAAGTATTCTCTAATAATCCTTGGATTTCAGTGAAATATATTATAATGTCCCATTTTCATTACTAATTTTGTTAATTCTGATGCTCATTTTTGGTTTGATTGGCAAAGGGTTTGTCAACTTTTTTGTTTTGTCTTGTTTGTTTGTTTTACAAAGAACCATCTTCTTGGTGTTTATATATTATTCTGTTAGTCTCCATTTTATTAATTTCTGTCTTGATCTTTTAAAATTTCTTGCTACCTAATAGCCTTCCATTTTGGCTTGCTTGTTTGCTTGTTTCTCTGCTTGCTTGTTTGCTTGTTTCCCTTGAGAATCTGAGTTACATCATTAGGCTATTTATTTTCAATCTCTCTGATAGTCTAACGGAAGCACTCATAGTTATAAACTTCCACTTAGTCCTATCTCAAAAGTTCTGGTTTTAGTGTTTTGATTTTGGTTTGATTCTAGAAAATTTAAAATATCTTGTCTGTTTCCTTTCGGTGGCAAAATGATCTTTCAGTGCCTTCAATGAACTTTGGTTTAGATGATCCATCTAAAGATGAAAGTGGGGTACCGAAGTCTTCATTATTATTGTGTCAGGACCTAGATGACCTTCTACGACAATTAGTATTTGTTTATAACACTAAAGGACAAAAAGATTGCATAACAAATACTGAAAAAAGTCATAAACCAAATTAGGTAAGTGAATGACCCAGGATAAAAACATAGATGTTAAAAAAAAAACTATGATAACATACAAATGATGACTGAACGTATAGTTAAAATACAAGAGAAAGAAATTTAAGGACAAAGGGGAAAAGATGAAATATTGGAGAAAATTCTTCCCGGGCCTTTGAAAGTTGGGGACTTACACCTATAAGTGGGCAGGGGCGACATTTGAACTTGTGGACTCTTATTATTCCTAAGTTTTCAGTGGTTCAGGGCCCGTAGTAAACAACTGTCCAGTCACCAGAGCTCTCTTCATTTCAGTTGCTTCCCTTCTTCGCACATCAGAGCTAACCACACCTCAATTTGCAAACCTGTGGGCTGAGCAGGATTTTCCACTCTCCAGAGACTCCCCAGTTTTTATCTCCTGGGGTGGCCAATGTTCTAGCATTGGGGGCAGGGGAGGGATCTCCCAAGTGCATTGGGAGCATGGGAAGTGATCATAGCAGAGGTCTATATAGGCAGCTCTGTCTTTGTATTGTCAAATCTCCCTAGGGACCCAGCTGTGGATGTCAAGTGGTCTGCAGGGATTCAGAGTTCTCTGACTCTACAGCAGTGAAACTCATGGTGGATAGAGGCACACTCGTTCACTGACTTCAACTTCAGAGTAGTCAGACTGCAGAGGCGGTCTCAACTGATGAGGCTTGATCCCACACAAGAAGGAGGCCATCTTCCCCTGTCTACCTTGTGCCTAGCCCAAGTCTCCTGCTGCATTTACGTTTCTGTTAGCTTTAGGCCTTCCTACTCGCAGCAGCTTCCTCCAAGGCTGTCTCTCATTCCAGAGTGGAGGCAGGTTGAATTTAGGCTTCCCAACTTGTGATTGTACTCAGGCCTCCTGGATAGCTCAGTTCTAAACAATATAGGCTCTCTCTCAAGTAGGTGCCTTATGGGGCTGGTGAAGGCTCAGCATGTAAGAGTACATCAGTTCTTAGCACATATACAGTGACTCACAACTGCCTAAAACTCCAGTTCTAGGGACCCTAACACCATCTTTGGCTTCCACAGGTCCTACCTACATATGATGTACATAAACTCATAAAGGCAAACACACATACGTTGTAAAGCATTTAGTAACTCTATTAGTTCTTATTATGACCCTGCCAGCCCCCCAATAATTGAGGCAGAGTCTTCTCAATTTATTTAATTAGTTTTAGCACAAATTACTGGGCGATTACCCCTAAACCATTTTTCTACGCTAGACTACCTATTTCCCAGCTGTGCTCCCCAAGTTACTTGATTTTGCATAAAAGTGCCTTTTATTCTCCTGTTATCACTGTCTCGGAGGCTCACTGCCTCCGTCTGCTAACCTAGGCCTAGGGCTGGAAGCTTCTAGCCTCTATACAATCTAATCTAGCCCTAGAATGTTTTCAGCCTCTGAGACTTACTGCTGAATAAGCTCATACTTTCTTGTTCTTTCTGAACTCTGGCTGGCTGGTTCAACTCAGCTGTTCTGGCTCAAACTTCTTTCCCAACTGACTGATTCAATCTGGCTTTTCTCCTTCGGCCTTTGAATTGCTCTGCTTGGCCTCATAGTAACTATAGCAATCTTTTCTAATCTGGCTCCATCTCATTCTCTGTCCTGTCCTGTCTTTACCTGTGTCTAGCTTGTTCTCTCTTCAACCTGTCCCTGCACAACTGTCCCAGTAAAACTGCCCCCTCCTTCCTCTGTGCTGTTCCACTCTCCCTCTCAACCCTACTATGGTGCTTTCCATGAACTCTAGTGTATACTGCACTGATCTCTCTTCTTCCTGTTCTCTCTCTACCTCAAGTAGCTTCCCTTTTCTCTCTCTCTTCTCATGAGAGTTGGGCATATCCTATTCTGTCAAATCTTCCTGATTTGTCATTTTGTCTGCCACTCAATTAGACATCACTTTCAAACATGGCTGCTTCTTTCTACAAACTAACTTTACCTTCATTGTTTGGGATTAAAGGTGTGTGAGAAGGGTTTGTTTGTATTCCAGCCCAGGGGGATTAAAGTGTGTGGTAGGGTCTGAGCCACACACTAACTAGAAGCAGGTTCTGTGATAATT
Source organism: Rhynchomys soricoides (assembly GCA_019843965.1). Taxonomy (NCBI): domain Eukaryota; kingdom Metazoa; phylum Chordata; class Mammalia; order Rodentia; family Muridae; genus Rhynchomys; species Rhynchomys soricoides. The sequence continues at coordinate 1,446,207 of JADRCH010000220.1, forward strand.
TGACTCTTGTCCGGGCTCTTTCTGCTCCTTCAGTCTGTCTTTATGGTGCACTTCTCCCAGTCACATGCCCCTGGTGTCCATTCCATCTAATGGAGATCTCCCGATCTGTCTTCTGTCTCTGTCTCTGTCTCTGTCTCTCTGTTTCTCTCTCTCTCTCTCTCTCTCTCTCTCTCTCTCTCTCTCTCTCTCTCTCTCCTCCCCACCTCAGACTCCCTACCTGGGTAACTGAAGCCCTACCTCCCTCTATTCTCCCTAGTAACTGGCTGTCAGCCACTTTTAATTAGCCAGTCAAAGATGATTGGTGAGCAAAGTTTATGCAACATCCTATGGTGTACCGGAGTATGTGCTTGTTTAGATTGCAACCTGATCTTAGGGGCCAGTATTTAGCATTTCAAAACATAGCAGCACCAGACCAACCCCGACACTCATGCACATGAAAGAGAAGAAAAGAAAGATTTAAACAAAAAGAGAAAGTGCCTGGCCTTAGCCCTCCCCTGCTGACCATCTTACTTGAAGTCATTGTCTTGTCAAGACCACAGCTGGATTTGAGGGTGTGAGAGCTGTGTTCTTGGCTTGTAGGTGGGACTGTATCTTTTCACCCCAGCTGCCTAGCTTAACCTTTAGGGTGAGGCTTCTCTTCTGATTCCGTTTCTGGGAGCTTCAGGGTCAGAGCTGTGTTCTTCCTGGCTTTCTTCTGTTGCTCCACTGACTTTTGCCCCTCTGCACACTATTTCTGCTGTCTTCTATCTTTTTGGTGAGTTTAAGGCCTTTTGTCTTTCTTTGGAATGAAGCCTATATCTATTTATCTTGAGCCTTTCCTTTTACTGGGTCACACAGTGGTGGCTTCTTCTTACTCCAGAAGTCTCAGTTCATGTCTATCCTCTTAAATCTCTCTGTCTGTCTTCTGTCTGTCTCTCTCTGTCTCTGTCTCTGTCTCTGTCTCTCTCTCTCTCTCTCTCTCTCTCTCTCTCTCTCTCTCTGAGACAAGGTTTCTCTGTGTAGCTCTGGCTGTCCTGGAACTTGCTCTGTAGACCATGCTGGCCTTGAACTTGGAGATAAACCTTCCTTGGCCTCCCTCAAAAGTGTGTCTATTAAGCATCTACCCAAGCTTCTGAGAGGAGGCAGGAGGCTCCTTGTAATTTTTTTTTTTTTTAATTATGCCTGTCTCTGAGCCTTAGGCAAACTGTTGTCTTGCCCATCCCAATGGCTGGCATCTTCCTTTGACTTGGTCAACTTGGAATCTCAGGGAAATTCTCTTGGGGGTCTCCTGAGGCACTTGGGATTTTCTTTTTGGCACAAGACACAGTTCACATCTGTGTTGTTAGCATTTGTGAGGCTGGAGGAGAATTGTCACAAGCTCAAGGCCAGTCTAGGCTATATTGTGGAATTCTGGGATAGCCAGGAGTACTGAAGGAGATCTGTCTCAAAAATAAATCCTTTGGAATCACAGTTATATTGGGCAGCAAGCTGAGTATAGCAAGGGAGTCAACGTTGATATGATTTAAAATTGTAGCAAGACACCTGAGCCTTCTCACGTAGACACAGGGAAGCAGGGTGGAACATGAGTAAAGTCAAGGTTGCATGAGATCTCAAGAGTATAAAGTTGGTGGAAGCTTGGGTGGAGCAATTTCAATAGCACCAAACGAACCTTTGCCCACACTGTCTTCACTTTGAAGGAGTTGGTTGAATCTTCGATCACAAGGGGAGCTCCTTAGATTCTGAGTCTTGTGGGGGCCTCTCATCCCTCTCTGAGTGCTTTCAAATGCAGTCTGAGGAATCTGCAGAGCCAGTTACAGAAGCCTGGGGTCTCACATACCTCACCGTAGCTTTGCCTGAACTCTGTGTTGTACTGCAGGGCCCACACTCTCTACTTCTGTGGGTACCAGAACTTAGCGATCTTTTTGGGCTACCCGGACAAACATGAAATCTGAAACTACTTAAATCACTCAAGTCTGGGGCAGGTTGACCCAAGATCAAAACTAAACAGGATGTGCTCAGAACTGGTGGGTAGCGTGTGCACTTCCTGCTATAGCATGTGGTTGAAGTGCTGTAAAACACAAAATATCCTCCTTTTTATTGACAAAGCAATGCACATTATAACTCTAAAAATTAGAAAACAGAGAAACAAACGAAAACCATCCATAATATTCCTTCTTCCATCCCTATGCAAGGTCACACTTGGCTACTTTCATGGCACAGGAGAATTTCAGATGGGATTTACCCATCTACGTGTGGGCAGAGTCCAAGACAAAGCTCAGGGAAAGACATTGCTGATGCCTGGGAGTTCTTCACTGGGCTTGTGAGGGCAGAATAACGGCTATGACTCTGGGTTTAGCTAAAGGAGGAATGTAAAGTCAAAGAAGCTGGATACTCCCTGGAGCTCACTGTGCAAAGCTCCCTCCCATCACTCCAGAGAGTTGGCCCTAACCCGCTGTTTCAGTGCAGCAGTGTTAGGGCTGGTTCAGGAAGTGAGACATCTCTATCATTATATTGAGGTTTAACAGGACTCGCATGAAGAAGTACAGAAATAACACTGTTCTTTTTTGTTTTGGGTTTTTTTTTTTTTCTAGACAGGGTCTCATTATGTAGCTCTCTGGCTGTCACTGTGTAGACCAGGCTGATCTCAAACTCACAGTGATCCTCCTGCCTCTGCTTCCCAGCTTAATAACACTGTTCTTAGTCTTTTCTGTTTGTGCATGCTACTGCTTGCATCAGGGTCTTGGTGGAGTTGGGTTGCTATGACACCACAGCTAAGCCATCTATCTATCCAGCACCAAACTGGGTTTACTTATGATTGAGTCAAGTCTGGGAAGACAGGACTGCAAGTCTCAAGTGCACTTTGTGAAGGCCCGGACTTAGGGTTATTTATGAGATAAAAATGCAGGGTAGCTTCAAGTATGGGGAAAGGTGATTGATTGGTGGTGAGGAAAATGGAAGTTTTCTTTACACGGATGGTCCATGGTTCATCACAGGACACATGTGTAGAAAATAGTGGTGCTAGCATGACTGGTAGGTGGAATTCTTTTTTATTAACTTTTTTTTTCATACAATATGATTTGGTCATGGTTTCCCCTCCCCCAGCTCTTCTCAGATCTTCCTGCCTCTCTAGCCACCCAATTCAGAAAGTGAAATTATTGACCCTTTGATACAAGTTAAATGTGGCCTATGTGCTCAGACTTGCCTGGAAAGTTGGCAGAGAAAAATCCAGGGGACATTATGACCAGGAGCCACGTGCCAGAGGATTTACATCCAGCAAAATTTACGGTAGTCCAACAGTATCTGGCTTACCTAGGTGACCTCTAAAGCTGGTAAATTTTAAAGTCAACCAAAATTAAATTAGTGCAAACCAAATAACAAAAGCCACAGAAGTGGGTTAAATCTAAACAATCTAGGCACCTTAATGAAATGTGCCATCTCACAGGCTCCCTAGTGTGATTATTTTTATAGTGGGAAATCAGAAGCAGATGGGTTGTTGGTCATTGGGAGGGAGGATAAGCTGTCTGTGGGTGTGACTGTAAGACTCTAGCAAGCCTTAACTTACCCGAGACCCTCTGAGTGAACATATGGAGTTGGAGATTGATACAAAATGCAAGAGGAATTTATTAATTCAGCATGCTGAGGTCGCTCTGCATACCAAGACGGGAGAGCGACCATGCGGATCCCATTCAGGGACCTTATATACAGATTTTAGAGCAGCAGCCATTAGGCACAATGTGATTGGCAGAACAGTGTGACTTTTAAACTGATTGGTCTTTAGGGAATGAGGTAGCAGGGGCTTAATCAGTCCCTCCCTTCCAGCCTAGTGAACCTGTTTCTTCTAGGAGGGGAGGGGTGGCCATGTGCTCAGAGGGGGGAGGGGACCCTAGTGGAATATCTCAAAGTTCCTGAGCTGACTTCTCATGACAGAATGACAAGTAGCCGCTGTGATATGTTTTGTGGTATGATGTGGCAGGAAGGGGTTGAGAAGGGAGTAGAGGCAGAGAAAGAGAGGGAAGGGGGGGGGAGAGAAAGTCGAGGCTGAGAACACATGGAGGGGGTAAGGAGGAAGGGAAGAAGGGAGGGAGGGAGAGAGGGAGACAGAAACAGAAACAGACACAGAGAGAGGCATGGTCAGAGAGAGAGAGAGAGAAAAAAAGTCAGAGAACACAAGAGGCCAAAAAGTCTTTTTATTGAAAGCTAAGCTCTTACCTGGCTGTTGCTAGGTAACTGTTAGGTGGAGCCTAGAAGAAATGCTAACACAGCTGACAAGAACCAGGGTTAGGGTTAGGGTGCCTAACATAGTTCGAGGTACGTAACTGCCACACCCGGCCACTTTCTCAGCTTGAAGAAGCCAGGATGACCTTTGTCTTGATTCCCTAATGTCATTTAGGGTGACCTCTTCAGAAAAGAACAAGGGCAGGAGACTGAACTGGGACCATCTGAGAGATAAGGGACTCAGCCATGTTGAAAACCGCCCTTGACCCCATTCTGGCTAGAAGCCAAAAATGTCCGTGTTTGGGGATTCTGGTCAGTGGCTTGACTTCTGAATGACTTGAGGTTTCTGCTTAAACTGGGGGAATGATGAGAACAGGAGGGATGATCTGGCCAGGCGGGACAGGGGCTGCCCACTGGGAGGCAGCCCTTCTGAGAACACCCTTGCTGGAGGCAGGGATGCCCGAGGGGAGCTGTGGCTCCTGTCTTCTGTGTCCTAAGTGAACACTTCTGCCTAGAGCCTTGGTTTTCAACCTGTGGGCTGAGACCCTTTTAGGGTGGGCCACACATCAGATATTTACATTATGATTCATGACAGTAGCAAAATTACAGTGATGAAGGAGGAACCAAAATAATGTTATGGTTGGGGGTCAGCACAATAGCATACATGCGGAACTGTGTGAGAGGGTCTCAGCCTTAGGGAACCACTGGCCTAGAAGTTCTATGAGGTTTGACAGCAGCTGAAAGTTCACATCTGGACACCTGGTAAATGCCCACACTTTACTACAAGTCTCTAAATGAACCCCAGAGTTTCAACTGGATGGTGCCCTATTTTCTGGGACCCCTCCTGCTGTACAGGAGCTCTCTCTCTCTCTGCCCCTCCCCTCTCTATTTCTCCCTCCCCCCTCTCTCCTTCCATCCCCCTCTCTTCTTAAGTCCCATCTATGAATCTATAATAAATTTCTTTCTAAAAGTCATAGTCATTGGTCCATAAATTTCATTCTTAGAATTTTATGACAATAACCTGAAAGCCACTTTTGGGGTGGATGGACTTTCTTTTCTTTTTTGGGGGGGGGGGGGGACTTAACCTCACAAGCCAAGATTTCACGTTCCCTTGGGGCTCAAGCCATGCTGTGCTTCCATCATAGACACACTGTTGTGAGCAACTAAGGTTGGGCAGCCCTGAGGTTTAAAGCTGTAACAAACAAAAATAATAAGAACTATGCAACATGACATCTAAATCAGCTCTGTGATAGTACGCCTCTTGGTGAGGTGGGATGGGGTAGTCAGAACCTCTAGGTAGGACGGAAGTATTAGTCGGGGGAGGGGGGTTACATTCAGAAACACTTCTGAATGTTTGATTTCTTAAGATGGGTGGTCAGATCTAAAAGTGGTTGACTATATGCCCCTGTATGTGTTTGAAATATTTTATTAAAAAGCAAAAGAGGAGTGGGCCGGTGAGATGGCTCAACAGGTATGAGCGCTTGTTGTTCTTCTAGAGGACATGAGTTCAGTTCCCAGCACCCATGTCAGGTGGCTCATGACCACCTGTAATTCCAGTTCCAGGGGATCTGATACCTCATGGAGTTCCCAAGTACCCACATATACATGGCACACACTCATGAAGACAGACAGACAGACAGACAGACACACACACACACACACACAAATTTAAAATAAAATAGAATGAATGAATGAATAAAAGGAAAAAGGAGGCCGGGAACCAGCACACACTTAAAGAGGAGGCATTGGCTCCTGCCTCAGTAATTCCAGTACTGGTGAAGTGGAGACCAGACAAAATCTCTGAGTCTCAGTGGGGGTCAGCCTGCTCAGATCAGTGGGCTTCAGGTTTCAAAAGCGATTTTGCCTTAAACAGTAAGGTGGACAGCTCCTGAGGAGCTGAAGTTGACTTCTGGCCTCCACATGGGCTCACACACGTGCTCACCCCCACACAAATATGAGTACACATAAATATACAACCTTCCCCAGAGAGTGGGGGGAGGAGAAGGGGGTGGAGAAAAGCCACTCGAATCCTTCCAGCCTTTGAGGGAGCTTGTCTGGGGTGTCTGGGGCTGGTACCTCAGAGCCTGGGCTGTGCTCCCGAGAGGATCCCCTCTTTGTGTCCCCCTCCCCATCTCAGTCTTCCACTGTGTAAATAGATCCTGATGTGACGCCACCTTGCTTTGCTTAATCCTTTCGCCAGCAAACACTTATTTTGAAACTCTTCAGTCTCATGGATACAAAGAAAATTCCACAATAAGGCTCAGATGTGGACAAGCTTGGTTAAACATAGTTCTACCATGCAGCTTAATGCAATCATAGAAACCTTTCATTGCTTGAACATGAATCTTAAATATTTAAATATCGCCTTCTTGTTTGGCAGTTCTTTCAGGTGTCTGGGGATAAGAGATTCGAGGGCCCTAACATAACTCTTGAGTTAAGTAAACTATACTGGGAAACGGGCCCCTTGCTAAGTTCCCTCTGGAAGTGACACCTGCCTCTATGGCAAACATTTTCCTCTCCGAGTGGTTTCAGTTCCAGGCCAAACCCGTTCTGCAGCGTGCCTTTGTCCCTTTTCTGGGACTGAGCGGTGTCGGCTTGCCAGGACTTTAAATCCCACTGGGTTCTCTCAATACCTAAGAGCTTCTATTCAAAGCCCTTCAGCCGATCACAGAATTAACATCTAAAAAGGCGTAGCTGCAGGAACCCTGGAGACCTGGGGAGCATGCCACTTTACCGAGCTGACCTCCCTGAGGTCAGTTTGCAAGAGGAAGGGGTTTTGCAGGTGGGAATGAGACAGGGAGGAACCAGGGTAGTCGGGACCTAGGTAGGAGCCTGAAACTCCCCCTCCCTGTGTGTGCTTGTGTTTTCCTTGCCACAGATGGGATTAGAGGCCTCTCTCCCCGCCTTTGCATTTTACATACTCCCTCCTCAACTCAGTGCTGGCATCTCCCTCCCAAAGCCGAGGAGGGGAAATACCTGAACAGGGAGTCAAATTTATTGTTTTCAGTCAGTGTAAACTATGTTTGAATGTACATTTTTGATTCATTTCCATTTAAAAAAAAAACAAAAAACAACCCACCAGACAAGTGTTTTCTTTAATGGAGCAAGGACAATTTGGGGATCATTTTCAAAGAGTCTGACTAACCAGGCCTCAGTTTACCTTTCAAGTGGAGCCTTTCTTTACTGCTTTACTTCTCTATCTTTCCAGCCCTGTGGACCTCCTGGAGGAGATGAGGGTGCTGAGGTTGGGATAGGGGGTGGGGTAGAGGGATTAGGGGTACTCTAATAATCTATCATTATTTTGAATTTGATTTCTGGCAATTCTTGTACTTTGGGGTTATCTCAGGGAAACGTGAACATCTGTTGCTAAAACAACCCCCCACCCCCACCCCAGAGGTATCATCATGGGAGGGAGGAGAGAAAAGGAGTCTCATCTCTTCTTAGCCTGTTTGGGTACTTCGAAGTCTCATCTTGATGATGCCCTAACGCTGTGGTTTAGAAGTTAGAAGCTGAGGAGAGGAGCGCCTACCTCTTGCAGAGGCCCTGGAAGGGAGAGAGCGCTGATCTTTGTATGTAAGGGTTTTTTCAGAAGAGCCAGCTATCTGGATGGAGGTCAAAGGTCTGAAGGATTGGGCACAGGACTGAAAGAAGTCTCCCTGCGGTGGCGGCGCTCTGCTCGTGGAGTGTGTTAAATACATCATGTTCTCGGGCAGCATTTGGGAGCTTCGGAACAAGGCAGAGCGTGGTGACTGCAGTCCGTGGGGGCCCTGGAAACCCACAGCACACGCTTTGTCCCTTTAGAGGGTTGCTGCACACGGCTGGCCCGATTATACTTGCAAATGCGCTTTGGCATGTCGACAGGAAGGGGACTTCAGAGTACCAACAGTATGGCCTTTGTTCTAATGTCTCTCGCTGCAGGGAGGGGCCCTGGGCAAGAGGCAGATTTTCGAAGCGTGGTTCTTGCCAAGAGACGTCTGCTACATCTCGTGGGAAGAGGACTCCCGTTCTGGGCTGCCTGGTGGCTTTCCTCTTTCTGTTTGGTCTTTCAGTACAATTCTACATCAAAGGGGGCTTGTTTTGGTTGGCCCTTGTCACACAGCCTGGCTTCCTGGAGGAGGTGTCCATCTTTTTTCTTCACTGTCCTACATTCCTTACTGTGATGCCATTAACTTGGGCTATTGGGCTTCAGTAAGATGTCACCTCTGCTGTCATCCTCCTGGTCCCTCTGAGGCTTGCTCTCCTGTCCTGTAGACAGAGCAGAGCACTGGGCCCTGCTTCTGCCTGGACTGGTCCTTAATGGGTATCACAATCACTTGGGTTTTATCTCCTGTTCTCTCATGGCTTCTGACTCTCTTTCTCCATTCTTTCTTTGTGTTTTGACATTCACAGAGAAGGTTCAAACCCTAAAGTTTCTGTTCATGTCACTGAGGCCTAGAGTGATGGATGTGCTAATAATCTACCCCACTGTGGAGAGACTCTGACAGTCAATACAAAAGTGATTCATACGAAGCATTTCACACAGCACACGTCTGGTGCACGCTGGCTTGTGTTACTTCCAATCACTTCTTGTTCTACTGGCTGCCCATCTGCTCCCTCCCATGTTCTGAGCATCCACAGCCTGAGAAAGCAGCAAGTGCTTTAGGGAATGAGGAATCCTGGTCATGTTAATGCAGTGTAGAGTCTGTGGTGGTTGCTCAGAGAAACAGTGCTGGTTTCTGCCCTGTCTATTCTCCCTGGGGAAAGTTGTTGGCTTTCTGTGCTTCTGGCAACCTGGGAGCCTGCTTCTGTTTGAATCTTCTCTGAAAGATACATTGTCTTCCAGGACAATGACATTTTGACAAAGGGGAAGTGAGGGGTTTCAGGACATTACCCACCAGCCCTTTCAGTTTAGACATTCTAGAAGTTTTTCTAGAAGTCTGTGGTAAAACCACAAAGCTATATAGCCTGGTACTTCTGGTATTGGACATTATAGCTGCCATGCCTCTAGCTGGCTGGGCTGTGTGAGTTCTCCCACCTCAGAAGAGACTCAAGAAGACTCAGAAGAGCACAGTAGACTGGCCTTCTGGGAAGTGAGACTCCTGCTTCTTATTGTTGATGTAAACCATCCGAGGAAGCATCTTTCTGCTCACCCAGCACCACCTTTTGGTACCTGGCTTGCTGCTCCAGGGTCTGCCCTGCCTTTTAGTCTGTTTTCCCCTCTTCTGTGTCTCCCCTCCCTTCCCCCATTCCCCTCCCTCTTCCCATCATGGTCCCCAGAACCATGGGAGAAGAGTAATTGGGTTTGCTGCTATGTTCCTTCAGAGGGAGGTATGTGACAAGAGAGTCCCTCCTTGACTAAACACTAGCCAGGCTTCTTCAACTAGGGACCCCATCTTTGGAGATATCTCTGAGAGACTACTTTCAGCAAGAATCTAGTTAGGTCAGTTTAGCCAGAATCAACCCAGACTTGATAATCAATCATCCTGAGTAAATCCCTCATTCCTTGCCCTCACCCTGCTGATATCAATGTCCAGCCTGTTGGCAGCAGGAGCTCTCCTGGGTCAATACGGCTGGAATCTCCATCATCCGCCTGTAACCATCAGGGAGTTAGGCATAATTCTCTACTGTCTGTGGTTGGACTTGAGACCAGTGTCCTACCTAGGGTTGCCAAAGTCCTAAACCAACCTCCGAAGGCCTGAGGACTTGGAAGATCATTCCTTGTTTCTTCCACAAGACCAGCTGCCATCTGTCAGGAAAGGTCATGGCTACAACAGCAGTTTCTGCTCATCCTTGCCCTGGCCTGCAGGGGTTCAGCAGGAACCTGGGGAGGGGGCGAAAGAATGGGGAACAGGAGACTTGAAGAAGGAGAGCAAGTCTATATTCTGATCAAGCTCTCGAAGTTTATTTTAGGACAGCAGCTTAAAAAGAAAGGCAGATGGGAAGGTTACACATGGCCCAAGGCCAACCCACTACCATAACCGGTTTTCAGGAAATACCAGACGTTCTTTCCATTTCTGAAACCTGAGACTGCAGATGCCCTGTCCTTTCTAACCTTGCACCTTAACTGACTAAGTTTCACAGAACATCGGGTAATTTCATGGGTTTGGCTCTCAGCATCTCACAGGTTTGGCTCCTGACACATCCTCATGTGTGTAAGTAACAAGACAAGCTATTGTAAGACTCTGGGTGAGCCTTAACTTACCAAAGACCCTCTGAGTGAACACATAGAGTCAGGGATTGATGCAAAATGCAAGAGAAATTTATTGATTCAGCATGCTGAGGTCGTTCTGCATACCAAGACGGGAGAGCGACCTCGAAGATCCTGTTCAGGGACCTTATATAGGATTTTAGAGCAGCAGCCATTAGGCACAATGTGATTGGCAGAACAGTGTGACTTTTAAACTGATTGGTCTTTAGGGAATGAGGTAGCAGGGGCTTAATCAGCCCCTCCCTTCCAGTCTATATGCTCCTTAACCTGTTTCTTCCAGGAGGGGAGGGGTGCCCATGTGCTCTGAGGGGGGAGGGGACCCTGGTGGAATATCTCAAAGTTCTGGAGCTAACCTTTCACTATGCTTCATTATGCCTTGGGAAAAGATAATCCTTCCTTTTCTCAATCCCAGAAGGCAGCCAAACCCTTAAGGGCTACATCAAGGGCTTCCAAGTTCACCTCTATAAGAATTGGTTGGTCGTGTAGGTTTGTGAAGCATCTCTGGGGTCCAGTAGGCATTGGCAAAGACTTGGGAACACACATTCTGTGGAATACCATTAGCTAGCTCTACTTACTCATGGCCTTTGGGAATGTGGGCCTGGGCACTGGATTTAAAAACAAAACAAACAAACAAAAACTCATTGGGGGCCAGAGAGATAGCTCAGTGCTTAAGGGCACTGGCTGCTCTTCCAGGTGGACCTGGGTTCAACTCCCAGCACCCACAAGGCATCTCACAACCGTCTTTGTAACTCCAGCTCCCCCTATCTGTAACAGACATATATACAGGCAAAACACCAATGCACATGAGATTAAAAATAAATTATTTGAAAAAAATTCTTCACTGGTGTGTGTGTGTGTGTGTGTGTGTGTGTGTGTGTGTGGTTTGTGTGAAATGTGCTATGTGCCTGCACTGTCTCAGATATAATGCCAGAGTTTTGTCCCACAGAATCAGCATCCCTATCTGATATCTAAAGCTTACACTGTTCGGCTCTGATCTTAGCAGTCAGGAAAAAAAAATCTCAGCTCAGTCAAAAAAAAAAAAAAATGCCACAAGTCACCTTTAGGAGGGCCACTCAGGCCCTTTTAGCGCAGGGTCTCTGAACTACAGTACCTGCATTGAGTCTAAAAGTATATATATACAGAGGAAAGCCCTGAGCTGGTTAGTTTTTATCAATTTGTTAAGAACTAGAGCCTCCTGGGAAAACGGAACCCAACTGAGGAAATACCGCCATCAGACTGGTCTGTCTGGCATTTTCTTGACTAATGATTGACGTGAGAAGGCCCAGCCCACTGTGGGAGGAGCCATCCCTGGGCAGGTGGTCCTGGGTTCTGTAAGAAAGCAGCTTAAATAAGCTACAGGGAGCAAGACAGTGAGTGTCACTCCCTGTGACTCTGTTTCCGTTTCTGTCTCCATGGTCCCTGATTTGAGCTTCTGCCCTATTTCCCTCAGAGGCAGACTGGGACCTGTAAGCTGAAACAGCTCTTCCCTCCTCAAGCAGCTTTTGGTCATGGTGTCATATAACAACATCAGAAGTCTCACTAACTTATCCGGAAAACACAGCTCAGACCAAATCGTATTTAATGAATGTAGAAAGAGAGAGGGAGAGAGAGTGCGGGTGGGGGAGAGGCGAAACCTCCCTGGACACAGGTATGTGCTTAGTGTCTCTTGTGGGGCCGGCTCTGAAAGCCTGCGGATTCTGGACACAGACACGGAGTCAGTCACCATGCAAGGATGGTTTTTCTCCCTTCCAAGCCCTTGCTGCTGTTGTGAATTCTAGGCTTCCAGACATCATGTCGCTTTCTCCCACTGAGGCAGATTTAGGAAACCATACAGCTCGGTTTATGCATTGCCTACTTCTGCCATTGGATCCACTGGTGTTTTTATTGCTCTCATTTAGTTTAACAATTCCTCTTCCCTTAATTCCAGCTGCTTAAGATAGAATTTAATGATGTTTTCATAGCACCCTTTTTTATTGTGTGCACTTGCAATTTGGAAGCAGGGGACAATTTATTATGAGTTTTTTTAAAAAATTTTTGTTTAATGTGTATGAATGTGTGCTTGCACGTATGCATATGCTACTTGTGTATATGGTTCCTGCAGAGTCTAGAAAAGGGCTTCAAAATCTCTTGTAACTGGAGTTACAGGTGGTTATGAGCTGTCATGTGGTTATAGGAAGCAAACCAGGTCCTTTGCAAAAGTAGCCGGTTGCTCTTAATTGCTGAGCCGTTGATTGTTCCAGCCAGTCTGAATCTCCTTTGCATTGTTAGAACCTTCTAGGATGGGAACAAACCCAGTGACTTGTATCAGTGGCATATGCTAAGCACATGCTTCTCAAAATGGATTGTTTATATGGAAAGCAAATGAGGTCCAGAACGCAGCATCCTGTTCTCTGAATGGAGGCACATTTCTCCTCAGGAGTCCAGGTTCCAGAAGGCTGAGTGGATGGCTCTGAATGATAATCCAGCTGTTTACATTCAAGGCCTTGGAAAGATTTCTTGGAAGTGAGCTTGAGGCTGGTTTCTCTGCGTGGTCTGGGATGTTCTCACATGAAGTGGTTCAATTAAGGCTAAGAACTGAAACCAGACTTTTTGGCTACTTTATTGGGTCCTTTTTCCTACCACCTGTCTCCACCCCAATCCCTTCCAACCCCCCAATACTAGGTAGGAGAAACAGAAGGTTAAAGGGGAAAGGGGTCGGAGATCTCTTCAGACTATTCCTACTGCCGAGGGGCTGATTAGGGTGAGTTCCTAGGGGCAAGCCCAATCTTTGTCATCAGAATATCTCCAAACAGCAGGAACCAGCGGCAGACGCTGCTGGAATTTTTATAGCCTCTCAAGAGTCCCCTGAAAAGTTGAAGGTTGGTTTTGACTAAATAGTTCAAGGCCACCGTAAGCCACAGGAGACTAAGAAAACGAAATCAAATAAAACAAAATGGATTTCTCTGCTTAGCTTAGCTTTTTGTTTTGGGGTGTGTGTGTGTGTGTGTGTGTGTGTGTGTGTGTAGGAAAAAGAGAAGAATTTGCTCTCTTCCTTTCCCATTTAATATCAGATCTTTGTTATATAAGTCTTTCAAAAGTAGCTTAAATAAATTGTTTTCCAGATTAGTGCTTGGTTGTATGCCTTTGCATATACACTGAGCTCTCTAGGTGAGGGGAGAACACACGGTCCGGTCCGTATGCTTGCGGGGCTAGGGATTCCACCTTTTCTACAGTCTTCTGGAGCAGCCTGGAGGTCTGGACAGGTCCATCTCCTGCCTGCTGGCCAGGAGACCTGCAATGCTTTCCTTTTCTGCACAGCTCTACATGAGGCAGCCCTTGGTTCAAAGGACAGGTTTCTGCTGAGATGGCTGGTCTCCCTCTTTTGTGACAGAGCAGACTGAGGGGGTGGGTAGACTGGCTTTTGGACCTGGAGGACACAGTCTTTTCTCCAGTGGGTTACAGTCTGAGAAGGGAGTTTTTGACCCCTCCACTGGGGTTCCATCTTAACCTGACTTGCCTGGGGGCAGTGGCAGACAGAACTATGGTGCATGCAAGGAGACCAAGAGAGGTGAGAGAGATTTGACAAAATGGTTCTGTTCAGTAAGGACTTCTTTGGTGAATCCTTGGCCATTTGAGCTTAAGCTCCCAGAAGAAGAAAAGAAGAACAAGAAGAAGAGGAAGAAGAGGAGGAGGAGCAGGAGGAGGAGGAGGAGGAGGAGGAGGAGGAGGAGGAGGAGAGCTGCCACATTGTCTTAGGGTTACTAATGTGAGGAAACACCATGAACAAAAAGCAAGTTAGAGAGGAAAGGGTTTATTTGCCCTATACTTCCACACTGCTGTTCATCATTTAAGGAAGTCAGGACAGAAACTCAAACAGGGCAGGAACCTGGAGGCAGGATCTGATGCAGAAGCCTTGGAGGGGTGCTGCTCTCTGGCTTGCTTCCCCTGGTTTGCTCAGCCTGCTTTCTCCAGGAACACCAGCCTTAAGATGGCACCACCTTTTATAGGTTAGACCCTCCCCATCGATCCCTAATTGGGAAAATGCCTTACAACTGGATCCCATGAGGCATTTTCTCACCCTAGGCTCCTTCCTCCCTGATAACTCTAGCCTGGGTCAAGTTGACATAAAACCAGCCAGTACACACATCCACATTGAGGATTCCATAAGGCAGATTGACCAATTAGAACTTGGTCATTATGGAGAGCTGCAGTGTTATCTACAAAGCTAGACTATCTCGGGCTATCATCAGCTCACTTGGCTATTTGTTGCCCATGTGCATCTGACCTAACATCACACAAATCCTTTAGAGACATATTCACTTATCAGACAACTCCTGCTAGCTTCTACAAATTCAGACTCAGAATGTCATTAGATAGCAGATACAGACTATAGCAGAGATGTCTCAACTTGCTATAACCGGCCTGTCTGATGCTCCTGGAATCCTATCAGGCAATTCTCCTGGACATTGATCTGGGCATTTGAAAGCTATCCCTTGTTCTGCCATTTCCCGGTTCCCTGTCTAGGACTTCTAATGTACAGATCTGTTGCCCTTACCTCTCTGTTACATCTCCTTCCAGGTACCAGGCAGGGGCCCCCTTTTCTCTATCACTTGGCTCTTATACAAAGGAAATTACTGATGCGCTTGATGGACTTTTAAGTAGACCCAAGGATGGTTACCTCAGCTGCCATGGCTGCCACTCCCACTCAGAAGGAAGAAGCCAGATCAGTCGTCCCAATTCCATAATGGAAGTAATAACTCTATTCTATATGCTGTCTTCCTGCTGACCTATTTCACTCTCACAGAAGCCCCATGAGGAGGGTAGTCTGTTCTAAGGTGGGGAGCACAGGCACCCAGAAGTAGTAAACTTGTCCAGCAACAATGACTCAGAGGTGCTTGGCATGACACAGGTGACAGCTTCTACTGTTAGACCACTTTACTATGTAGACATTGGCACAGTCTTCAATGTGAGGGTCACACAAAGCCCTATTTTCAAAATATATAGCCATTCTGTACCACTAGAGATGCAGGGTAGGTCAGACACCAATTCTTTACACCCACACAGTGGCCTTGATACTCTGAACGTGATCACTGATCTGTGCTACACCCTGGGTGTTTACTGTGGACCCAGCACTGTGCTAGATCTGTCAAAACCTCATTGTCCTGGCTAGTTTAATGTCAACTTAACACAAGCTATAGTCATCTGAAAGGAGGGAACCTCAATTAAGAAAATGCCTCCATAAGATCCATCTATAGGACATTTTCTTAATTAGTGATTGATGTGGAAGGGCTCAGCTCCTTATGGGTGGGGCCACCCCTGGGCTGGTGTGGTCTTGAGTTCTATAAGAAAGGATGACGAACAAGCCAGGAAGCAGCACCCCTACATGGTCTCTACAGCAGCTCCTCCCCTCCAGGTTCCTGCTCTGTTTGAGTTCCTGTCCTGACTTCCTTCATTGATGAACAGTGATATGGAAATGTAAAGGCAAATGAACCCTTTCTTCCCCAACTTGCTTAGGTCATGGTGTTTCATCACAGCAATAGTTACCCTAAGACACTTGGTATTCATATGGTCACATGCACAATGCAGGGGTTACTCACAACAGACTATGGTATCCGTCTCAGTACCAAGCACCTAGAAGCTGCTTTTAAAGCACCAAGTCCTCATCTGGACCCACAAAGTCATTAGAAGCAGGATGCAAGCTTGGCCTCGCTGCCTTCATTTTAGGTGTGCAGTCCCCTTTACTCTAGGGCAGACTCCTGCTGAGTCTGCCCAGGCATGCTAATCACAAAGACAGCTCCATCTCCCTAACTCATGATCTCATCCTTCCTCCTTCAAGGGTGA
Source organism: Rhynchomys soricoides (assembly GCA_019843965.1). NCBI lineage: Eukaryota > Metazoa > Chordata > Mammalia > Rodentia > Muridae > Rhynchomys > Rhynchomys soricoides. The sequence goes on from JADRCH010000220.1 coordinate 1,462,408, forward strand.
AGGCACAGAGATAAGTCATTGCTCTAACCCCAATGTCACCCTGGAGTCCAGAAACAGCAAGAACTAACAGGCAGGCAGAGAGATGCTTTATGATGCAGACAGTGCACTTAAGAGCAATTCTTCTTGTGGGAGCCAGGCTGCTCCCTGCTGCTGTTGGCAATGGCTTATAGATCAACAACTTTTTTTGGAGGCAGTATCATATGGCCAAGGCTGGCCTTGAACTCCCGATAACTCCTGCTCTACTTCCCAAGTGCTGGAAGGATAGGTATATGCCAAGATGCTAGACCAATCAACAGCTTCTTATCTAATCGCCTTCTTGAACTGGAGAGCAGACACCCACGTGAGGCACCATGAGACTTAACTGTGCATGCCTCTTGTTCCTGTCCAAATTCTTATATTTAAACACACCTATGTGTACAACATGCCCATGAAAAGTGGACTTTCTTAGCAAGGCAAATAATGGGCTAAGCCAGAGAAGTTCTCCTTTCTCTAGACAACAATAAAAGTGGAGATGGAGACAGAAAGAAGGAGGAAGAAGAGGAGGAAGGAAAAGACAAGAGGAGAAGGAATGTAAAGGGAGGGAAGCAGGAGAGGTTTCAAACAACTATCTTCCTTATTTCTTTCTTTTGATCAAGATTTTAATTTAGGTCAGGTGTGGTAGCACATGCCTTTAGTTCCAGCACCCAGAAGGCAGAAGCATGTGGATCTCTGTGAGTTTAAAGCCAGTGTAAAAGTAACTTTTATTCACCTGATGTAATTGTCAACTCTAAGGCTTACTGCCTCCATCTGCTAATCTAGGCCTAATCCTGAAAGCTTCTAGCCTCTGTTCAATCTTATCTAGGCCTAGAATGTTGTCATTATTTGAGACATGCTGCTGAATATGCTTACCCTTTTTAGTTCGTTCTGATCTCTGGCAGGCTGGTCAATTTAGCTGTTCTGACTCAAAACGCCCCTTCAAGCTGACTGATTCAATCTGGCTTCTTTTGGCTTCTGATTGAATTGTTCTGCTTGGCTTCATACTAAGTAGGCAATATGTTCGAAATCTTCAGGCTCCTCATTTTCTGGCTCATTCTGTCTTCACTTGTGGTTAGCTTGTTCTTTCTCGGTAAAACTGTCCAAGTAAAAGTGCCCTCTCTCCTCTCACTGCTCTTTTAAGACACCTCTCTTTCCTCTTTGTTCTCATGAGACTTGGGCATATCCTTTTCTGTCAAATCTTTCTCTGATTTGTCACTTTATCTGCCACTCAATTAGCCTTGCTAAGAAAGTCCAGTGAGGCCTTGAAACAAATGGGGAGTTTGTCTATTTCCAATTTTGCTTTTGCTTGAGGAACATGTGGGCGTGGTTGACTGTGACAGCTAGGGTAAGGATCAGTGCTAGAAGCAAATAGTTTACAGTGATAAATTACTATTCTCTGTAGACTGTGGTACAGATCCTAGCCTTGGGAGTTACATGGGCTGAGTGTTTATTGCAGGACAATCATGCAAAATTGCCAAGGGCATTTTCATGTGAACTTTGTCAGCAATTTCTTGATAAGAATCTCACAAAGCCAGGATCTCCCCACCCTCCACATCCACATAGACTTGGCCTTCTCTTCTGTGACTTCTCTGCAGACTCCACGAGGCAAGGATAGGACTTGTGTCTGCCCTGAACATACACAGATTTTGTGCTTTTTCATTATTCCTGGAACAGTGCAGCACATCTGTTGATTTGCAAATTGTTTGGTTTTATAGGATGTCTAGAAATGTTTTAAAATACACAGTAGAATGTGTATAGGTCATATGAAAACATTACATCATGTTATTTATGGGGTTTGAGTGTGACAGGGTTTTAATATTTGCACAGGAACTAGTTCTTCATGAACACCAAGAGATGTCTGTCTAATCTCTATGTACATATATATGCATATACATGCAGGTATGTGTCTTTTGTTTGAAGTAGGGCCTCTTATAGCTCAGAATGTCCTAAAAGTTGCTACATAGTCAAAAATAACCTTGAACTACTGATCCTCTATCTATACCATCCAAAGACTGGGAGTAGAGGCATGAATATATGCCCAGATATGTCTGTCTGTCTATCTATCTATCTATCTATCTATCTATCTATCTATCTATCTATCTGTGCTGGTTAGTATTATGTCAACTTGACATACAAACAAGTTATCTGAAAGAAATGATCCTCAACTGAGAGAATACCTTCATAAGATTCTGCTGTAAGGCATTTTCTTAATTAGAGATCAACGGGGGAGGAGGGCAGCCCATTGTGGGTAGGGCCATCCTTTGGCTGGTGGTCCTGGGTTCTATACAGAAGCAGGTTGAGTAAGCCAGGGGAAGCAAGCCAGTAAGCAGCACTCCTTCGTGGCCTCTGCATCTGTCCTGACTTCCTTCAGTGATGAACAGTGATGTGGAAGTATAAGCCAAATGTCTTAGTCAGGGTTTCTATTCCTGCACAAAAAAATCATGACCAAGAAGAAAATTGGGGAGGAAAGGATTTATTCAGCTTACTTTTCCACATTGCTGTTCATCACTAAAGGAAGTCAGGACTGGAACTCAAGCAGGTCAGGAAGCAGGAGCTGGTGCAGAGGCCATGGAGGGATGTAACTTACTGGCTTGCTTCCCCTGGCTTGCTCAGCTTGCTTTCTTATAGAACCCAGGACTACCAGCCCAGAGATGGCACCACCCACAGGGGGCTGGGCCCTTCCCCCTTAATCACTAATTGAGAAAATGCCTTATACCTGGATCTTATGGAGGCATTTCCTCAAGGGAGGCTCCTTTCTCTGTGATAACTCTAGCCTGTTTCAAGTTGACACACAAAACCAGCCAGTACACCAAATAAACCCTTTCCTCCCCAACTTGCTTTTTGGTCATGGTGTTTTGTCACAGCAATAGAAACCCTAACTAAGATTCTATCTGTCTGTCTGTCTATCTATCTATCTATCTATCTATCTACACTTGTTTTTCCCTTTAGGATCTATGATATTTTAAAAGAAACGATAATTCAGTTCACAGACCACAGGAATGCACATTACAGCTGGGTGAGGCTCAGTGACCCACAAGATGGTTTATTTCCTGGGAACTTCTTGCTGATTTGGGAGCCTCCTGCCAATGTTCCAGTGTGGGGCTCTTCTAGGAGTGTCACACCACACTTGATACCAGTCCACAGTTTCAACGCAAGAGGAAATGAGTCATCAGCCCTATTTGACTAACTCAGTTATTAAGAACAAGAAAGTCATATCTCTAGTAAGGACTGGGTCATTAAGACCAGATGCTCTTAGTTTCTTTAGGTTGCTATAGCAACATACCTTTGACTGGATAATTTACAGGTAACAGAAATGCATGGCTCATGTTTCTTGAGGCTGAGGAATCCAAGATGGTTTTGCTGGCTGGTTTTGGTAAGGGCTTGCTCTTTGCTCCACAAGTGATGGTTTGCTGCTGCACCCTGAGATGGAAGAAGGGACCAGGCAGCTTGTTGAAGCCTCTTTTATAAAGGCATGAACCTCATGAGTGGGAGAGTCCTCTCATTGTTTCTCATCCTGCCTCTCTCTCCATACTATCACATTGGGCCCTAGGTTCCAAAATATGCATTTTGGGGGAGCACAACTCTTCAGACCTTAGCGTCTGAAGACTCTTCAGACATTAGCGTCCCTTAGCTGGTGAATTAAGGTTCGCCAATGGAATGGAATCATGTCTAGCAAAAAAGGGGAATAAATTTTTGTGCATGGAAAAATATGAGTGAAACTCAAAATAATTTTTTTGGAGTAGAAGAGGCCAGATTATGATGACTAATCTTTATCGTTAACCTCATGTGTTAATAAATATTTATCCATTTTTTTCTTCCCCGGTCTCGGCTCCCTGAATGATGACTCTGAGACTAATTAGTTGTTATTAAATGCCAAGGCCATAAGCTTTGGATCATTCCTTGACTAGCTCTTAAGTTATTTAACCCATTTAAACTATTTTATGTCTACCACTTGATTAGTTACCTCTTCTCCTTTTCTGGCTCACTCATCTCCTCAGCATCTCCTTCAGCTTCTCTCTGAGTTCCTCTACCCACTCCACCAGTTTACACCCATCTCCTCAATCTGTCTTCTGTCTCATCTTTCCTGGCTCTCTCTCTCTGAGTCTCTCTTTATTTCTTACTATTTCCCAGAATCCTTTTTCTTTCTGCCTCAGCTCATTGGCCATCGGCTTTTTAATTGACAGGTGATGCTTATAAGAGATTCTCTCTACACTCACGGGAGTTAGAATAGCCTGGGAAGTAAGATTCTGGGCATGTCTATGAGAGCATTTCCAGAGAGGTTGAGCTGAAGTGGGATGGCCCATTCTGAGTGTGGGAGACACCACTTGTCTTAAAAAGTGAGCTGAGCACCAATATTCATTTCTTTCTGACAGCAGATGCTGCCATGATTTCCTTGCTATGATGAACGATAGCTTCAAAGCACAGGGCAAAATAAACTCTTTCTTTTTCATGTTGCATCAATCAGGGATTTTGTAATGGATAAAGAAGTTTCTCCAAAAATCAGAAGCAGAACAATCATTTGATCTAGCTCTTCCATGCATGTGCACACACCCAAAGGACCCTATACCCACCCTAGAGATGCTTGTCCAATCATGCTCACCATTTTGGTCATGGCAGTAAAGAAATGGAATCAGCCTAGATGCCCATATGCATATGAATGGATAATTAAATTGTAGTCTATATAATCCATATGATGTGAATTTATTTGTCATAAAGAGAGGTGAGTTTATGAAATTTACAAGAAGGTAGATTGATGTTAAAAATATTATTTTAAATGAGGCAACACAGACTTAAAAACAGACAAATCACAAGTCCTTTCTCAATTAGATGTCTTAGCTTTAAGTGTGTGTGTGTTTGTGTGTGTTGTGTGTTTGTGTGTGTTTGTGTGTGTGTATGTTTGTGTGTGATATAGCCAGAGAGTAAATAATGAGCCATGACATGAAAAGGAATAAGAGGAGGGAAGGGTTAAGAAAGAAGAGGAGGTAGAAGCATAAACACAAAGAAATTATGTTTGAAAATCCCACCATGAAACAATAAGGTATCTGCTAAATTAAAAAATAAAATTAAAAATGGCATTTAAGCTGGGCAATGGAGGTACACGCACGCCTTTGATCCCAGCACTTGGGAGGCAGAGGCAGGCATATTTCTGAGTTTGAGGCCAGCCTGGTCTACAGAGTGAGTTCCAGGACAGCCAGGGCTACATGGAAGAACCCTGTCTTGAGCTGTCAACCTTTGCCCCTCACCAAAAAGGCATTTCTCCCCTGCCTTTTTGCTTTTAATGATGTGGCCTAACTTGAGTTCTGGAAACTGAACTTTGGTCCTCTGAGGAGCAACAAATGCTCTTGACCATTGTACCATCTGTTTAGCCCACTCTCCTTTCTCAGTGTCTTAGAACCTCATGTGACTGAATAGACAGAAGGACTGAGCTGGTACAAACTTGATTTAGTGAGTGTGGAGAGCTGTGAAGGGCTAATCCTTATGCCATAATTTGTGAAAATCTAGGATACTAGAAATCCACTCTTTGTTTTCAACAATTTTACTACATTGTTGTTCAGGCTAGCCTTGAACTTATGACGCTCCTCTTGCTTCAGTAACTCTAGTAGTACTAAGGTTAAAGGTGTGCTCTCCCATGCCCAGCTAGAATCAACACTTTTTGGATGGAATGTTCTAATACACTCATTTTAGCTAGTAAATATGAGCGAGCGTTTCAATATTGGGAGAGGTAGGTCACCTGCCCTTTGCCTGAAGTGGCAAAGGACCTATAGTGCCATGGTTTTGCGATCATCTGTACAACACACCAAAGGACAGATCCTCCTGTGGATATGGATCTGCAGAAACCAGTCTGTTTTAGTCAGGGTTTCTATTCCTGCACAAACATCATGACCAAGAAGCAAGTTGGGGAGGAAAGGGTTTCTTTAGCTTACACTTCCACGTTGCTGTTCATCAAAGGAAGTCAGCACTGGAACTCAAGCAGGGCAGGAAGCAGGAGCTGATGCAAAGGCCACGGAGGGATGTTTCTTACTGGCTTGCTTCTCCTGGCTTGCTCAGCTTGCTTCCTTATAGAACCCAAGACTACCAGCCCAGGGATGGCACCACCCACAAGGGACCCTCCTACCCTTGATCACTAATTGAGAAAATGCCTTACCGCTGGATCTCATGGAGGCATTTTCTCACCTGAAGCTCCTTTCTCTGTGATAACTCCAGCTTGTGTCAAGTTGACCCACAAAACCAGCCAGTACACAGTTTATCATTAACACAGCTGAGGATGACCTTGAACTCTCAGTCCTCTGGACTTTACCTCCCAAGTGCTGGGGATGCATGTACCACCATGTTTGGTTTCTGAATCACTAGGGATCGAAGCCAGGGCTCATTCCCGCTAGGCAAGCACTCTACCGACTAAGCTACATCTCTAGCCCAGACTCATTAATAAGGAACACTTCCTCTGAAAATATGGTCAGATTCCATTAGTACATAAGTCTCGAAAGTAGGACCAGCCTGGGAGAGTATATTTGAGCTAGGGCTAGTCAAGGGGGATTACTCCAAAGGGGATCACTGAACTGTTTCTGCCTGGGAAGACACTGGCAAGAGGAAGAAAAGATCTTTAATTGGCTAGTACCACCAACCATGACATCTCTGTCCCCAGGAGAGTTCTTCATTTGTCGGTCCCTCCCACATTCATTCAAGTGTTGGGTTAATCCCCTTGTGATTTGCTAAGACAGTGTGGTTTCAAGTTCCAGAAACCAGCTCTTTAATTATTGTGACCAAAAAGAGAATCTATTGGAAGAAAGCCTTGGCTTTCAGGGCATTCCTTTGAAAAGGGGAGGGCCTATTCGGCACTTTCTTCAGCACCATGCCCTTAGCGACACTCAGACTTGCCAGGGCATTTCTTTTTGTCTTTTCCAGAAGGCCAGCTTCCCGTGCAATGTGCTTGAGTCTCTTGTGTGCTGGTGTCCACGGCGAGGACACAGTGGTTGGGGAGGGTGGCTGAGAGCTACTCTTTACTCTCTTTCTCTGGAACGCTAGTCATGCTCATGGTTATGGTTTGGTTCTCCTTGTATTTAGCTAACTCTCAAATCACCCAGTCTCTTCTTTTGGCTTTGAATGACCCCCCTATAACTTGAGTACCCCGTGTCTACACCTGTCAACACCTACTTTACAGGGTCAGCTTTTCCTTCATCGCTCCCTGCTTGGCCACAGAGTGCATCTTCTTTGGTGTGATTGATGATATGGAGAGAGGTCAAATGCCCACTACTCAGGAGCCACCAAGTCTGAGAGAGGAGCACTGAGACTGGTTGCCACCTTGGTTTTGGGCCTGAAGAGGGTGGAGGGAAGGAAGGCCTTATGGAAGCTCCTCAGAGGCACGGGTTGGGGTATAGGCAGCTGACAAATCAGCTCAGTAGAGTAACCAGACATTATTATGGGGTAGAGCATCTCTGCAGGCCCTATGGGTTTCTCTGTCTTCCTGGTCAAGGAGGCTTCCCTAAAACTGTCAGTGGGTGAGGAGTGGGAGGGACCATGGGGCCCAGCTGCAGGCAGAGGTCAGATTCTCCGAGGCTCCCCTTGTCCGGTTTGCACTGGAAACAAAACTTTGTCTTTCCCGTCTGTGGTGTCTGTCTGAGAGTGGCTTCTTCTCATAACCTCACTTTTCTGACTCTAGGGCCTCTGAGAATAACCAAAATACTATTACCTCTTATGTATCTATCTATGTAGCTATGTATCTGTGTAACTATCTATCCATCCACCCACCCACCCATCTATCCATCTATCTATCTATCCATCACCACCTATCTATCATCAATCTACCTATCTTCTATCTATCATCTACTTAGCTAAGTCATTCAAGGTCACACCCAGATCCTGCCATCAGTTGTTATTGTCTCTCCTTTCCTGATGATTCTGCAACATCTTTCCTGTCAGTGTGACTGCACCAATGCCGGGCTCAGCATCTCATCCCGAGTGGTTGATTCCAGTATCACAAGAATGTTCTTCTGCAGGCTTAGGACAGGTCCCACCTGTGGCGTCTAGTTGCATCTCTGTTCTGCACGGCGGGATGTGTGCTTTCTGCCCTGTGCCCCACTGAAGCCTGTCCTGAAGTACCCGGCCCTCACTCCTGCTGGGTCTGGCTCCACATTCAGCTCTTTGCTTTCTTTCTGGGTTTGCTTGTGTTTGGCAAGAGCAGGACTTTCTCTCAGAGGCGCAGGCCTAGCATGGAGATTATGCTGCTCTGCCCAAGGCCTTCTTGGGGCTTGTTGTCTGAGGCTCTTCTCCTGACTTCTAATGGATGCGTTCTCTGGTGCCTACCGCAGGGTCTTTCACAGCCCCTCCATTAGGTAACTTTGAGAGGCTTTGTACAGGACGCTCCGCCCTCCTCATTCCACGGCCTGCTGACTGCTCTTCTGAACCTTTCCCATCAGGCCCAGCTGCAGGCTGTCTGTCCATTGCAAATTTGCAACTGCTTATTCTTGCAGGACTTTACGCTCTGTCCCTTTCTGGAACCAAAGCTCTGACGCTAGTACCTCACAGGGAGCACGGAATGGGTTGTCCCCAGGGAGTACTAGGTAGGATGTCCCCATTGCTTCAGGCCCTGGCAAGCCAGCCTCTGAGCCCCGGCCTTGGACAGCCTCTGGCTGTGCCCATGCCTGGTTCAGCTGTCGGATGCAGCCTTATTTCTCCTAATTTTGTTCCCAGTTTGGTCAGAGACTGCATGTGACTTCCATCCCTCCCAGGCTCAGAAAGTCCATTCTTTTCCCTCAAGAGATTCGGGGTAGATGTTACCTCAACTTTCCCAGTAAATGTTCTGCTCTGGTTCCTGAGCTCTCCCTCCAGCCTCCACGATCATCCCCCTGCACCGTTAACCTGCACTTCCCTCCTTGAAGCTAGACTCCTCAGCCTGAGGGCTCTCTCTGTCTCTTCCGTACTCCCATTTAGCTTCCTGTCAGAGTATTTTATTACAACAGGAAGGTAAGATAATCATAAGTGAGACACATTTCTTGTATTTGCCTTCAAGCTGCAAATGGTTGAGGAAGAGGTGGAGTCAGCTAAGCCACGCCCCTTCAGGGACATGACTGATTATTTATTAGCTCCCACCTCTGATCTTTGAAGGCTATGGAGCAGGCAGACATAGCTAGAGTCTGGTCACATCATTTAATTTATTAGTTCAACTTCTACTTTTCTCTAACACTGAGAATTATATTCTAGGTAAAATGAAAATAGGAGACTGGTGTTTGAGAGAAGAGACAGTGTGTAGAGATCTTTAATGTTCATAAGTGACCGAATATCCTACCATACTAAGTAGATTAAAAAATAATTATGTTCACACCCTGATGTAGACTGGCTGAATCATAACTTGTATTCACTGAAAAAAAAAAAAAGTACTGTTTTAAAAATTACTTTTAGCTAGGTGTGGTGGTGCACACCTTTAGTTCCAGCACCTGGGGGACAGAGGCTGGTGGATCTGTGAGTTTGAGGCCAGCCTGGTCTACAGAGTAAGTTCCAGGATGGCTAGAACTATACAGAGAAACCCTGTCTCAGAAAACAAATAAAAAGTACCTTCAGTGGGGCTGGAGAGACGGCTCAGTGGTGAAGAGCCCTCTCTGGTTTCTCATCCAGGTGACCTGGGTTCAATTCCCAGTATCCACATGGTAGTTTGTAATCATCTGTAACATCAGTCCTAGGGATCCAAAGCCTTCTTCTGGCCTCCAGAGACACAGACATGCATGTAGGTAACACACACACACACACACACACACACACACGCAAATCTAGTGAAACAAAGCAGTTTTGGGGTTCCTTTTTAAGTTTTTTTTTTTAATTTATTTTTTATTTGTATGTACACTGGTGTTTTGCCTGCATTTCTGTGTGAGAGAGTTGGATCCACTGGAACTTGAGTTAGAGACAGCTGTGAGCTATCCTGTGGGTACTGGGAATTGAACTTGGGTCCTCTGGAAGAACAGCCAATTATCTTAACTGCTGAGCCATCTCTCCAGTCCCGGGGTGCCTTTTTAAAAATATGGGCTTTGTTATGTTATCTTCAGCTTCCAAGTCAAGCAAGCAAGCAAGCAAACAACTAACTAACTAACTAACTAACTAACCAACTAACTAACTAACTAACCAATCAGCCAACAGCTCCTTTAGGAGTATCTCACCTCAGCCATAATGAAGCTTAAGAAGTTTGCCCAGGGAGGAAGGCAGGACTCTGTTATCCATGTTCAGGACATTCAGGGGTTGTCACCAGCATGTAGTGGGACTGTCACACTTCTTGCCCCTTGCCAGCATGCAGTGGGACTGTCACACCTCACGGACTGTTTTTGTGTTCATGTTTCTTCATTTTGAAAAGAGTAGATGGCTTTTTTTTTAAAAAAAATTGAAGACAATGATGTTTTAAGAAAAAAGATTTTAATGAATAATGTACAATAGGTAAATAAATTAACCACACACACACACAAAAAAAAACCCGTCACATTTTCAGTTCTCCCTCCTCCCCATTAAAAATGAGCCAATGGTTTCTAAGGCTGCTGATAAAATCTTCCGGATAGCAAGGGGGAAGCTTGGCTTTGGAACAACTTGGCTCCCTGTAAGACATAGATATGCAAAATATGAATTAATGAAGGACAGTCATTTGTTGAAGATAGCTAAACCAGTAGCTGGATATGTGATTTCCCATGAGTCCCACTTCTCAGAAACTGGCACCCAGCCAAGAATTCAATGAAAGTAGACTAGGAGGTACACTCCAGCAGAGAGAAACACACAATGTTTTCTTTGTCTAAAGATTAAATGGACTTAGTTAGCACAGTAGGGACTAAGCCAGCCACACTGATGTGTGCCTGTAGGTGATGCGAGTCTGGGAAACTGAGGCATCAGGAGTGTAGGCTCCAGGCCAACTGGGGCTATGTCACAAGACCGTCCTTAAAATCCAAACCTGGAACCAAAAGGTAATGCTCATACTTGATGGTTGACAAAGAGTGAAGCCATTCTGATGAGGCAATGACCTCATCTTTTAAAACTATTGTAAACTTTATGATAGCTCATATTAACATTCCACGTATTGTGGCTTTGCTAGGAATAATTACAGCAGGTACACACAAGAAGTGAAAAAATGCTAGAAATAACAAATTTATAGATTGATGAGTTTTTTTTTTACATTATTTGCAAATTATAAGTTTTTTCCTTAGAGAAAATAAGGTTGGTCTACCTGTCTGTTGGCTTGCTTGCCTGCCTACTGCCTTATTTATGTCAACCTTTGGCCTCCACAGGGATGCACACACATGTACAAGCAGCCCCCCACATGTGTACCCCTATACATATCAACATCTGCATGTACACATTTAAAGTTTGAAATGGTATTTATTAGAATTAGGGATTTTTTTTTAAACAAATACTTCTTAGAAAAATCCAAGCATAAAACTTTGTTGCCTATAACTACACAAACAAAAGCCACATTTCTATTTCCCTCCCTCCCTCCCTCCCTTCCTTCCTTCCTTCCTTTCTGAGACAGGGTCTCACTATATAGTTCTGGTAGTCCTGGAACTCACTATATAGACCAGAGTAGCCTGGAACTCACAGATAAGTCTGCTTCTGCCTCTCAAATGATAGGATTAAAGGCGTGCACCACCTACACCTGACCAGAAGCCACACTTCTAGATCAGTTGGGGCTCCTTTCCTGCCACCAGGCCTTTCCCACTGCAATGGACTGTGTATCTCTTAAACTGTAACCCAGATTAACCCCTTCCTTCCTTAAACTGCTTCTGTAGATTTTCTGACATAGAAATGAGGAAAGTAATTAACACTGAGTCTGCCTGCATAACCTAGAGTCCCCTTCCCGTCTCCAAGCCTCAAGAGCATCTCTTTGCAAAGTCTCCTTGGCCATGATGGTTCACAGTCACAGACTCTATAACGATCACACAACAGCTTTGGGGACTCAGTTTACTTTACCAATCACAACCATTTCTTCTTCGGGGGCAGCTGTATGGCAAAAAACCAAAATGACAGCTCTGTCCCAAATGACAGATTAAACAGAGCAGGTGTTAAGTAAACCACAGAAACAGCCGTTGAGGATTTTTCCCTGACATTGTCAGCCTTGGCATTCATTCGTGGAGAATATGTCTTTCCTTGTATATCTTTATATAAATGTATATTTAATCAGCCTTTATAAAGGATATGTATCTCTGTCTCATACATATGTATATATATTCATTTATAAAATTTGATCTTTAAATGTGCTTGGCTTAAAATTTATCATAAAACATCACCAAGGGAACCCTGAGTGACTCCTTAAGGGCAGTATCCTGCCTGCCAGTCAACTTCTTGGTCCCCTCCTCACCCTCCTCTTCCGATGACATCATCTAGTCAGTCTTAACTCCTCTCTGCACTTCCCCTTCTGTACTCCACAGCTGTCTCCTTGTGGATGTCTTCATTCTTCACTCTTTTCTCTCCTACAAGGTTCAGTGCCCCTGGACCACTGCCTCTTGCCCACACACTTGCCCCTGAGCAGTTTACTTCCTCATCTAAGGACACTTGCCCCTGAGCAGTTTACTACCTCATCTCAGGACACTTACCCCTGAGCAGTTTACTTCCTCATCTAAGGAGTGTTCCCCTATAACTCCAACCCATTGGCCTCCAAGATGGCGGCTGCTGTCTTCCTTTCCTGCAAGCTAGCTGCTGCTGCCACTATCAAGAGTACCTTAGTCTTTAATCTTCTGCTGTCTCTACAGGGAGGGCATCGGGCTGTCCCCACGTGTCAGAGGCTAGGGTATGCATGTCACACAGGGTGGAGTGCAGGTCCATTTTGAGCATGCTATCATCTCAGAACCAGAGGGGACGTGCCCAGCTTGAGGCAAACACACACAAATACATTTAGGGCACAAAGGACAATGAGCTGCGTCCGTGCATGACTCATGATGCACCTTTGTTCTGGCATGCAGATTTTTAGGGGAAAAAAAAATCTTTAAACAGAAAATAATTGGTGTTTGCTTTTTGCTTCTGAAAGTACAAGGCCATTTGCCTGAGCCCTGTTTCACTGACCATGAAGCCTGACACGACAGAGGACACACTGTCAGATTTCCACTCCTGGAATGCAAAAGCAGACTGGGTTTGGAGCCCAGTTTCTTCACTAGAATGTAGCTCCCTGTACTGTCTCACAGATGCCCGCCTTTCCTGTCCTCCCACTCTGTCTGGCCCTGGCACTCAGTACCACCCTCACAAAGCCTTACCCTCTTGTCTCAGTATTTGAATATTACAAATTAATCTTCTCATTTTCATTCTTTCCCAAACTTTTATAGAGCTGGTGTAATTATCCTTTAAAATATAGACATAATACCATTTCCTGCTCAAGATCTACCCCGGTTGTCTCAGGAAATAGTTTACGCAGGAGAGAACAAAACATTTTTTCCACAACTCACAATAAGGAGTGAAATGAAAACAATTTGAGTACATACATATTTTCAATTAGTCCATTATGAGGTAGATAATCTTTTGGAAGAATTGTTGTTTCTCCACTTACTTATTTGAAAAGTACAACCCACCAAATGGATTCACTCAGGTGGGTAGTGGACTGACAGAAAAAATGTCTGCAAGTTGCTTAGACCTTGTTGCTCTAACAGGGCAGCAGTTCTGATAAACTCAGCATGTCCTAACCATTTACACTGTACTAGAATGCCCTGCTTAACCCGTCAGAGACAATGCTGCCACATTCCTAGACCTTGTGGGGACACAACCTAGTATCTTATGACTGTTTGGATAAAGCACTCAGGGCTCTGACCCTTGTGGATGTCACATTTGCACACTGGTGTTGGGTTCTTAGGATGGAACTGACAATCCCAGCATGGTGGTTGCCTTCCTGCATCTCGGGGCTCATGAATGCTTTTAATGTAATTCTCCTGTGCTCAGCTCTCAGAACTTTAAAGTATCATTTGTTCTTGGAGAACCTTAGTCACCTTCATTTCTGCCTATGAGACCTCAGGCTAATGTCCCATTCAACCTTTAAAAACAATGTAACCAGACATAACTCTGCAAAGACAAAGAATAAAATCTCACAACTATCATAAATGAATTCAATTCAGTATTGTGCAAAATGGTCTGGGTTCCTGCTCTACAGGGAAGTGTCTAACTTCCATGGAACCTTCTTAAAGGCACAGGTGTAAAGGATGAGAAGCCACACTGTGTTTCTCCCATTGCTTACTAGGGCTTCGGTGATCATATTAAAGGACCCGCTGAGATACCGCTGGATACCCAGTGTTAACATTTGCCATGATAGGGTGGCAGCCAGGTGGCATTGTCTGTTTAGAAGCTCTGTGTCTGTTTGCCCTGCCTTTATATTTAGAGAAGATAAATGATTGTGAAACAAAGAACAAACCAGCAGCTGTCAGTGTGAGAATTTCACTATCGCCACTTTGATCTCCATGTGAGGTCACAGTATCGGACAGGCTGGACTTGAGAAGGGGGCCGGCAGTAATTTAAACTATCCAGACAGTGTTCTTCATTGGTCTTAGATGAAATCCTGGACAGAGTCTACAACTTTCCTTGGTATTTAAAAATTATAAAAAAAACCCACATAGACACAAAATAGAAATAAAAATCAAAACCTTCCACCAACTCTCATCTGGCTAGGAACCCTTCTCTATCAGCTAGTTGCAGGCAGGGTGTTGTCTGCTCTTTCTGCCTTGCTGTAGAAGAAGCCTGTTGTTTCTGATCTCTCAGAAGCTAGTGAACCAGAGGCTGGGAGAATCGGCCATCTAGGTCCTCTAGGTGAGGTGGTAGGCATACTACAATCTTAGCTCTTTCTCTCAAAGAGAATGTTTGGAAGTTCATGCCTTGCCCTGCCCCCTCCTTCCGGAAGACATTGCCCGAAGCAGAGGAGGAGAAGGCAGGGCAGGCTGAAGCATGTTCGGGAGTTGCCAGTGTCCTGCGCAGTATCTAGCCCTAAGGAGCTTCAAGGGTAGTGGTCATTTGTGGGATTAGATAGCTGTGCCTCTTTTGACTCCCTGAGTCTGGGCTCCTGGGGTGGGGATGTGGGGTGTGAGGCTTTTTTGAAGCTACTCACTGATGGAAAGTCTGCATGGACACTAGAGGCTGGGGACCTTGCCCCTTTGGCTACCAGGGCTGATGGATTTCATGCTGTACCACTGCTGGCCACCTGGCGCAGCAGCCAGCTCTGCCATAATACCCATGCTATTTCCGGAGAGATGGCCAAAGCCACTATGGGACTGTGGGAAAAAGGAGGTAGCTGTGTTTGTGTGGGGCAGAGCAGAAGAGAGGTCCTGCTGTGGAATATCCCCAGTTTGTCTGCTGTACCATGGTGGCTTGTCACTTCTTCCTAGAAATCCATTACTTACTGTTGGGGAGCACTCTAAGCTTTGCAATAAACCTGTTCAAGGGCAAGGGACTGCAACTGCGGGAGATTTGGTCAGACTCCCTAGTGCTGCCCCGGAAACGCTCTTCTTCCTGGACACTGAAATGCACAACATTGACTTCTGCACAGGTCACACTCTGCTCTTCTATCCTGCTGCCTCAGGCAGCCAGTGCCTTCCTGTCAGAAAGGGCAGCACAAAGCACACAGCTGCGTAATGCTTGGCCTCTGGGACCCTGTCTCCTTTGAGAAGGGAGTCCCATCTAGACATCTGGAGACATGGCTCTCACAGGGAATGGAGAACCCAGTACCATTAAGCAAGCACCTTTCAGCACTGAGCAACTTAGTTCATCCCAGCAAGGTGAGATGTGAGTTAACTGAGAAACTGTTTTTGAAAGAATTTTAAGATGGCGTGAGTAATCTCTGAAATAAACTGTTAGTATTTGTATTAGTATTGGGTCTCTCGTAGCCTGGGCCTAGCCTTGAACTCACTTTGTTGCTGAGGGTGACCTTGAACTTTTGATCCTCCAACATATCCACTTTGTCCAGTGTGGGGAATCAAACTCACAGCCTAATGTGTATTAGGCAAGAACTCTACAGATTGAGCCATGGCCCCAGCCCCTGAAATGATGTGTTTGAGACCCATTTCAAACATAAGAGGAGAACAAATTTAGGGAGACTCAAAGTCACGGGAAAGACCCAAAAACCAGGTGCATACAACAGAATTATAAGTTCTATGAAGTCAAAAGGTAAACAAAATGGTTGAGTGGCCATCATTTGCAAGCTAAAGATGGGATTTGTGAAGCCAGAAGCCCATGTTATCTGTAAATCATGACGCTAGAAAAACATAGAAAGCAAATGAATTGAGCCTGATAGACTTAAAGTCTGGCCACACTAAGGGCAACATTACCTGGCTAATCCTTCCTTCGCTTACTCATTGAAAAAATATTATAGATCTTTTTTATGTGGATACTGAGAAGTCAAACAAAATGTATCTTGGTCTTCAAGGGCCTCTCGGGCTAGTAAAACTGGTAAGAATTGTCAGGCACATGATGATGACATTGTGGAAGAGGCTGCTGGGAGTGGACTTAAGGCCCTGAAGCTGAGCAGACCACACTCATCTCCTCAGGAGGCCATCAAGGATGCTCTGTGGAAGCCCATTCTCACAGTCTCTGAAGCCAGCTGTATTCAGCCTCACACAGTACAGTGTCCACTAAAGGGAGAATGGCCACCAACCACTTCTAATGGCTCTATATGGTCATCCCTTGGGCCCAGTGTGACCAAGCAACTTCCTTTGTATTGGCAGAATATTCTGCTGGAATATGGAAGACCTTTCTTCTATGAGTGGTTTTACTCTTGGTTCTATGCAACTGAGTTGAGCATAATGATACCATTTTCAGCTGTGCTTGGCCAGATGGATAGTGAGACTTCTCAAGACACTGATATCCAGTGGGTTGGATTGGCCATGGTGGATGCAGATGACAAGGCCACTTGTGACTCAGCCAGTCATGGGGATGTCTGCCCTGCCATGTCGGATAGGGGTCAACATCAGTGGTGTGGAAGAGAAATCAGCTTGCCAAATACAGGAATAAGACAGAAGGTTGGCTGGCACTCTACAAACATCCTGGATGGGTGTGACTACACAATTTGAGGAGCTCAGTGCCAAACAAAACAGAGCTCCTTATTTAAAGATTAAGAATTTTAAGATACCAGATGTAGTGTCGAATGCCTTTAATCCCAGCTCTTGGAAGGTAGAGGAAGGCAGATCTCTGTGAGTTCAAGGCCAGCCTGGTCTACAGAGTGAATTTCAGTGTATCCAGAGCTACAAAGAGAAATTTTGCTTGAAAATACAAAACCAAAAACCAAACCAACAAACCAAAGAATTTTGAGACAATGACATAGAACGTAAGTCTTGTGGGAACCCTTAGGAGTACTGTGTTCTATTCCGTTCTGCAAGTCACATGACTATGAGGCTAGCTCTCTGAGCTCTGATTAAAGGTAAACTGAGTGGTCTTTGTGAGCAACCATCAGCCATCATAGGAGACACAACGTGAACTATGACATAAAAGCCCAGATACCTACAAAGTGTGGAGCTGGACCCACAGGTAACAAAGTCAACTGACGTAGCAGGCCCTATGGGCCATGGTCTGCAGCTTTAGAGCTACGAAAGGCCTAGATGATGGGGCATCTAGGAAGGGCACATACTTTGGATTTGGGGCTGAACAATGAAGTCAGAGTCAACTTATCCAGTACTCATGTTCTGCAGACTGGCCTTCCAGAGATGGGGCTGGCCTCGTGGCATATGATGATCATGAGGATTTAGCCTCTGCTGCCCAGATGCTAACTGTAGCCAAGAGCCTAAGCCAGTGAAGTAAACCCCAGTGGAATTCACCAGAAGCCACTGCCCACTTATGGTATACAGATAAGAGTCATAAAGCTTGTCATTCCAAGACCTGACCATGTCAAAGAAGGCACGGCACTTCTATCTGCAATAGATCTGCCCGCTGAAGGGTACAGGACCTGACGTTCCTCTTTTGGAATCAAAAAGGCCCAGCTCTGCTCAGCCACAGGCGCTGACTGAACAGTGAGACTCTCCTTGCATTGACTTTTCATGAGTTTTTCCTCCTTCCCATGAGCCATGTGTGGGCTGCCGGATGCTGGAGCCCCAGGAAGGCTTCACAGAGTGGACGTCGTGGCCCTTGAGCTCAGATCCCTTAGTGGATGAATGGGAGGCTGGCACTGCTTTTCAGTTCTAGAATACCAACTGGTTCTTTCATTAATGCTGGGACTTCTTATTTTTCACTTTGTTTTTGTTTTACTTCATCAGAGACATTTCCAATAGCTGTTTGAAAGTCACCATTGCTGGTTCCAGGAGCTGGTACATCTTGGCATGCAGTTTTTTCTTTAGATTATGTTGTCATTTTTTTCTATTACAGGTAATTTTTTAATTGGCATGTTAAATTACGTATCTATGGGAGGTGGTGTGATAACTTGATGCATGTCCATGACCTGTAATGATCAAGTTAGTTTTTTCTATACCTCCTTTTCTCTCTGCTTTTCCTGGCCACCATGAGGCAAGCAGTCTGTGCTACCTGCTCTTTACCACATCTCATTTCAGGCCCGTACAATGGAGTCACTGACTGCAGACTAAACCCCTCAAACTGTAAGCTGAAGTAAGTACATGCTCTGTGTAAACCCCTGCAAGGGTCTGTCACAGCGTTGCAGTCTGACCACAGTCTATCGGCAGCAGAGCCGCTCTAGCTTTGGCTTGGACTCAGGTTTTGTGTCGTTTTCTATATCTTTACTTTTGACGGATTTGTCTCCTTGAATTCCATATCTTCCCTAAGCATGCACCTTAAGCAAATTCCCTCGAGTGTGTCAAGTGGTGTTTTTTGGAGATAGTATGGTTGGATCGTTCTACTTTATACTCTGCTAGTTGCTGCCTTCTGACGGCCTGAGTGTAAGTCACTTAGTGTAACTGCGTATGAGTCTCCTTTGCCATTATGCTGTTTCCACCGGCCTTACGTATTTTCACGCTTCTTTCTCCATTACTGCTCCTTTTTGTATTAAATGTGTGTCTTCCACTACACGATGTAATACTTTTCTTCCTTTTCATTATTCTCTTTAAAAGTTATTCTCTTAGTGGCCGCTCTGGGGATTACAGTTCACATTTTAACTGAATTAATCTACTTTAGACCAATACAGGCTTAATTTTAATAGCATATGAGCATTTCCCTCCAGGATCATCCTGTCTCCCCAACTGTGTATTGCTGCTCTGAAAATTGCATCTTGATATATTAGGATCCCACTGGTAGTTTTATAATGACTGCTTTATTATGCACTTTCATAAGTGGCAAAAGAAAAAGTGACAAACTCAGTCTGTTACACGAGTATATATGATTTTTATTGATGCCTTTTATTTGGATGCATCTGAGTTACTATTTTTTCATTTCAGCATTAGTATCTCTTGTAGGGTATGGCTACTAGTCACAGCTCTTTTGTGTGCATGTGTACATGTGTGCAGTGTGTGTACATAGGTGTAGCGTGTCCATGCGGTGTGTTTAGAACTGATCCATTTTTTACTATCTGGCGATGTTTTAGTTTTTGTTCATTTGAAATGCAGTTTCGCTGTCCCTTAGACAGAGTTCTTTACTCACAGTCTTTCTCTCTCTGAATACATGGATGTCCTCATGCCTTCTGACCCCCCTGAGTGACGTACAGTGTGACGTCAGTTGATAATCTGAGGAGCACATGCACAGGATGAGTCCTGCTTGTCTTGCTACCTTCACAATGTCCCCAGTCTCTTGGGACCCTGTGGCACATTGCCAAGTGATCTATAAGGTTTTAGCCATGTGTCTTCAAATCCTCTTCTGGACTCTCTCCTATCTGGTATTCTTGTTCACAGTTTTGCATGCCCGATGGCTTTGGGCAGGTCTCCGAGACTCTGTTCATTAGCCTTCCCTCATTTCTTTCCTGTTCCTCAGAGTTATTAATTTCAGTTTCAGGGATTCTTTCTTCGCAGATCAAACCTGCTTATGGAAGTCCCAGAGAGAGGTTTTGATTTTAGAATCTGTACTTTTGGACACCAGAATTCCCACTTAGTTCTTCTTCTTGGTTCTGACAGGTGCTTTGCTTGCATGTCTGTGCACCACATGTGTGCCTGGTGTGTAACAAGGCCAGAAGGCAGCTTCAGATCCTCTGGGACTGGGATTGCAGACCATTGTGAACCACCATGTGGATGGCTGGGCACTGAACCCTGGTCCTCTGAGAAGCAGTCAGTGCTTTTCATCTGAGCCACCTCTCAGCCCCACTGGTTCTGACCTTCACTGATTTTGCTAGTTGATGGGATCACACTCTCACACACTAGTTGATGGGACCACACTCTCACACACTAGTCCTCAGTCACTGTTCCTTCAGCTCTTTGAACATGTAGATGACTGGAATATTTTTTTCTGTAAGATGAAACCTGGACTTCCTCACACAGCTTCTGCAGACAGACCTTTGTTCCTTTCCATGAATCTACTTTCTAATTTTTGTATGTTTTGTTAAAATTTCTTTTTGCTAAGTACTGGACATTTCTGAGTAAGTGTGACATAGTATTTTGAAAGTCAGATCTTGCCCCACCCCTACTTTGAGTTTTTTGTTGCAGTTTTTATTTTACCCTTTAAAAAAAATTTATTTATTTACATGAGTACACTGTAGCTATCTTCAGACACAACAGAAGAGGGCATCAGATCCCATTACAGATGGTTGTGAGCCGCCATGTGGTTTCTGGGAATTGAACTCAGGACCCCTGGAAGAGCAGTCAGTGCTCTTAACCACTGAGCCATCTCTCCAGCCCATATTTTACTCTTTATAATAACTTTCTTGCAAAAACGCTGTCACATTCTCTTCTCTGTTGTGTGCGACGACTAGAATGTGCTCTGTAAGTTAGTGGGTCGATAATTGGAACACATATTAAAAATATCTCCTTCAACATCATTCTGATGTGTGGTGGGCAGGCAGTAATGGCACTGTGCACGAGGGAGGTGAGAAGACAACCTGCAGGAGTTAGTACTCTGCCACCACTATGCGTGTCTTAGGGAACTGAAGTCATTATGACTGGTGTAAGTGGATTTACCCATCAAGCTATCTGGCTGACCCCTATAGACATAGGGGAGTCACTAAGTCTTCCATCCTTTGCTGAGAGGCTTTATATGGGTCGGGTATGCCTTCAGTTCCTATCTATCAAGGTCAAGCAGGGATGAGTGATCCATGTCATCTCAGGTCTTTCCCAGGCACGCACACAGTCACCCTCCATACAGACCCCAGCAGTATGTCAATGTTTCCAAAGCTCCCATGGCCATCTCACTCACCTGTTCTTTACCGCCTCTTACTGCTCCCACTCCCCCCTCCATCTTAGGTAAATGTCACGATATACTCACACCCAATTTACCCTATTTAGTGACAATGCCCTGGTGTTAGGACCTTTGTCAATGAGCAAACTCTGAGTCAAATCAAACAAAGTCAGGCCCTAAACATGGGCTTTTCCAGGGAGCTAACCTAAAGTCAAATAGTGACAAGTGTCTTTGTAATGTGGCTTTGAGGGACACTGAGCCTATTTGGATCCCTTCAGTGGCTGCTAGGCTACTTGTCAGCTGTGATGGCCTGAGTCTGCTAGTCTCTAGGGTTGTGGGGGCTGAAACAAGACTGGGACAGGGAAATTCGAGAGGTCCTTATTCCAACATTCAAAGTGGTGGCCGTGGTGTGCTCCCTTCCGTATATGGAGTGCTTTGTTTTAGCCCGGACTGTTACACCTCAAGGGACATCTTCGTATGCCTTCTCTTGTGTGACTGCTAGCTCCATGCGGTGCTCAGAGCAACACCTTTCCCTCTGTATGCTGTCTTTAACTTTTCCCACGAGTCCGAATGGTTAGGACTGTATTAGAGGGGCCGAGGCACTGTTTGTGGACTTTGTGGTGTTGCACTTACTCTACATTATTTTGAGTTTCTTTCTATGATCTAGACAGTGCTTCTCACCCGTCCTAATGCTACAACCCTGTAATGCAGTTCCTCATGCTGTGGGGACCCCCAACCATAACATTACTTTTGTTGTTACTTCATGACTTAATTTTGCTAGTGTTATGAATTGTGATATAAATATCTGTGTTTTCTGAGGGTCTTAGGCAAACCTGGGAAAGGGTCATGACCCTCAGGTTGAGAAGCACTGGTCTATATGATGTGTTTTGAGATAGAGGATATGTGTTGAAGCTACCTAAATCATAGGGAATAAGAGTCTTATGGTACTCCATAGGGGTAAGATTATAGAGCCAATAGCATCTGGGCTTCAGAGACACACGAGAAGAACCAGAATAAGTAGTAGTTTCCTAGTAGTGGTCAGAGGGCAGAGAGAGAGAGGCTGTAAAACTTTGGCATAGGAAGAAAAGCTGGGAGGAGTGGCATCTCACTGAGGGAGCGCTGAGGGAAAAAGTATGTGCTAGGGTATATGCTCATGCCGATATAATAAACTTGTCAAATCATAATCAAGAACTCCTAATGATTACAACTAAGGATAGAAATGGGGAGGCGTTAAACTCTCTCTCTGCCTGGTATACATGAGTGTGTGTAAATGCTTATGCCACAGAAGCTACGTGGAGGTCAGATGACAACCGGAAGGAGTCATTTCCTGCTGTGTGGGTCTCAGGGTTTGAACTCAGGCTTGATAGCAGGTGCCTTTACATGTGCCCTGGGACAGCTTTGAATTTCATATAAAAGAGCTCCTAATAACAATGTCAAGAGCAAGTAACCTCCACTGCCTGGACCAGGGAGACAGAACTGAACAGGAAAGAACTGTTTTCTTAGCTCATGAGGTAAAAAACAGCCTCATTTTACGAGTGAACAGGGAGAGATTAGGGCTGGCGATGTAAGTATGTATGGTGCTTGCCACCACGTCTGACAACCTACATTTGAATATTAGGACCCACAGGTAAAGGAGAGAACTGACAGGTATGGTAATTAACAAAGAGCAGCTGACAGAACGGTTATCTGTTAAGGATCCAGAGTCGGGGTGAAGACTAAAGTCACTGAGTACAGCAGAATCCCAGGTTACAACAATCATGGCAGTGAGTCTAGCACCCAGCTAAGGTGGCAGATAACAGAGCAAGCTAAGTCTTCAATGGGAGTCTGGATCTCCAAGGACTCAATGCATTTCTAAACAACTGCTCCACAAGTTATAAAATCAGCACACAAACTAACAAAACTCACTCATTATGGCATTTTAACATGTCACTATACTCTGTTCTCATCCCCCCTCTCCCACACTCTTCTCCAGTGTACCCTGCTCTCCTTCCCCAGCTTGCTGGTCCCCCCTCCCCTCTTCTCTCCCATAGTCCATCCCCTTCCTCACCCCCTTTGCTCCCTGAAGATCACTACCATGCCTCTCAGTACCTTTTCTACTTCACACACACACACACACACACACACACACACACACACACACACACACACGAATACATAGACTCACAGACAGATACATAGACACACAGACACACACACATGTATACAGAGACAAACACATATTCACACAGGCAGATACATACAGAGACAAACAGATGTATGCAGATGCACACACACAAATTCAAAGCTAAAGTCTACATGTAAGAGAAAAAAACTGGCATCTACCTTTCTGGGCCTGTCTTAGGTTGTTTAATGTAAAAACAACCAGCTACATCCCTTTTCCTACCAGTGTGATGGCTTCTCTCTAGGGCTGAAAAATGTGGCACAAGTACATAATGAAAATTTATCTGCCTAGCAAGCTTTCCTATGGCCATTGAAGTACATACAAAGTTGAACTCAAGTTAACAGTGACACAGTGTTTTACTGCCCTCTAGTGGTAAATATGAATATTAATCGACTCGCAACTGTTAGACTATAATTAACACACATTTAAAATGCTTATTTTCTAAAAACCATGAATCAGTATACTGACAAATAATTGCTGTGAACTTTACTTTCAAAAATGAAATAAAATTACCAGATTCTCTAGGCAATAGAGTTAAGAAATAATGGGTATTGTTTGCTGGTTCCATCAGCGGGGAAATGAAGCCCAAGCTCAGGCTCTGCAGAGTGGCTTCACATTAGATATGTTCAGGAAAATGGCCAAGGCTACTTTGCTATACAATACACATAAATAAAAGATTAGGGGAGAACATATCAAACGCTCTAGAATAGGCAGAACATATGGAATCAAAATTAGGTAAAAGTGGATGACGTGGTTCATGTTTTTGCCAACATAAGAAATGAAACT
Organism: Rhynchomys soricoides; assembly: GCA_019843965.1. Classification (NCBI taxonomy): domain Eukaryota; kingdom Metazoa; phylum Chordata; class Mammalia; order Rodentia; family Muridae; genus Rhynchomys; species Rhynchomys soricoides. The sequence goes on from JADRCH010000220.1 coordinate 1,486,550, forward strand.
CTGCTGGGATAAAAGAAACAGGCATCGCAAGCCACTAAGGGAGTTCTTTCCCCAATTTTACAATGGAGAGCTTTGAGGAAGGAGGCTAGGGTTAGCTGCTTGCAGGTACAGATTCCATCCCAGAAGGTGTGGCTTGAGCCAATCTCTGCAGGTTCTTGGAGGGACTCTCAGGCTGTTAGTCTCCCTCACATGGCTCAAACCTCATGATGTTAAATCTAGCTTCTCTCTAGTGATATGGGATCAATGCCATGACTCCAGTCTGTGGATGGTGACCCCACATTCATCGCTTACCCTGTCATGTCAGTGTTAGCTGAAACAGCAGGAAGTCAATGGAGCTGAAGGTGTCTACTCATCCACCTGTTTGTGCAGTGGCTTATGGTCATGGCTAGTCAGTCATAAGGAACCTTAGCTCCTGCCTCCTCCTCACTGCAATGTGAGTAACTCTTCATAAACAATGAACACTCAAACTCCTCACTTAATGTTTCCAGACATTATCAAGCTGGTGTCTTTTTTTTCAGGCACAGTACCCTCATCTCTCACTTATCTCTTTTTCTTTCTAGGATGGACGATGGCAAGGCTAAGCCTGTCTCAGTGTGGGATCTCTGCGCTAACACGTACTCCAATAAATTATGGAATTACACAGCATACATTGCACATTACATACATTACACAGCAAACTTCAAAGTGGTCAACGGCATATGGCTGAGGGAGCCATAGCCCTAGCAGGACTGACCACTGCTGTTTGAATTTGGCACAGTGTTACTCTGTCTTCTGAGTACCTTTGTTTATACCCACAGACAAGACAAAGGGCACTCCAAGCTTTATCAGAGAACTAAAGGTGAGGGCTGGAGAGATGGCTCAGTGGTTAAGAGCAATGTCTGCTCTTCCAGAGGTCTTGAGCTCAATTCCCAACAACCACATGGTGGCTCACAACCATCTATAATGAGGTCTGGTGTTTTCTTCTGGCCAGCAGGCATACATGCAGGCAGAGTACTATATACATAATAAATAGATCTTTAAAAAGAAACAAAGAAACTTAAGATGCTGAGAATAACTGGTGATTGAGAGCTCAGCCTTACACAGGGCATTTATTTTTTATTTTTTGATACTTTATTTACATTTCAAATGTGTCCCCCTTTCTAGATCTCCCCTTTGGAACCTCCCTATTCCCTCCCCCTCCCCCTGCCTCTATGGGGGTATTCCCCCACCCACCCACCCACTCTCCTCTTCACTTCTTGGCATTCTCCTATACTGGGGCATCTAACACCCTCAGGCCCAAGGGCTTCTCCTCCCCCTGATGGCTAACAAGACCTTCCTCTGCCACATATGTGGTCAGGACCATGGGTCCCTCCATGTGTATTCTTTGGTTGGTGATCTAGTCTTCGGGAGCATTGGGAGGTCAGGCCAGTGGACACTGTTGCTCCCTCCATGGGACTGCCAACTCCCTCAGCTCCTTCAGTCTCATCTCCAACTCTTCCATCTGGGACCTCATACTCAGCCCAATGGTTGCTGTGAAGTGACTCTTGGGTATTCCAAACTTTTGGGCTAATAACCACTTATCAGTGAGTACATACCATGTTCATTCTTTTGTGACTGAGTTACCTCTCTCAGGATATTTTCAAGTTCCATCCATTTGCCTGCGAATTTCATGAAGTCATTGTTTTTAATAGCTAAGTAGTATTCCATTGTGTAAATGTACCACATTTTCTGTATCCATTCCTCTGTTGAGGGACATCTGGGTTGTTTCCAGTTTCTGGCTATTATAAATATGGCTGCTATGAACATAGTGGAGCATGAGTCTTTATTACATGCTGGAGCATCTTCTGGGTATATGCCCAGGAATGGAATAGCTGAGTCCTCAGGTAGTATTATGTTCATTTTTCTGAGGATCCACCAAACTGATTTCCAGAGACGACGTATCAGCTTGCATTCCCACCAGCAATGGAGGAGTGTTCCTCTTTCTCCACATCCTTGCCTTGCAAATTGATCCATTCATCTGTAGTCCCCTGAGTTTTTGACCTTAGCCATTCTGACTGGTGTGAGGTGGAATCTCAGGGTTGTTTTGATTTGCATTTCCCTGATGACTAAGGATGTTGAACATTTCTTTAGGTGCTTCTCGGCCCTTCGAGTTTCCTCAGTTGAGAATTCTCTGTTTAGCTCTGTTCCCCATTTTTTGATAGGGTTATTTGGATCTCTGGAGTCTAGCTTCTTGAGTTCTTTGTATATATTGGATATTAGTCCTCTATCAGGCATAGGATTGGTAAAGATCTTTTCCCAATCTGTAGGTTGCCGTGTTGTCCTATTTACAGTGTCCTTTGCTTTACAGAAGCTTTGTAATTTCATGTGGTCCCATTTGTCAATTCTTGATCTCAGAGCACAAGTCATTGGTGTTCTGTTCAGGAACTTTTCCCCTGTGCCCATGTGTTTGAGACTTTTCCCTATTTTCTCTTCTATTAGATTCAGTGTATCTGGTTTTATGTGGAGGTCCTTGATCCACTTGGACTTGAGCTTTGTACAGGGAGATAGGAATGGATCAATTCACAATCTTCTATATGTTGACCGCCAGTTGAACCAGCACCATTTGCTGAAGATGCTGTCTTTTTTCCACTGTATGGTTTTAGCTCCTTTGTCAAAGATCAAGTGACCATTAAGTGTGTGGGTTCATTTCTGGGTCTTCAATTCTATTCCATTGATCTACCTGCCTATCACTGTACCAATACCATGCAGTTTTTATCACTACTGCTCTGTAGTACAGCTTGAGGTCAGGGAGGCTGATTCCCCTAGAAGTCCTTTTATTGTTGAGAATAGTTTTTGCTATCCTGTTTTTTTTTTTTTTTTTTTTTGTTATTCCATATGAATTTGAGAATTACTTTTTCTAAGTCTATGAAGAATTGAGTTGGGATTTTGATGGGGATTGCATTGAATCTGTAGATTGCTTTCAGCAGGATGGCCATTTTTACTATATTAATCCTGCCAATTCATGAGCATGGGAGATCTTTCCATCTTCTGAGGTCTTCTTTGATTTCTTCAGAGACTTGAAGCTCTTGTCATACAGATCCTTCACTTGTTTGGTTAGAGTCACACCAAGATACTTTATATTGTTTACACAGGGCATTTTACATCACCCCCAAAGGCACCGACAGGGCAGGATGACTTGAGTTGGAAGCCACACGAGGCTGTGAAATGCCTTCTGGATACAACATAGCTATCAAAATCTTGAACTCACAACAGCTGCTATTATCTGTACTGGGGCTGCACAACACTGCTCTGCAGTTATGAAGGGATAGGTCATGGGGCTCCTGCAGAGCTATTGGCTACTGGAAGAAGGGGTCATCTCTTTAGTTGTACCCACTGGGGAACCCACCAGGCTCCAACAGACAGTTCCAAACTCATGGTCACACAGATGGCCCTAGATAAACTCAGTGGGTCACAGAATAGAACAGACATGGATTTAAGAAAGGGTTTGTAGGGAGCCAGAGAGGGCTGACGGGTGGGAGGGAGAAAAAAGTGTGTGTGGAACGAAAGTAATTCGAATGAATTAACAAGTATGGAACTGTCAAAGAAGAAATTGTTGCAAAAAGCAATTGAGCCTCAAATTAATTTTAAGTAACTTGTAGGTATTTTAAATTAGTAATAATTTTTAAATTATAAAAATAAAATAATTTTATATTTTCTATTAAATGTAATTAAAATATTTTAATAATTACCAATAACCGTAATCAAAATTTGGGGTCTTTTGCTAAAACCAGTCTGTTACCAATTTTAGAATGATAATAAAGACTGTTTAACACGGTGACCTGTTCATGTCTGCTGGCTGACTTAGCTAAAGGAAGATGGGAATATAAACCTGATTACACAACTCAGGAAGTTTCCACGACATTTAAGTAGTCTTGTGACATAATACAGGGAGAACTGGCTATATTCATTTATAATCACATAGACACACATGCACATATGCACCGGTCTTAAGAAATTAGAGTGGATATGTAAATTAGTGAAGCCACTTCATGACTGCAGATTCTATCTCTGCTGGCATTCTAAGGCTAGACTGAATGCCTGCCTGACAATGCAGGCTTCAGTTACTGCCAGCAGCCGTAAGGCTGAGATGGTCATCTGCCCATTCTACTGCAGGAAATGGTCTAAACGAGCTGGATTAAGAGTCAAGAGTGACTCCACTGTATACTACAGCCTTCTATAATACAACTTATGTTAACTAGCATGGAGAGACATACTATCTGGTAAAAAATAAGACATGTAAACACATTTTTTAGTTACAAAGTAAACATGTATATTTTCTAAATGTTGAATCATGCATGAGCCTAAATAGCCACAAAAGGTCTGGGCACTTCAGCCAGCTGGCAACAGAGGCTGTGTGGGAAGTTCCCTTTGCTTTGCTTTGTGGGGGTCTGCTTTGCTTTGATTGGCGTTGCCTGAAACTTCTCTATGGATGAGATATGCAAGAAGTGACAGGTCCAGATCAGTCAGTAAGCCTTTGTCAAATACTGATGCTGGAGAGGGTGGCTGTTTAAGTTTATACAAACAAGGGCTCAGTTTTTACACTCCAGCCTTCAGGAGTGTGCTTAGGTATTCTTTACAGAGTCAACAGGCTAGTTTCCTACAGAGAAGACATGCTTAATGGCTGACAGCACCTATTATCTAAGTGAGATATGAGACTTACCAGAAAGAAGTTAGCCCACAAGATGAGAAGGACTAAGAAAAGACACATTAGTTATATACGAGAGTAATGGGAAACCAGTGCTTGGACAAGACTCTTAATAGTAAGACAACATGGCCTTTGAATATTCTGTTAAATAAATGAAAAAGGGTCATTTTTATTGGTTTTATTTTTTTAATTATGATTTGTTCAGCCAACTAAACAAAAAGATTTGGTGGCTAAGTATCACATTATTTCTAAAGTCTGGGTCATGCACACCAGTACCTGACTTGCATTATTACTGACCAGATGTTGAGCTACTTTCTGGCTCCAGGGATCCTTCTGGTTGTGACAGCTCCTCCCCTATAGACTCCCTCAGATCTGATTGGTCACTCTGCCACAAGGGATCCCCCTCTTCCACAGGCTTCCTTTCTTGGAATGGTGCTGTCTGTGAGGAGTCTCTGTCTAAAACTGGCTTCTGGGTGTGCAATGTGGTTGACTCCTGTAATTCTAAACTCACCGAGGGATCTGTCCCTGTGTTAGGACCATTAAATACATCATTCGTCCTCTGATCGGGTTGTTCGGCTTCCTTACGCTCGTAATCATTGATTCTTCTGTCAACCACTTCACGGATCAACACTGAGAAGTTCAAGAGGGCATTTTGAGTTTCCATACTTCCCTTAGAGACAAGTAAAAACATCCCTAGGCCGCCCCGTTCCCCATCAGCCTTTATACACTTAGCAGATACAGCTATCAACACTTGAACAGGTTATGTCTCCCCGTCTTTGAAGATGCCATGTGCAAAGCAAGAATAGAAGATACATAATGAGATCACAGGAAAACCAGAACAAGAGGGGTGAAAACTGTGCCCTGTTAATACAGCTCACAGCCTCGAAGTTCAAGAGCCCTCACTAACACTAGTGCCCCTCACTTGCACTTTTATAAAAAGTAACTTACTGTCAAGCACAGTTCTTCCCACCATGCTGTGTTCCAAAGATTTTTCAACTTCATTCATTAGCCATGGAAGGAATCCTACCTCAATATCTGCAATAAAGAATTTCGTTAAGCCATTTCTGGAAAAACAGACTGTTTTTCCCTAACAACAGTGCTCAGCATCACTGTCTTCTCAACATAAAACATTAAATACACTCACATAATGTAGCAGGAACAGCAGGGTCACCTCTATGTAAACACCGGGGACCTCACAAAAGCATCTCCTGCAGGAGGACCTAATTGAGGATTGCCTGAGAGACCAAAGATTGCTGGTACAGACAATGCCAGTCAATCAGGAACTGCAGTTTAGAAGAGCTGCTTCCTTGGGACCAATGGGGCGTGGGTGGAGGGTACTAAAGGAGCTTGCAGCAGCGTTCAGATGAGCTTGCTGTTTCTCACCTGCTCCTGGAAGGGGACTGTGTAGTTGACTCTATGCCACCTCACCTCCAACCCCCAAGGGCAGGTAGGGGTTGGGTGGCGAGTAGTCCAGGGGTCAGGCAGCAACACAGCATAGCTTTTGCCACATTCTCTAAATATGCTCTGCTTAACCCATGCTACTGTAGTAGAAGCAGTATTTTACAAATGATGAGCTTTTCCACAGAGTGAAAACGAAGTTGGGCCCATAGGCACAATCTGAGCTGCGTCAAGGAGGGAGGGCAGAGAGAAGATTGCACTGAAGTGGGATGCAAACCTGGAGACCAGCACTGCTGGGAAGAGGAATGCCTCCCTCAAGGCCAGACCAGGTGGAAGCTAACAGCTGAAAGGGTGTCTGAGAAGGGGCCGTTCAGAAAACACTGCAGGTTAAATGGGGGACTAAATGCTTCTGTTAGAAGAAACTTTGCTCTGACTTCAGTGGAATATCCACTGTGCACGCACTTTAACAAGACTGCCCATAGCAATCTCCACTCTAAGTTTCGAGACGGTCTTTGGGGGCAGGCACCATCTGGCTAACAAGATGATGATGAGGAGTAGTAGAACACTGAGTCTCCTACTACATATGCCGTATTAGGAAAGATTTTCCCTTTCAATGTTTAAACTATGTAACAGAAAACAAACAAACCAAACATTACTGCTCTCTGTGACAAATAGTAAGAAGTCTACTATTATGGTTTGGATCTTAATGATTTCTCCAAAGCTCACGTGCTGAAAGCTTGGTTCCCAGCTGACAGAACGTTCCATTGTTGGGGAGTGTTTTTCTTGAAGGTTTTATTGGGAGCCTTTTGTTTACTGGAACAACTTTGATTCCCTATGTGTTCGCCATACAGACCCAGAAACAATGGAGTCAAATGATACATATGATCATGTACCAAAACTCCTAAAACCTTGAGCTAAGATCAGTCTTTCCAGCAGTTAAGCTGGTTGCTCCAGGTAATTTGTCCCAGTGACAGCTGACTGACACACGTAGCTAGGACACACAGGAGGGTGGAGGCTGAACACTGCTGCTGCAGTTCCACATCAGCATGAGACCTGCACACCCACGTGGGCTATGCTCTGTTCTCCACTTGATACATCTGCAATTAACCAAGCAGAAGCAGCTGGACACGTCTGTGAGGGAGTTTTTCCTTGACTGGATTATCTGAGGTGGAAAGACTCACCTTAAATCTGGGCCACACTTTCTGGTGGAACCTGTACAGAGGACACACAAGAGGGAAGCTCTGCTCTCTGCTTTCTCACCCTCACTCTCACTGCAAGTTGATTCCTGCGTAGCTCTTAGAGTCCATCAGGATTCCAGTGTGCCCTGAAGACGAGCTGAGACATCCAGCCTCCTGGACCAAAGTTCTTCCTGTATTCTTGGACTGTCAGGAGACAGCCAACTGTTGGACAAGCCTGACCGCAGCTGAACTAACTGAGAAAATCCTGTTTTTATACACAAAGATTCATTCTATTTATCAACTGTTTTTCAGGAACCTTTCTAATACAGATTTTGGTACCAGGTGTGGTACTACACCTTCTGCGAAGGGTGGAAAGACTTCCTCAGGTGAGATGAATGCTCCAGAGTTTGAGAGTTCAAAGTTCTCAGCCGCAGCAGGGTCCTCCCACATATCCCCACCCCAAGCTACAGGATGCTATTCTTTACCAATTAGTGCCTGTGTTTTAGACATTAACACCCTGAAGCTGGGAGTGGAATTTTTGTTGAATTCAGCCAATCTTATCACTCTTCAGTGCTTCGGTTTGATTTTCTGCAATTTGAGCTCCACGGCTGCTGGAGACAACCTTAGACCCCTCTAGTCTTTTGTGAACATCTGGAGCCAGTCGATTGTATCATCACTGAATTCTCTGCTGTCCTCCATCACCTAGGATGCTAGCAGTTGGGTCACTGTATCACGAACTCATTGTTTGCTATTGTCACTTTATTCAGAGATGCTAGGAGCAACCAACCAGCATCATTGTTTTTCGTATTTTTCCACAATTTGTCACAAGTTTTAAATACAGAGTCACTAAATTCCTTCTACTCACAATAGGTCAATCAATATAATCAAATGCATTTGTCTAGGTAAGTTGGTTACCCAGTTCATATCACAGGTTTTACTGCCCTCCATGCTTCTAGGAGAGGCTTTAGTAACTGTAGGTGTTAGCAAATTGAAAAACCAGTACCATATACTTCTTTGTTTTGGTGGGGTGGGGGAGGCTTCCAGACAGGGTTTTCTTGTGTAGCTCTGGCTGTCCTGGAAATTGGTCTGTAGACCAGACTGTCCTGGAACTCAGAGATATGCCTGTCTCTGACTCCTGAGTGCTAGATTAAAGGCATATACCATCACTGCTCAGAGTGTTCCAGATCCTTAAAAAAATTCATCTTTATACTTCTGTTGCTCTAGAACTACACCTAGTGTCCAAATATGTGATGGCCATGGTTCTCTATAGAAACAGAATGAGTCTATGTATATAAAACCTCACATACTTTATGATTTAATTTCTAAAAAATTCATCATTTCAAAATGAGAAAACTCATGGTCACAAAGCTAATGAAACTGGGCCCTAAACTCATGCTTTTCATGTCAAGTCTTTCTATTACACGATCCTGCTTATCAATAAAGAGATGCTAATATCCTAAGTCAATACCTTTCTAGCATGCTGCTTTGAGTAGTTAGGCTTTCCTTTTGATAGCTAATAGTGGTACATATTCAGAAGGTATGATACTTAAACAACTACCACTGACTTTCTGTTTCAGAAACATAAAAATTCTAAATCAAAATAAAACTGGTCAGGAGGTAGGACATGGTGCCACATACCTGTGTTTTCAGCCTCGAGGAGGAAGAGGAGGAGGAAGAGGAGGAAGAAAAGGAGGAAGAGGAGGAGGAAGAGGAGGAAGAAGAGGAGGAGGAAGAGGAGGCATGAGGATCATAAGTTTGAGGCTGGCCTGGACTACAAAAAAAACAGGGCAGTGATCTTATATATGAAATAAATTTGAACCAATAAGAATATTCTCAGCATAACAATGAACCTAACAAAAGTTTCCACAAACCTCTTTCAATTGGATCATAAAAGTAGCCACTATTCCTGAGACTGTCAAAGACAGATGGGAGAAGGTCAGCCAGGTACTGCTGTGCAAACGCACGAGCTGAGATCTTTTGTGACGTCTCATTCTGCTTATGTACGATCTCCCACTGCTGTCTCTTACGGCGTTCCTGCCAAGAGAAAAGATGTCACTGCATGTGGAGATCTAGGACTAGTGAGACTAAGGATGTGGAAGCGTGTCTGTCCAGGACTCACCACAGTGTAACACATTTGAGCAGTTAGTGGGTATTGAGTTCGTGAATAAAGGAGTCTGAGGTAAAACTCATCTCCTGACCCATTTTCAAGTAAAATAACTTCTATGCTTAACGTATGAATGTTAACAACAAGATAATGGTAGATGGGTACAGTGGCGCACACTGTTAATTCCTGTACTAGGGAGCCTGAGGCAGGAGAATGTAGATTAAAGGCTATCCTGGGCAACACAGGGAGACCTTGTCTAAAACAACCATGATAGATAATGATAAGTATTTTTTTATTAATGACATCATAAAGTAGTACTTATTTGAAATTTTATTCTTATGTATCTTCCATTGAAGAATATCAACCAATGATTTGACTTATCTTTATACCTCTTTGAATTAGTAAGGCTAACATGGCTTTAGAGATCATGAAAGCTTGTTTTTGTGTGTGTATTTGTTTACTTTAGGTCAAATAACATCTACAAAACTAATGAATGCTTTTCTATGTGCCTGTATAAAAGTGGGGGCATTAGCATATTCTTCAAATAATCTATCTTCAAGGTTTAAAAACAAATAGAGATCTAGATGACTTATATTCTAGTTGTTTCCATGATCTATTTCCTGACAGCAAACACATACTTTGTAAAGATCTTATTGGTTGTCTCAACAGAGCTTCTGTAGTCAGTGTTTATTCTATATATGCAAGCAAAGACCTGCACAGAACATGTCTACAGAGCCCTATGCTCTTCATATAAACAGTAACTAATTTTGGAAGAATTATTAATTTTGGAAGAAAATATTAAAACCAGCGGATTGTGTCTTATTTAGCAGAAGTTTTCTACAAATGTACTTTTCTTCACAGTACTTTGGCGCTTTGGGAAGTAGTTCTCATTGGTTTAAGTATTCTGGCACTACCTTCTATCTATTTGGTGTATAAGGAAGACTGACAGCCACTGACAGGATCAGAGAGACCCTTAAATATAACTGCGTGTAGGTTTTTCTAGCTGTAGGCGATGGATACGTTTGTTAAAGGAGCTATAGCCTTTCTTGTGGGAGGTTCCTAGACACAGTCTGGAAACAAGGACTTGGCCGGCCACCATTCATCCCCATGAGCCTGCCGTTATCCTTCCTTTTATCTTGCTGCTCTTGGACCACGGCTAATCAAGGTATTCTTTCTCTAATGCTCCTTTCAACTCTTGACATTTAAGAGCATCATCCAGGGCTGGGGAGATGGCTCAGTGGTTAAGAGCACTGGCTGCTCTTCCAGAGGTCCTGAGTTCAATTCCCAGCAACCACATGATGGCTCACAACCATCTGTAATGGGATCCAATGCCCTCTTCTGGTGTGTCTGAAGACAGCTATAGTGTACTCATATAAATGAAGTAAATAAATCTAAAAAACCAAAAACCAAAAGCACCATCCAGGTGAACGCATGTAATTGAGGAACCTGCATTTCACTGGGAGCTTTGGGAAGCTGACTTAGATACATTAATTAATAGGAGGTGGAATTTCCAAAATGTGAGAGATTTGTGATCTACAGGATAGACCGGAGCAACAAAGGCTGTAGGTCTCTTTCACAGGAGCATTTCTCACTGTGCTGCGCTCTTCATATAGCAATTACTATTTATTAAAAACGATTACTGGCTCCATGGTATGCTATATGTACATTTGGACATAATGTATTAAGTGGCCAAGAGACTAAGGACCAGTTTTGGGTATTGTACATAGGGGGTGGGTTCAGCATACACAGGGCTCTTGTGTTAATCACAAAGAAATAAGAGAGGAAGTAAAAGACCAAGACAGGCAGACAGACAGACAGCTGTACCTTTTCTTCTCGGTGCCTTCTCTCTTGCTCTTCCAGTCGCTGCACTTCAGCCAGCTCGACATTCCTTATCTCTTCATATGCATACTGACTAGCCCGAAGGTTGGCTAGCTCCTCCTCCTCCATCACCTCTAAAAGGGCCTGTTCAATCGTCTTCCCCAGCAAAACCTCTAACACTGGCTTGACTTCAAGGTCAAAGTCAAAAAGCTTAAACACAAAAGAAAGCAAACAAAACTTTAATCATGAACCAAATGTATGATAAGAATGTCAAGAGGGATGACAATAGGAGATTGCTCTGTCACCTGTGGGTTAGACACTTACTGCCACTGTGTGTTTTAACTCTCAGAACAACCCTATAAGACACACAGAAGAACATTCTGATTACAGGCAAAAATCTATCAAGTTAAAACATTCAAGGAAATCCATGTTTATCAATGTGAACTCTAACACTTAGTGATTATAAGCTGGAATTCTGAAACTAAAGGGCAGTGTCCTGTCTTTCACATTCTGCCTTTTTTTCTGCTAAACATTGACTGGCCGTTCTTGAAAATGGCAGTTGAATGAACGAAGGACTAAGACCAGTGTCCATGTGACGTGACTCCAGTCTAACAAGTCACCACTTCTCTGCAGAGCCTGAAAACTTCCTTCCTCCCCAAACTTCAATGAGTTCCTCAAGTTCCTTTATTCTCACCTCTCTACATCCTGATTCATGTAATCATTGACTTCAATTCCATAAACTGGCCTATTCACGCATTCCACGTGGAGATGAAAATGTCATTCAGAGTTCTTAAACATGCAGTCCCTTCATAAAAATTATGGACTCAAGTCACTGAGAGTGGAATCTCTCATATGAAAAGAGCAGTCCTCTTCCTTATTTGGTACAAATCTTAGGTATATACATTAAGTAAACATGTAAGCAAAATGAATGTGTAAAAATGTTTGTAATGAATTTATTTTTCATCAGAAAATAGGAACAATCAAAATAGTGTACTTAAAAACATTTCTTGGTACTAGAGGATAAAACTACTATAGGTAAAAGAAATCCAAAAAACGAGCCTGATTCTCTTGCCTCTGTGAAGCTCTACCTGAACCTACCTTCATGACATTTTTCAAGGCAGAGGGAAGCCAAAAGGATGGACCGTACCTCTCCGTCCAGTATCTGAGTGGCCACATCCTTGCCAGTTTTGGCAGGAATGAAGAGGGGTGTTGGTGGTCTGTCCAGAAATGCATCTGTCTGGCATTCCATGTCAACTTCAACTATGCGGTCAGAAATTTCTTCAAGGTATAATTCTAGAAAGAATATTATATTCGGAACTTACAATTAATTATGGCCTATTTTTGGCACACACATGTATTTGAAACGTCATCTCACCCTAAACAGAATTAAGTTACCAGGCATGGGGGTACATATCTGCAAATCTCAGGACTTAAAAGGCTAAGGGAGGAGGCCCTAACATCTAAGGCCAACCCAGGATCAACAGTGAGTGTGAGTTCAACACTCAAAACAACAAAACAAACTCCAAACCAAAATGATACTGATTAAATGGAAGAGAAAATAAATCTTAGAATGAAAGTGCTCAAATGTGGGGCTCAGTTTACACACTGAGCTAAGAACATTTATCATGGCTTAAACACCCTGGACTTTTCACTGTAAAGTGGGACTAAATGAGAACACGAGAGCATAGGTGTCTGAAATGCAAAGTTAACAGCACCTGTAAGAGACTACATCTTTAGTAAATACAGGATTGGCTGTAAGTGTGTTAGGTGCCTGGGAATTTTAAGAATCATGCACCAAACCACCTTGCTCTTTGGTACCCTCCCTATGCTTAGTTTAGAAACAGACACATGCAGACACGTGTCACATTGATACCTTGATGAGGCAGGGCGACGTGCACCATGTGAAGAACTTGTACACTGGCATTAAATACTGAATACAGGATCCAGGCAAGATACAGCTCTCTGCCCCCAGTCTCCTCCCATGTAAGAAGGATCAGAGTTACTTGTCACATAGAATCTTTTTAACACAAGAGAGTAACAGGTAAAGGGCCAGAGGCTCACCAGTCGGGGCTCTCTCAGTTAATATTCAGATGGTATGACACTTGGCTTGAGACCTCCCACACATGCACACACACCCACATTAGCAAAGCTCTCATGTTTTGAGCTGGTCACACTCATAGCTTTTAGACACACCTAGGCTCAACACTAAGCCTCAGCTGTCAGAATCACAAGAATGGCTAATCACGGAAACCCACTCATTCTAGGCTTGGCTTAAGAGCAGGGGGAAGCAGTGTGGTTTACTCTTTTTGCTTTTAGTTCAGAAATAATCATGATGATCTGCCCATGGCCTTCACTGGATAAAAGAAGAATATCAAGTCACATCAGTCTAAAGAAAATACCGAGTACTGTCAGACTACCAAAGTTCTGTCAACAGGAAATGCCTTGTCCAGCACGGCCTGGTCCTAGAAACCTGACTAGGGGCATTGAGAGAATGAAGAAAGGACAGACACACAGACACATGTACAGAAAGGCTAGGGTCAGATGGGCTATGCCCACTCTGATGGAGTGGCACCCCCTATCATGGCAACCCAGAGTCTCAGCACTTTATCATGCATATCATGGGATGGGTGGTTAGGAATTATAGGAAAGTCTATAGCAAGTAGTCTCAGGAAGTAAACATTTGGGAGGAGAAAGCTGCAGTTGCTTGTTTTTGCATACACTGGTCAACCACTTGTAAACACATACTTGCACACGGTCAACATTCACACTCAGACCAGAAGACTTTGCCAATTTGCTGTGGGTCTGAAGCCCATGTCAATAATACACATTTATTCAGAACTTTATCTGCTGCTTACACATTCACTCAGGGTTCCTGTGTTATGCACACACTCAGGGCCTCCTCAGCTTCCCATAAGGAAAGTCTCTACAGATGAGAGGGAGACAAGCAGGGAATCCTGGAACCTGTTTTAGAGGCACCTATGTGCAAAGTCAAAGAGAGCAAAGGAGACAGGCCAGTGTGAAAGGCAGATGGCTAAAAATGTGTGGGTTCATTCTCCCTGAAAGACAAGTAAAACGTCCACACAGAGCTGCAATGCTCTCTTGTCAGTCTTGAAAAGAAAAGTAACTCATGTTGGGTTGTGAGTAATAATCCTACTTTGAAATTGTGCTTGCTAATTTTACATCAACTTGACACAGGTTGGAGTCATCTGAGAGGAAGGAATTTCAATTGAAAAAATGCCTCCATAAGATCTGGGCTGTAGGCAATCCTCTAGGGCATTTTTAAAATTAGTGATTGACAGGGGAGGGCCCAGCCCATTGTGGATGGTACCATCCCTTGGAAGGTGGTCCTGGGTTCTAAAAGAAAGCAAGCTGAGCGAGCCATTGGGATATAAGCCAGTAAGCAGCACCCCTCCATGGCCTTTGCATCAGCTCCTCCAGATTCCAGCCCTGCTTGAGTTCCTGTCAGGACTTAGTTCAGTGATGGACTACAATGTGGAAGTGTGAGCCTAATAAACCCTTTCCTCCCCAAGTTGCTTTGGTCATGGTGTTTTATCATGGTAACAGTCACCCTCACTAAGACAGACATAGAATATGTGGAAAGGGCTGAGAGAATTTGTAGTCAGGACACTCTATTATCAAATCCAAATCCCTCGTTCTAGTACTGCTGACACTATAATGATATATGATCTATATATTTGTTTACTAAACACTTCCCTACCATATCATAGGGATTAACAAACACACGGGATACAGAAATACTATAAAGGAAATAAAATGTAAGCTCCAGTGAACTGACATGAGCAGCGAGTGAGATGGGGTGCCAGGGGCATGATCACGTACCTGTCTGCACGTCCACATGCTTTCTGCCCTCCACGGGCTCAGGTGTTCGTGGTCTGAGTTGCTCTTGAGCTCGTTTTCTGGCAAGAGCCCTTCTCCTGGCCTGCTGCTGTCGTTGAAGCTCTAGAGGATCAGGCTGTCCAGGCTGAGAGAGACAAACAAGGCTTAGAAATACCAGACATCACTTCTCAAAGCAGATAGCTGGGGCCACTGACCAAGCCGTTCCTGGCCAGCAGCAAAGCTTGTGTCAGCTAATGGTTCCTGATGATTGCTGGTATGACAAGAGTGTGATGATGGTCATTTTGCTGGAATGTGATCAGGTGATGCAAAGCTAATAGCAAATGCACACGGGGACACGTGGTACAGAGTCCTAGCTAACCCCATTTCCCTCCATCAAGCACTTTAACCACCAGTTCCTCTGGTGCCTGGTGAAATGTGTGTGTGAGTTTGGTTGCGCGTGTACTCTGTTACAGAAAACTTTAGTGGATAGTAAAGAAATTGAAAACAAAACTGAGTTTTGTTTTGTTTTGAAATCTGAAGTCAATGGAATAGATTTCCCTTAATTTTTTTTATCTGTTCAGTTCAAAGAGAAAACATCCTGAGTCCAAAGAAAGCTTCTTCAAGTACACAAAATAAGCTGATCAGAGGGCTGGAAACACTGCCTGTTTTAACACAACTATGAAAGAAAGAGGGAAAGTGGATAGTATTTTGAATGAAAAGTTTCAGTATTTGAAATTTAAATAAACTTTAAATCTTGTGTGTAATATATTTTCACTATAAGCCCTTTGTCAGGGTGCTGTGTACCTGTTGGAGTTTGCAAGTTTTGTAGCTTGCCCTTCTGCTTCCTTACAAGGCATGTCATCAGTCCAACTTTGTTTCTGTGTAAGCTACTCTCCCAGGATCATATAAATTCTTTTATATTTCACATTTAAATCCATCCATTTGCAATTTTCTCTTCATAGCTTCTTTGAATCAAGACCTCTCTACATAGCTCAGACCAGCTTCAACCTCATGATCCTTCTGCCTCAGCACCCCCAAGAGCCCCTGCTCTTTCTACTTAGGATTGCCTTGGTATTTGGGGTCTGTGGTGATTCCACAGAAGTTTTAGTATTGTTTTTCTGTTTCTGTTAAGAATGTGATTGAGATTTTGATGAGAATTACATGGAAACTTTACACCACCTTTGATAATAAACATTTTTACATTATTATGCCTATCCATGAACATGGTATGTCTTATCTTGCACTGTTAACTTTAATTTCCTTCTTAGGTGTAGACATCTTTCTCTTGGGTATCTTTCTATACTTTGAAGCTATTGTTAATGGAAGTTTTTCCTGATATTTTTCTCTGCAAGTTTGTTATTGTTGTGTTGATTTTGATTTTGGTGGTAGTTGTTGATTTTATATTTTGGTACTTTGATGAAAGTGTTTATCAGGTCTCTGGTGGCATCATTAGAGTCACTGAAGTATAGGGAACTTTGACTTGTCTCTTTCCTGCACATATTCTTTTTGTTTCTCTCTCTTGCTTTATTGCTTTAGGTAAGACATTGAGTATTATATTGAGTAAGAGTGGAGGTCCTTGCCTGGCTCCTGGTTTTAGAGGAAATGTTTTCAGTGTTTCTCCACTTAGTGTCATGTTGGGTTATACGTTTATTATGTTATGAGTACTCTCCTGTTCATCAGGAAGGACACTGAGCTGAGCTTTTACCAGGGGTGTTCTCTGTACACACTGATCATACGCTTTCTGTCCATACATCCATTTATGTCAATCATTTGCATCTATTGGATCAACCTTGCTTCCTTGGAGTGAAATCATCTTGGTCACAGGGCACATCCTTTTTAATGTGTTGTTGAAATGTGACTGGCAGGAGTTTTATTGATAAATACATGTGTTCATCAGGGAAACTGGTTTGTACCGGTTGTAGTTTTGTTTCTTTGTTGTGTTCTCCCCTGCTCTCCGCATCAGAGAATACCAGCTTTCTAGAGAAGGTGTGATTGTCTTCCTTTGTATGTTGTGACTACTTTGAGGAGCACTGCTCAGTTCTTTCTTCAAGGTTTGGGACAATTTAGCAGTGATTCCATCTACCCCCACCCTTTTCTTTGGGGAAACTTTATTACTGCTTCAATCTCATTACTTGTTATGGATCTGTGTAAATTACTCATTTCTTTGTGACTTAACTTTGGTAGGTCATTTGTGTTTTTATCTATTTTTCTACATTTGCCATTATTTTACTTTGATTATTACTTTTATATATATGTGTGTTTTGCATGCATGTGTGTCTGGGCATCATGTAATTGCCCAGTGCCTTCAGAAGCCAGAGGAGGGCATCAGACAGCTGGAATTGGACTTACATAAGATTGTGACCTGCCATGTTGGTGCTGGAAACACAAACTAAACAAATCCTCAAAGTTGTCTACAAAATACAATGGAGGACTATAGCATATCTGCTCTAGAAAGGCAGTGTGGTTCCAAGGCCAAAACCAGATGAGAACACAACAGAAGCAAACTACAAACCAATTTTCCTGATGAACACAGACACATTTCCCAATAAAATTCTTGCAAATTTTATTCAACAACATATTTAAAAGGATACACACCATGACCAAAACCAGGTCCTCTGGAAGATCAGCAACTGCTCTTAAATAATGAGCCAGCTCTCTCCAGACCCAGGACTTTCCATTAAAAAAGCAAAACCAAAAATATACATTTTCAAAGTATTCCCTGATGATTATTTGGATTTTGTAAATCCCACTTTTATTAATAGTTCTATTAATTAGCTTTTCTCTTTTTTCTGGTTAGTTTGGTTAGAGTCTGTCAGTCTTGTCTGTCCTTGCAAAAACTTTGGGTTGACAGTCTCCTTCACTGACTTCTGACCTGGTCTTTTTTGTTTCTTGTCACTTACTGCTTTTACCTTTGGCTTGCTCTTGTTCTTCCCATTCTTAAGGCCCATCATTAGGTCACTTATTTGAGATCTTTGATTGTTGCTGTTGTTTTGAGACAGGCATTTTACTTTGCAACCCAGGTTGGCATGGAACTCCCTGTGTATACCAAAGCTGGACTTTCAACTCTTCGTGTTCCTCCTGCCTTAGGCTCTCAAATGCTGGGACTACAGGCACAGGCTACCATGTCTAGTCTCTCTTGATCTAATTTAGCTATAAACTTCCTCTCATAACTACCTCTGTGATTTCTACAGTGCAGCTGGGGTACTCAAGAGTGTGCTGTTCAGTCTTCAAGAATTTATTTCAGTAGGGGTTTTCCCCTTTT
Source organism: Rhynchomys soricoides (assembly GCA_019843965.1). Taxonomy (NCBI): domain Eukaryota; kingdom Metazoa; phylum Chordata; class Mammalia; order Rodentia; family Muridae; genus Rhynchomys; species Rhynchomys soricoides. The sequence continues at coordinate 1,504,810 of JADRCH010000220.1, forward strand.
ATTCCACTATGATCTGATAAGAAATAAAAATAATTTTGATTCTTTTGTATTATTTTAAAATGCTTAATTTAATGAATGTATGAACATTAGGAAAGGGAATAATTCAAAACATAATAGAAGATCAGACGGCACTGAAATTAGAGAGGTAAATTATAGCTCTAAGAACACTTTCTAAACTAGTTCTATCATTGATAAGCACCTCTTTTGTATTTGTTAAGGCTATCTTTGTGACCTAGAACATGGTCCACATCACAGAAAGTCCAAGGGTAGCTGGAGGAAGTGCATATTCCATTTTGTTGGATGGAATATTCTGTTAATGTTAGGTCCATTTGATCTATGGTACAGTTTAACCCTGAAGTTGGTTGATGTTTAGTTTTAATGACCTATCTAAAGATGAGAATGGTGGCCGGGCAGTGGTGGCGCACGCCTTTAATCCCTGCGCTTGGGAGGCAGAGGCAGGTGGATCTCTGAGTTAGAGGCCAGCCTGGTCTACAGAGTGAGTTCCAAGACAGCCAGGGCTATACAGAGAAACCCTGTCTCAAAAAACAAACAAACAAACAAGATGAGAATGGTGTAGATGAGACCATCTACTCTTATTGCAGCAGGATACATAAGGCCTTTTATGCTCATTTGCATTTGTTTTACAAAACATATGATCCATATGTATTTGTAACTATTGTATATTGGCGAACTATTTCCTTTGTTAATGTACAGTGGCCTTCTTCATCTCTTCTGACTTTGGTTTGCAGTTGGCTTTATCACATGCCAATTTATTTTTGGCTTCTACTTAACTGACTTCATTCTTTGGTTCTAGCCAATCATCAGTGAGCTTTTCTTGGATGTAACAGTAGAAACATTTTTTTTCCTCAATCCAATCAGCCAGTCTATAGCTCTTTATTGGTGAGTTGAATTCATTTACATATGAGGTTATTGAGGGATGTTTATTAATTCCTGTTATTTCATTGGCTATTTCGTTGGATTTAGGTTTTTATTGATTGGTGTTAGGGGCTTTTTTGTTTACTGTGTTGGTCATGATGGATTCTTTTGTTAATCTATTTCTGATGTGATATTCCCTTTTCCTGAGACTGTTTTATTCTACTGAGTACAGTATTCTTTAAGTAGCTTCTCAAGTGCTGGATTGCCTTCAGATGTCCTGACTTCATCATCAACCTTTGAAGATAGATTTCCTGGAGACAACAACCTTGGCTGGCAGTTCTTTCTTTCAGGGCTTAAAGTATCATCCACGCTTCCTGGCCTTTAGGATTGCTGATGGAAGACTGAGAGACCAAACCTGACCTAAGTCTAAACTCAAGTAAACTAACAGGCCAGTACCTAGCATCAGTTTCCAAGTTACTCCTCCCCAACAAAACCTGAATCTAGCTCCAGTTTCTAGGCTACCCCTAAGAAGACCTGCATCTCCAGGTTATTTTCCCCAACAAATCCAGCATTTAGCACCAGTTTCCAAGTTAATTCTCAACAAATCTACACCTCCAGGTTACAAGCCCGCCCTCTGCCTAACCGCCATAGGAAAGCAGAAGTTAAGTTTATGGTTTCCCTCCCAGCACCAGCCAATTTGCTAAAGGCCACAGTAGCATCCCAATTAAATGCTTGCCAGGCTAGAAACACTCACCCCTTGCTTGCTGCTTTCTATAAAACCTTGTCTCGATGAATGTTCAGGGCTTTTTCTTCACTGGAACTGTCCTGCAAGTTGGCAGTGAGTTAAGCCCAAGCTAGCTTGAATAAAGACCCTGGTGTGTGTCTTAGTCAGGATTTCTATTCCTGTATAAAACATCATGTCCAAGAAGCAAGTTGGGGAGGAAAGGGTTTATTCAGCTTACACTTCCACATTGCTGCTCATCACCAAAGGAAGTCAGGGCAGGAACTCCCACAGGGTAGGAACTTGGAGGCAGGAATGGATGCAGAAACCATGGAGGAATGCTCTTACTGGCTTGCTCAGCTTGGTTTCTTATAGAACCCAGGACTACCAGCCCAGGGGTGGCACCACCCACAGTGGGCCCTCCCACCCTTGATCACTGATTGAGAAAATGCCTTACAGCTGGATCTCATGGAGGCATTTCCTCAAGGGAGGCTCCTTTCTCTGTGCTAAGTCCAGCTGTGTCAAGCTGACACAGAGCCAGCCAGTGCAGTGTTCATGGAGGCATTTCCTCAAGGGAGGCCCCTTTCTCTGTGCTAAGTCCAGCTGTGTCAAGCTGACACACAGCCAGCCAGTGCAGTGTAATCGGCTTGGCTCCTGACCGGTCTCTCAGGTTTGCAAGGCTTCCTTACTACTCCTTACTACCACACTTCGGTGCACTGGCTGGGAAATTCCCTATGGCTTTCAGGACTGCCGACTTGGAGCGTCTCAATGAGGGCAAATCCAGTCTAGGTTTGTCTATATGTGTGTTTGTATCACTACAACAAACTTCCTGCTTCCTGTCTGTCCCCAAGCTAAATCTGTCCATGTAGTCTGTGTGTGGCGTAAGTAGTTTGGCCTGCACATCGGAGGTTTGTTTGCTGAGTGTGTGTGCAGCACTGTAGTCTGTGGTGTTCTTTGGGTCTTTGTTCATAAATTCCTGAGTGGTGCCACATTTGCAATACTGTTCTAGAAAAAGGTCCTGAATCTATACCTGTGGTCTGGTGTAGTTAAGACAGATGTGTCAGGGGCTGTGGCCACATGGGGCCAGGAGATGTCCTGAGCCTCGATCTGGGGTGGGTGTGGGCCAAAGGTGCCTTACCAATCTGATTACTTTTGTCTCTTCCTGATAAGGAGGAAGGGACGAGTTTCTTTTTGTGTGTGTGAGTGCTACCTACTGGTTATTTCTCTTTTCTAACTGATAGGGAGGAAAGGTAGAACTTTTGTGTTTGTGTGTTATCTGACAGACAGGGAAGGGTGAGTTTCTTTACTGTATGAGTGCCACTTTCTGGTTGATTCTCTTTTCTGCCTGAAAGAGGAAAAGTCCAATTTGTGGTTTTATGTGTTATATTTGTGTCTCTCAGAACGAGGTGACTTTGATGGAAGTATTAACATAGGACAGGCACCTTCAACCACATTAGAACTGCTCACTGGCCATTTAAAAGATGTTAAAACTGGGGGGGGGGGGATCTTTTGGTCATTATTGAGGAAGTTAAATTGACCACATTCTGTATGTCCGAATGGCCCACTTTCAACACCAACTGGCACCCAGAAGGATCCTTTGACCTGATATTGGTCCAAGGGATTGAGAAAGTAATTTTCAAACCCAAATTTGGCCAGTTGGCCTGAATACTTCACGTGGTGATTTGGTGAGACCTCCTAGAAGACCTGCCCTCTTGGATTAAACTTTTTCTTCCCAGACAACAGACAAAAGTTCTTGCCTTGGCTACCAAAGAGCCCAAAGGATACAATGGAAGAGATACTAGATCATCTATCTCCTTCTGCACCACCCCTCTACCTGGCCCTCCAAAGAGGAGTGGAGGAGGGTGTCATCTTTCCACCCCACCTTATTTAACCCCATTTCGTGGAACAGCAGCTACCACAGGCATATCTGTAATAGGCAGACCCATCACAGGCGGGAGTAGGGGGTCTACTTCAGGGACACAAAGCTAATGGGGGCTGCCTCCTGAGCCAAAGTCTGTCATTCTGCCCTTGAGTACAGCTGGGCTGGTCCGTGACCAAGGGAACCAACCAACTATTGCCTTTTGCCACCAGTGACCTTTGTAACTGGAGAACTTAGAATTCTTCCCTTTTCAGACAACCCCAGAGATCTAATCAATCTCTTAGAAAATAGTCCTCTCCACCCACCAGCCCATTTGGGATGACTGTCAACAACCGTTGCAGGTTCTCTTCACCACAGAGGAGAGGGAGAGAATCCAGGCAGAGGTCAGAAAGCTGTTTCCTGGCCCCACAGGGGAGCCCACCAGTAACCAAGCAGCTACTGATGTTCGTTTTCTCCTAACTTGACCAGCCTGGGATTTTAACACCGGTGCAGGTAAGAGTCTCCTCTTGGTTCACTATCAGGCACTGCTGGCAGGTCTCAAGGTGGCTGCAAGATAGGCCACAAATCTGGCCAAAGTGTATGACATTAGGCAGGGAGAAACTGAGAACCCTGCAGCTTTCTTAGAGAGGGTGGGTCACTGAGACATTCCGACAATACACCCCCATGGACTTTGAATCATCAGAAGCAAACACAGAAGTAGCTCTAGCATTTCTATGGGTATCGTAAGTGCTTATAATTTCATGTAGAATAGGCATCTTTTGTTTTTCAGAGCTATAAATCAAACCCAGGGCCTCTTACCCATTAGCCCAGTACTGTATTACTGAGGCGCACTCCCCTCTGACATCCCGTCTAACTTTCAGGGCTCAGGTTCTTTGAGCTGTTTTCACTACTATCTTACATTTGAATGGCTCCACCCAGTGACCACTGGTTAAAAAAGGTGCAGCTCCACCTAGCGGCCAGGCACTCTGCCTTCCTGCTACTTCCTTTATGTGGAGATTCAGATGTTTGCTCTGAATACCAGATGATCATCTCTCAATCAACGCATGGCCTCCTGAACAAAAGCCTTGAGTTCAGACAAATGGCTTGACACGGACCAATTAAAGCTCCCCGTGGAAGCCAGTTAGCTTAACACCAGTGATGTTTTTTTCAGTTAACATCACATTTCTCTCCAGCTCCTTTCAAGACCTTTTAGATTCCAAAAGATAGATTCTGAAGTGGCTTGGTGTGCGTCTGATTTTTCCTTGGGGTTTACTTACAGTGTCCTGAATCTCTTCAATCTTAAGTTGGTTGCTAAGTTTGTTGAATTTTCAAGCACCATTTATTCAAATATTTTCTGTTCCGTACGGTTTATTTTCTTCTGAGTCCACTAGTTTCTCCTAGCATTGCCTCCAATGCACTGCTGACTATGTAATGAATTTCTTATTCTGGTTATTGTAGTTTTTAGTTCTACAGTTTCCATTTGGTTCATTTTTATATTCTCTATTTCTGTTAACTTGCTTATTCATTGGCATAAATTATTCATAATTCTTCACTTCTGGTTAAAATATTTGTGACTGCTTTAGAAATCTCAGTTCCCACATCTGAGGCATCACGTACGGCCATCTTGATTGCATATCTCCTAAGAGATTACCTTGGTTTTTATGAATAACGCTTTATTGCTAGAGGTTTGGAGCTTTGCATGGTGAGACTTCACACCCTACTCAATCTTTTCAGTAGAAAGCCATTCTTATTGCAGTAGGTGTATGTTTGAGTGGAAATGGGAGCCTCACTCCCCAGGAGGCTCTTCTGCCACCTTAGTGGTACTGGGGTTGGGGGTGGGGGTATAGTTGTGCTGATGCTGGTGTCTGGATGTGGCAGGGGCCAGAGGGCTGCAACACTGTTACTATGTTGTCTGTCTGCCTGTCTGTCTGTCTGTCTCTCTCTCTCTCTCCTTCTCTCTCTCTTTTGGTTTTTTGAGACAGGGTTTCTCTATGTTGCCCTGGCTGTCCTGGAACTCACTCTGTAGACCAAGCTGGCCTCGAACTCAGAAATCCACCTGCCTCTGCTCCCCAAGTGCTGGGATTAAAGGCGTGCACCACCCCTAGCCTGGCTTATGTTGTTTCTCTTTAACAGAATAAAAACTTAGCTCCCTGCTTGTTTTGTTACCAGCACTCAGAAAAAGTAGGGCATCAACATGTGACATCTCCTATTACTTACCTCACTGTGGCTGAGAGAGGGTGGAAACCTAGCTTCCTGCCCTCTTTGTGGACAGTGCCTCAGCAGGGGGAGCAGGGGTTGGAGTTGCACTCTTTTGCTATGCCTGTTCGATTTGCATTGTCCTGTCTTGCTTTTTGTGGACTGGGAGTGCTGACTACATAGCCCAGCCTCACTGACACTGTGTGGAGGGGCAGGACAGCTTATCTTTTAGTGTCTACCTGAAGTATGGGTCTGTAGGCCTGCCCTTTTCCCCTTGGGGTTGTGCCTGTGGGGTTGTGCTTATCTGGCACCCTGAGCATGGTGTAGGAGAGGCAGAAAGGAAACACAGAAACACATGGGCATGCTACTTTTCAATTGAGTCGCAAAGTCCCTGGCCACCCTGCAGTCTTCCATCCTTGGGTTTCTGAGAACTTGTCTTAGGGCATTTTCAGTCCTAAGGAGGAGGAACAGAAAGTTTTAGGGCAGATTTTTATAGTAAGATGCTTATTATTTGAATAAAGGTATTTTTAAAAGGGTTATTTACTTTTTTACCTTTGTTCTAGGTATATTGTGCTCATTACACTGCTAAAGTGACACAATATGTCTAGATCCCATATGTGGGCTTTTCCTGAGCTGGTTGCACCAAAACTGCCTAAAGAAGTTTGTTTTTAAAAAAATGCATAGTTAGGGCTGGAGAGATGGCTCAGTGGTTAAGAGCACTGACTATTCTTCCAGAGGTCCTGAGTTCAATTCCCAGCAATCACATGGTCACATGGTGGCTTACAATCACCTGTAATGGGATCTGATGCCCTCTTGTGTGTCTGAAGACAGCCACGGTGTTCTCATATACATTAAAGAATAATTTTTAAAAATATACAGTCCTAGCCCAGGGGTGGTGGTGCACATCTTAAATCCCAGCACTTGGGAGGCAGAGGCAGATCTTTGAGTTCCAGGACAGCCAGGGCTACACAAAGAAACCCTGTGTCAAAAAACCAAACCAAAGAAACATAACCCTCTCCAACCCTCTACAAGAACCTCACCCCCCCAAAAAACAACAGTAACAACAAAAAACAATCAAAAACAATGCACAGTCCTGGGTTGTGTTTTTGAGTGTGTAAAGAAAAGATACATAATTAAGACTTTTAGATTAAATAATATCAGCAGTAGAGGACAATTTAAACAGAACTAAATGTGTCAGATGCTAGTTAGTGTGGCCTCACACTAGTGGTGTCTGTAAATTGCTTAAATTGATCTGCAACAATTTAGCACAAAAAATCCAAAGTCAAAGTTTATAATCTTTTAGAGGGTCCACTAGAATCTGTTGAAAAACCAAAACAAAACAAAATAGGGTTTATTTTAGTAATTATTTATAATTGTGGAACATATCTATAATGTAAAAGTTACTACTTTTCCTTTTTCATACTGAGAAATATACTGGCTGATAAAAGGATTTACCCTTAGAGCAGATTACAGAAAACAGAGTTATTTAGTACACTGCAAGGAGAGCGGCAGGCAAGACAGAATCAATGAACTGGCACCACATCTACTGTCCTTGTGTACCCAGCTCCATAGCAGAGCACGCCTACATCACTGTGACAGCACCACTCACCTTCAGACTGTTCACTTGTCTGTAACTGAAGCTCTGGGCCCATCAGACAGGAACTCCTGCAAGTACTGCTGGACCCACATACACATGCATGTACATACACACATGCATACATGCCTATGCACATGGCATACACATGTACACACATATGTACACAATACATACACAATGCACACATATGCACATACATACATATTCACATACATATAGACATACTTGGGAGCAGTGCTGGGGCTGAGTTGAAGGCCTTGGGCATGTAAGGCAATTGCTCTATCATGGCCCACACCTCCAACTTCTATATCTTTAAAAAATTCACTCTTCAAGTAATTTATTTTTATTTCATTTTATAAACATTTTAGGTGACAGATTAAAATCTGACACAAATGTACAACTGGTCTTCACCACAGATAAAATGAAAGCTGTGTTAGACCACTGTCCTGGTTAGTTTTCCTTGTCAACTTGACACAAATCCAGAGTCACTTGGGAAGAGACAAGCTCAAATGAGGAACTACTCAGATTGGGTTTGCTGTGGCAGTGTCTGCATGAAACTGTTTTGACTAAAGATTGATGTGAAGGGCTCAGTCCACTGTGGGAGGCACCATCCCTAGGTTGTGTAAGAAAGTTGGCTGAGCAAGCCAGATGGAAACATTTCTCCATGGTTTCTGCTTCAGCTCCTGCCCTGACTTCTCTCTAGCTGCTTTTAGTCACTATGTTTGTTACAATAACAGGATTAAACTAGGCCAGCCGCTCAGTGTGCTTACCACCTGTCCTGTGGGCAGTGCATAGGTATTGCCTCGGATCACCCTTCTGTCATACATGATGTTCCCATAATTCATAGGTTCTTCAACTCTGTAAAACAGAAAATTCTAAGTGAACAGTAGAGTACATATATCCATTAGGTGAACCTGTTTCAAAAGAATTTAGATGAAAAATATCTCGCAGGGGCTGGAGAGAGGGCTTAACGCATAAGAGCCCTTGTTCTCTCAGACAAGCCACTTGGTTCCCAGTGTAACTCCAGTTTCATGGAACCATGCATCTCTAGCACCGTGTACAGACACACATGCAGACAAACACCCATACACATAAAGTAAAATACACATATCTAAAAATATACAAAAGAAATATTAGTACAGTCCATGAAGTATGGAGGTGGAACTATGGTTTATGTTTCTCTGTGTAGCTTGGTTGTCCTGGAACTCACTCTTTAAACCAGGCTCAGAGATCCACCTGTCTCTGCCTCCTAGGTTCTGGGATTAAAGGCGTGTACCTTTACCGCCCGGCTAAAAATTTAATTTATTACTTACAATAATATCATGTTGGGAACTATTACTCCTAGTGAACCAAAGAGAAACAGAAATGATCTGTCCAGACTCCCCTAGCTAGTAAGACACAGGGCTGTGTTTAGGCTTTAAACACTTAAGACTATTCAACAATTGTAAAAAGGGCTCAATCAACTGGAGTCTGTCCTAAAAGACTAAGAAAGCTCCATTCAGGGATTGAAATATACATTGAATAAAAGAATCAAGTGTTAATAAGAAAGCCAACTTTGCTCTGGAGTACTTCAGTGCTCTTCTGTGTATAGCTGTGAGGTTCACCCTCACCTACACCCATGACATGCTATCACAAGTGGGCTGAGCTACTGACGCACACTGGAGCATCTCTCGAACACGAGCACACTGCATGCTTTTCTGTCCGTGCTACTTGGTCTCATGCTGGGTCCAGCTGAGCTGGACGCTCCTGAGTGGAAGTACTCTCTTTTCTAGCCCCATGTGCTATGCCCAGAGTCTTACTTATGGTTGTTTCCCAGCTACTATCTGTACTTCCTAAAGGCTCAGCTTTCTCTTCTTCATTGAGCAGTGCTTCTCAACCTTCCTGATAACACAACCCTTTAATACAATTTCCAACCATAAAATTATTTCATTGCTACTTCATAACTGTAATTTTGCTGTTATGAATCGTAATGTAAATATCTCATATGTGCCCTCTCCACCCACCCCACAATGGGAGTTGTGACTCACAGGTTGAGAACCCCTGCCTTAGATGTGCAAAGCTTCAGTTATAGTCGACACACCAATTCTATTTTTAGTTAAGTACTCTCAACTCCAGGAATATCCAGCTGCCCAAAGACATCTTACTAGGATGTCTAGAAGGCAAATTCAAACTGGACTATCCTTCTCTCATTCCAACTTACTCCTTCAGATGATTTCTACTTCATTAAATGCTGTTAATAACCACAGCCATCACTTACTGGAGAATGCTGGGAATCATCTATGACTGCTTCTCTTCCTTAGCCTTACAGCTGGCGACAGTTACTGACTCCATGCTGTATCCAGTGCTCGCCGCCATCACTTTTACCTGGACTACCACAAAACCCTCTTAACTGACTGGAACAACATTTCTTCCTCAATGTATCCTGTATCCACTGAAGCCACTGACATTTTAGAAGAGAGATTGCCCACGTAGTACTGTCTTGGCCGATACCTCCTACTATTAAACTAATGAGGGAAAATACCGGTTGACACTTTCAAAACAACAAAACCATGACACCAAGTGTTGATAAGAATGTAATGTATTTTGTTTAAATATTCTTGGAGGGCAGGTTTTATTGTATTTTCTCACATTAAAAAATACAGATATATGGCTTGATGATCACATTCCTAAGAACCTGCCTCATAGAAGTAAAAGACCCAGTACATATAGTTGTCTGCTAAACTTTATTCTTTGTAGCAACAGCTAGCTGCAAAGCGAGTATCTATCAACAGTGCAATGTTTGAACAATGATGGTTACACCTGTACTCTGCATTACCGTGATACTATGGAAAACTGAGCACTCCAATTCTTCTTCTTCTTCTTGCTCGTCCTGCTGCTCCTTCTGCTGCTGCTGCTGCTGCTGCTGCTGCTGCTGCTGCTGCTGCTCCTCCTCCTCCTCCTCCTCCTCCTCCTCCTCCTCCTCCTCCTCCTTCTTTGTTTTTCGAGACAGGGTTTCTCTGTGTAGCCCTGGCTGTCCTGAAACTCACTTTGTTGACCAGGCTGGCCTCAAACTCAGAAATCCACCTGCCTCTGCCTCCCAAGTGCTGGGATTAAAGGCATGCGCCACCACTGCCCGGCTGCACTCCAATTCTTAAGAAGGCAGAAGAGGTTCAGACTTGTGTATATTACTGCTGCTATGAGATAAACTGTGATGGTTCACCTTGACTGTCAACTTGATCGACTGGATTGAGAGATACCTAGGAGATTAGTGAAGCAGACTTCTAAGTGTCTGTGATGTTCCAGACATGATTAGGTCAGGAGCTCTCTGACTCAATCAATAATTTAGACCACTGGTGGATTCAAACTTTGAACAGACTACAGAGAAGTGGAATATAAAAAGTTGGCTTTAATAGATGAAGTCATTAGGAGCACAACACTGAAGGGTGTATCTTGGTCTAACTCTCTCCTGTTATTTTCTCCTCTGCTTTCTGGCTGCCATGAAGTGAGCATCTCTGTTTCCTCACACACCTTCCACCATGATGCTCCGCCTCCACAAATGTGGGGCCAAATGACCATGCAACAAAACTTCTGTTGGCAAAAATAAATCCTCTCCCTCCTCTGCTAGTTTTATTGGTATCTGTTCAGTGATAGAAAGTTCAGTAATACACACACACACACACACACACACACACACACACACACGGGGGGGGGGTCATGTGTGTCCATAATAAGAAGCCATGAATTTGAATGTAAATATGTCAGCCTGAAAAGAAGTACAGAAAAATGCAGACAAAACACGTAACATGGTTTGCCTTAATGATAGGCAGAAAGGGGGGACTGAGGTATACATCGTAAGAATACCCTAGGCACGAATAGACTCTTAGATGCTCTTTTGAATATGTATGTTCATGTACAAAAAGAATATTGTAGAAAAATAGATTTAAAGCTTATTTAATATGGGGACAAAGCTAACTGCAGAATAATATATACTACTTTAATTTTATTTTGGGAAGAAATCTCTTCTCTGTATATGACCATTTATATGAATACAAAAAAGAACAACAGACAATTGCTAAACAGTGAAGAGGCAGAAGTGAGCAAGAGATGATTAACTGTCCTTTCCATCTACCTGTAGCTCCTGCTGCTTCTGTAAGGGTACTTTACCTTTACACGCTGAAACCCAGCAACGAGGATAATTTAACCCCCACCCCCAGCCATCGCCTTTTCTTCTCCTCTGGCTTCTCCGCTTCCAGCACCACTAGTATAAAAGGGAAAGCTGACCATGCCTCTAGCTGGCTTCACACGGCTCGCCCCTGCCCCTTCTCATCCCTATGCGGGCCCCTTGCCTCCTGCTCTCCCTGCTTTCTAGCCACGCTGGTCTTTCAGGGTCTTCTAACACACTTGACTTCTTTCTTTCTGCATCTATCTACCCATCATCTATTATCTATCTATCTATCTATATCTATCCATCATCTATTATCTATCATCCATTATTCATCTATCATCTATCCATCATCTATTATCTATCATCTATTATTCATCTATCTATCATCTATTATCTATCTATCTATCTATCTATCTATCTATCTCTATCATCTATCGTTCTTTTACTCTTTCTCTTTTATGGGAGTTTTGAACATGTGATTTCTTCTCCTAATCTCCCAATCCATTTGGCTATTTCCTCAGATCCTTCTACATCCCCCCCCCCCAACTTGCCCTCAGGGATGGTGGTCTTCTATGCCCTCCTAGCATGCCTTGCTTCTCTCTTGGTGTAGCAGTGACATGTTTAGTGCCTGGTTTTCACAATATTTGGTAGACTCCTGTACTGGCTGGTTTTGTGTCAACTTGACACAAGCTGGAGTTATCATAGAGAAAGGAGTTTCAGTTGAGAAAATGCCTCCATGAGATCCAGCTGTAAGGCATTTTCTCAATTAGTGATCAAGGGGGGGGGCCTTGTGGGTGGTACCATCTGTAGGCTGGTAGTCTTGGGTTCTATAAGAAAGCCAGCTGAGCAAGCCAGGGGAAGCAAGCCAGTAAGCAGCATTCCTCCAGGGCCTCTGCATCAGCTCCTGCTCCTTGACCTGCTTGAGTTCCAGTCCTGACTTCATTTCGTGATGAACAGCAATTGGAAGTGTAAGCCGAATAAACCCTTTCCTCCCCAACTTGTTCTTGGTCATGATGTTTGTGCAGGAATAGAAACCCTGACTAAGACAACTCCTAAGGGTAATGCCACAGTCTCTTTTTCATAAGTGTCTCTCTGGATTCTAGCATGCTGACACACATGGCAGATACTGCACATGGACTAGCTTAAAGTGACCCTAATTGCTTCTGTGTACAACTAAGTGGCCCATAACTGATCTAGGAAGAAGGAGAGTCATGGGACTGTCAAATCCATCTGTGTATAGACTGCGGCTATGATGCATTAGTTGCATAACCTCGGGAAATGAAAGCAATGTCACCTGCTTCTCAAGAGCTGCAGTGACAGCTAGAGTAACTGGCACAATAGCATGTTTAGTACATGGGAACAAGTCCCATTGCAGGGGTCTTTTAAAATGTGAATTAAAAAGTTATACAATTCCATCTGCATGTTAAGCCTTACAGGACCTGACTTCAATTCTTTGTATATTTAGACTAAGAAAATTTACATCACTGGTATGAAAATGTAAAAATGAACTAAAATTAGGATTAAATACACAAATCAAATATACAATATCAAATATATATCTAGAAAACAGAACAGAAGAAAAGGCCTAGTTTAGACAAGGCAAAGAGAGGTGGTTGAGGCAGGGGTGAGGCCTTTGCTAGCTTAGCAGCCCTCAGCCAGGCCCTGCTCACCTGAGAGGTAAAAGGTCACTGGAAGGTGAGAGAATCCTTTTGTCATTAAGAGAGCACCATACACTCTCTCATTGCTCTCCTGTACTTGTTTAACCTGTCTAGTTAGTGGCTAATAAAATGATGGAACGCCTGTTATGTTGTTGTTGTTGGTGGTGGTGGTAGTATTTGTGTTTTCTTCTCTTCTTTTAGTTTTGCTGGTGCAAATTATTTATTTCCTGTGTTTTCACAGGTGCAGTTAACCTCCTTGGGGGGGAGTTTTCCTTCTAGTACCTTCGGTAGGGATATGTTTATGGACAGATATTGTGGATGGCATCATTCCACGGTCTGGAGTGTCATACAGAATGAAAAGGGGAAAGCGAGCTGAATACCAGCATCCATCTTTCTCTGCTTTGTGACTGCAAAGATGATGTCCATGGCCAGGTCACTTTCCCTACTATGACAAACTGCATCCCCTTGAACAGGAAGCCAAAAGAAACTCTTCCTCTGTTAGGTTTGCTTCTGTGTGGTAGCTGATTATAGCAACCAGACGGAGGAAACTAATAGAGCCCTACTCCAGGCTATGCTTCTGTCCTCACAGCTTCTCTGACTCAGCCTCCCTGTCCCCTCTCGCTTGTGTGGGCTCACTGAGATAGGGCACCACTCAGACAATTCAGGATAAGCTCCCCATTTTAACATCTGAAGTTTAACTATAATGATGACACAGTAACCTTGTCTGACTATACAAGGTGATGTGTTCACAGGCTCTGGGGATTATGTGAGGACGTCTCTAGGAAGCCATCAATATTCTGTCTGCCAGGATGGTGTTAAGCTTCATTTGGTCAGTGTCAGACAAAAAGGATGGTACAATTTTTTCATTTCTTTGAATTAAAAATACCCACTGGAAGGTTTACATGGTCTTTACCAAGAGATTTGTAAAACAAGGTTGTCACATTTCGGTTTAACTGTGTTTATGTGTTTGTAATCCGCTGAATATTCTTAGCTGAAATACTTGGGACGAGAAGTATTTCAGATTTTTTTCTCTCAGTTTTGAATATTTGCATATAAATGACTCAAATATAAACATGCTTCATATATGCCTACATACGTAGCCTGGAGATAATTATATACAGTATTTAATGAATATAGTATACTGTATATATATACTATATATTCTATGACTAGCCACCATAATGTCTTATGTGGAATTTTCTGCTGTTGCATTGTAGCACTCAAAAGATCTTCAGGTTTGGGGACTGGCAGGGCTGCTCAAGGGTTTTAAAAGCCAGTATTCTCATAGAGGAGCTGAGTTTGGTTCCCAGCACCCATAGTAGGCAGCTCACAACCCTCTGCAACTACAGCTCCAAGGGCTCTGATGGCCTCTTCTGGGGTCCACTGACACTCACATATACATGTAAAAGGTTTCACAGTTCCAGATTAGGGATGCTCATTCTGTTAAAACTTCTTGTCTGTAAACAAGAAAACCTGTATTCAAATGTTTTTTTTCAGTTTTATAATTTATTGTGCTACAAAAAGGCAGAAGCCCTTGAACCACATCTGGCTTGTATTGTTTTAAAAATTTTAGCTTTCTCAGAGGAAAAAATGAAATATTCCCATTTCTATGTTGGTGAAGTTGGCTTCTTCTATGTAAAGACAATACTGGGATTCAGCTCTGTCACATATCTAGTCAAGATAATTTGTAATTTCCCACCCTTTAAACACATTGTTATCCAGTCTAGTCATGTGTTATCTGGAAAACTTATTTACTATGGTCAAGATCAATATGGAAAATTTGAACAAGATTGGACTAAGGACTTTGTAGAACGGAGACATACTGACCTAGAGATAATGACTCTTTGGATATGGTTTTATATATATAGTCACTCACCAGCAAGTCTAGCTAATGACATCCCCCAGGATATGTTTATTTACAAGGGTATCATGGGATATAACCATTCTTATGTTAAGGGTCTCAATCTACATTGTAAGTAACCACTTTCATGAAACATTTCCTATGGTTTCTGTATTGTTTTGATACACTGATAAATTAGTCAACATGTGACTTCAACATAAAAATCAACTAGTTACAAAAAAATTCAGATATCCTACTGCTTCTGCCTCTGGGATAACACATCTGTCTCATGCCTGTTCCAAGTGTTCAATCACCACTTCAATTTATAGTTAATAGCTTCCTATGTGGTAGGCAAGGTTCTAGGTGAGCAAAAGGTGTAAGAGTTGCCCGCTATCATGATGAAATTGAACTCTCAATCCCTGCTATTCCAAAATTTGAAGCTTATAACTCTGAGAACTATAAACTCTGTAGTCGTTATTACATATACAAGCCTGAATATTTGCAAACATTTACCAGGGTAACGGCATGTTTTGTGGTCCTGCATGGAGGGCTAACCTAATTCCAACCAGACTGGTGTGACAGAGCTTTAGGTGGCTGCCTCTCTCATTGGGTACATGCTATCCTCTGTGCTTCACTTTCCTCATCTGCATGATGGGGTGATGATACCAATTTGGTAGAACTGTGGACTAAGAATGTGTAGAAGAATGCCCCCGTATGGTCTTTGGGGATGTCCATAACCATTCGTGTACATGTCATGGCTCAGACCAGCTGTGCCTCTGCTTAACCACATAGTTGTGTAGACAAGGAAAAGCAGAAAGGATGCAAAATGGAGACCAGACAGGAGCTACTTTGGTCACTCACGGCTGCAAAATGCTGTCCCGGTAGCGGCGGCGCTGGCAAGCCACGGCCCGGGGTCTGCTGGTATAGGTGTAGGTGCCTGAGGCCTCGGCAGCCCGTGGGTTACGGTCTGTCATCGCCGACGCCATGTTGGGGGTCGAGCCGCCTTCCCTTCGGTGAAGGTGGGCTCTGAAGCAGGTGGGGGCTAAGGAGTCGTCGTAGCCGGAGACGTGTAAGTAGTGCCAAGGGCAAGGATGCTGCGATCCGCGAGGACGAGGCTCTCGGAGGAGCGGGCGGGACGCGAGGGGTCCCCAGCAGCAGTTCGCTGGTACCCTAGGGTTTCTCCCGGGAACGTGGAGTGAGTCAGTCCCGCACGCGCCGGTTGCCGAGCAACCCGAGGTTCCGCCTGGAGGCAGGAACTCCTGGCAGTTCCAGCCAGCTGGGTGTCCGGAAGGATCTGTAGTAAAGGGCACTTCCGGCTCGTGGCCACGCCCACCACCTGGTCCTCGGGCGCGCCTGCGCAGTGGCGACTTCTTGACTGGCAAGGCCTCCCAGATGTTGGTGGCCGCCATTGGGGCGAAGGTAACGCCGTCTGGCCCGGCGCGGGGGCTACTGTCAGCGCCATCCCTGCAGGCCCATGTGCTCCTGATCTTTCAAGGGCCTCCTCCGGTTGTTTCTTCTCCTGCTACGCCGCCGCGCTCCCTGCAACCCCGGCGGTGACACGCCCTTGGCAGTCTGGCTCCCCGCCCTTGTTACGCGCAGGGAAGGGGCGGGCGGGGCGAGCGGGGCGGGCGGGGCGGCCTGTCTCCAGTTTCCCTGTTCCTCCTCCGCTACCTGGTGTGAATTGCCCCGCCTGCCTTCTCTCACCTTTAGAGGACCTTGGGCTCTCACAGAGACTTGGGCCATCCTTTAGACGTGTAACGTTTGGAAAGGGATGGGTAGGTTGTTGATTCAGCAGGGTACCTTTACGCTTCATTCTTCAGGCGGCCAAGAACGGAGCGTTTTAGGATTTAATTTTAGAACTTTAAAGAGGTTAAATTTTTTTGTGAAAGTGTATGCATCCCTTGTGATTAATTACGTGGGTTTGCAGTTAACACTTTGAGTGCAGCAAGTGCTGCCTTGACTTTAATCGCGCTTCTGCAGGGTACTAGCCCAGCAACACACACGTGGACGAATGGTTATACTTTTTGTGCGTGCACGCTTTGTTTTTTCAGTCTACAAAGTGGAAGTAGAATTTATCCCTTAGGATTTGTGAGTATTTAAAGTGTTAATTGAAGCTTCAGTACTTAGAACTTTGCCTGGTTAATGCAGTTTACCATTTAAAGCAGTCACCATTCTATAAGCCTACTAAAAAGTGTGTGGTAAAGTATATAGACAGACACTGCTGACTACTTTCGATCTGACTAGTTTTGAGGAATCTTTTGAGAAAGTGACATTGAAGTGAATATAATGTCGAGGGAAAATGTACCTCTTCAATGTCTCTGATGGGGCCATAGCTTAGAGGCTGAAAGCAAGCTTGTCCATCCGCCAAGTTTGCCCACCAGAACCCACGGTAAGAGAGACAACATTCAGACTCACACACTAACAATAAGTGGGTGTGATCAAAGGTTCAAAAGTCTGAGATGTAGAAATCCAGGAAAGTGTGTGTAGATGACCTATAGAAATACTAAAGAAAGTTGGCATTATTTCGTAGAAATGTTGAACAGTGTATCAGAATGTTTTTGCCCCCTTGGATCAGGAAACCAATTCCAAACAGCCAAAGCAATAAAGCATTCTTTCACTTAAGTTCAGAGATAAAACCTGGGGTTTTAGCACCCTGTTTTTCAGGAGGAAGAAGGAGCAAATTGGTTATTTACCTAGGGATGAGTGGGTACTGAGTGGATAGCCAACTGTGCAATCCAGCAATCCAGCCATAGCTGGGATTTTTTAATGTGATAGCTACAAAAAGTTCTGTAGGTTTCTACCCGCAGTCTGGTTCTCTTTATTTGACTCCCAGGGCAACCTCATTTACTTCTTTGGTAATAGTAGCACTTATATATTTGCGATAATAAAATCTTTTGTGTAGAGTGTCTCTCAGGTTGACAGTCCCAGATATCTGTGTTCTGCATGCTTGTCTTGGATGGTCTGAAATACAATGATTTGGTCAAAGGGTTTTGAGAATTTGCTATATGTCAGGCACTAGTCAGTCATTGAAAACTAAAGGTTTAGAAGTGGTTTTTTTTTTTATTTAACATTTTTGCCTTTGTAGAATTTATATTTTAATATTTTAATATTTTAATAGATTAATCATAGAAACAAAGCAAGGGAATAAAGTTTAGATGTTATAAGAACCAAGAGGAAAAAATGCAGCATGGAAGGTTAGGTATAGGGAGAGAGGAATTTCAAATTTCAGGTTGGTTAGAGAAGGCTGAAGAAGGATGCTCTCATCCCAGCAAAGATGAGAAGGGGGTGAAGAAATGAAACGTCAGACTGGCAAAACATTCCAGACCAAGGAAGCAGCAGGAACAGAGTTCTCAAAAGCAGAACAGAGTTCTCTCATCAGGCTTGTTTGAAGACAAAGAAGAATGGGTGGAGCTATGAGGACAAAGGGGAAATGACGTCAGTAACCATGTTGCATGTTCCTGAAAGTCAGTGCGAAGGCTTAAGCACTTTCTCAAGGGCTAGAAGCCACTAAGAGGTTTGAGTAGAAATTTGACAATTTGATTAAAAAGAACCCTCCCCATTCCGATTTCTTCATTGAAAATAGACTATCTTGTGGTAGAGGGGAGGAGACACCCAGTTTTCCTGGTCAAGAGGGGAACGGAGTCTAGCATTTGGGTGGCAGATAATCTGGGGAGATGCCGGCGGTGTCTTGAAGGTTGAAATAGATGGACTGGACATGGTCATACGAGAAGGAAAGAAGCCAAAGATGACTCTTAAGGGCTATGGGTAGATGTTGCAAAATGTGCAGGAAAAACTTGCCCATATGCCTTGGCTGACTTTGTCCGGAGAGGATTAAATTAATTACTTATTTTTATGCAGAGGATCAACCTCAGGTCCTCAAGCATGCTAGCCAGGTACAAGCAACTGAAGTTCTTTCCCAGCTTAAGGATTTGATCTTACTGTGGCTGGCAGTTAAGAAAAGGAGAAGATGGCCTTAAAGGATTCAGACATTGTGAGTCTGCATTTTATCGTGGTTTTCCTGGCTGCTGTTATCTTAAAACATAGGTCTTTCTATCTTAAGGAAGCCAAGGGTGTTTTGGCAGGCGTCCATCTTTGGATGACCTTGACCTGTATATGTATTTTTTCCATTTCAGCTTAGAATTCAGCAGGTAACTCCAACTGAAAGCCAAGCAAATTGTCAGGCTGTCCTCATTACAGTCCCTGTCCCTTCAAGCCTTGGCTCTAGGTCTCAACTCCAGTTTTTCTCTCCCTACATTAGAAAGGCTCCAGACTATAGCTTTGTGCTTGTCTTAAATGCCCATGCACAGAAACTAACAAAATGCTTTGAGGAGGGAAAGCAACAGAAAGTTCTGTACTACTTCCTGTGTTTCTCCCCTGCCTGGGATTCTAGTCCTTTACACCCTGGCCATACCAGCCGGTCTCCATAATGGGGATTTTAACACAGCAGACACTATGCTCCATACTTTACGTATGTGATTTCATTTAATTGCATTCCCATTTGTCAGGCAGAACTCAGACCTGATAGGACCTTAGCAAGGTCATGAGCAGGACAGTGACAGATAGGATTGAATGCTGGTCTGTTTGTTCCCACCACCACACACAGTATCAGCTCATGGTATCATGGTCTCCTAGTCCTGGAACCTCCTGGTTCTTACCTCCTTTGCAGTCTCCTTTTCTGTTTCTCATTCCCCCTATTCCAGCAACTACACAGTCTGGTCTCCCTTCTTGCCTCCTAAATGGTTTTTTATTCTTTTTACTATGTTCTATTTTTAGAGATAAAGTGTCCCTATATAGCTGCCCTCAAACTCACAATCCTCCTGCTCAGCCTCCCAGGTGCTGGGCCTCCAGATGTGTGCCACCACACCTGGGTGTTCTGTTTTGCGTCTTCCCAGCCTTTGATTGTCTTCCTCCTTTCTGCCTTATGGAGCCACAGAATGAATGTCACAACTGAGATGGGGCTCTGACCATGCCTGTTCCCTCCTCCGATTCCCATTACCATACTGCCCACGGGTTCAAGGTCCATACACTACACCACAGACAGCACTGTCAGCTTCCTGCCTGCCTTCTGACCACAAGTGCTGTAGCCCTGCCCTGCAGACTTGGGCAGTGTCTCCCTGCCATGCTGCTCAGTGCTTCCTGGTTCCTTCTCCCAGAGTTTTCTCTGCTCACATTTCAAATCTCAGCTCCTCCCATACTTCTCTCCATGAAGACCTTTCTGATCTTCTGGCTCGTTCTCTAGCCTTCAGTCACATTTCCATCTTTTGCTCACCACAAGGCATTGAGTAGGACTCATGGACACTGAGTAGGACACTGAGTAGGACACTGAGTAGGACATTGCTTCCACAGTGAGGCCGTGTGCTTACTGAGGGATTGGGTCCCATTGGTGTCTGTACCCTTGCTGAATCGATTGAGTTTGCTGAGCAAGTCAGCATCAGAGGCATGCATTTTACCCAGGGAAAGGAGGGAGCATCTTTCTCTTTTTATTTGGTGTGAATAGTGTGAGCAACTGAGTGCAGCTTCAAAATGTTTCCAAGTACAGATAACAGACGACAAGAGAGCTTAGGAGGTTCACTGTTCAGCAAACTCTAAGCAGCTCCCGGGAACCAGGTAAACCCATGAGCCCTAGAGAAACATGGAACTTTCTTCCTAACATTGCCCGAGGGTCAGATAACAGACAAGTGAACCAGCAAAGGAGGTGAAGCAGAAGTGCTGAGATGAAAACATGAGATGTTACAGAAGGTCGTCCCAAGTGGCTGCCTTGGATTAAAAGGCAGAAAAAGCCCAAGGAAATAATATTCAACAGAGACCCGGGTGACACAGAAAGTACTCATCCACATGGACTGGGAGAGCAGTCCAGGCGGAAGATGATGGCCAAGTCACTGTTTCTAAGTAAGCTTGTTATGCTGAGGAGCTGAAGGAAGGCAGGGTGGCCAGAATTAGGAGTTCCAAGGGGGAGGAGTTGGAAGAGAGCTTTGAGAGTGTCAGTGATGGTGAGCAGTCAAATCAGCAGGCTTCATAGGATAGGAGGTGTGGACACAGGAGAGCCAGAGAGGATCTTTAGGGAAACTGAGCTGACCTGGCTGCTTTTACAGAGATCATTAATTGCCATGTGAAGAATGAATTGCTGGGAATGGAGGCTAAGATACTAGCTTGAAGGCGTGTAGTTCTTCAGAGAGGGAACAGGCCTGGAGCTAGAATGATAGCAGAGAAAAAAGAAGAGGTGTGTTTGGCATATTTTGGAGATTTAAGATAACACCGTGCTTTAGCTTTAACTGGTGACACTTCTAGAATCACCCAGATCGAATTGGCCTGGGGGCATATCTGTAGGGGATGGATTGTCTTGTTGCCTTCATTGATGTATAGGGCTCAGTCCACTGCTAGAAGCGCCATTCCCTTGGCAGGTGGTCCTGGGCTGTATCTCTAAGCATGGGCATACATCATATTGGTAGGTCATAGCTGTGAGTGAGCAGTTCTACAGAAAGGTTGGAATAGAGGGAAATTTGTTAAAGGCAGATAAGCAACAGAATGTGGTCTGAGGATAGCTTCCTAGTGTTTTTAGCTCATGTATGAAAAATATGTGACAGATTTTTCCACACTGATGATCCATAACATTTACATGTTAACTACCAACTTCAAAAGCTAAAGCAAGTAAATCCTTCTAAACTTGAAATGTTAAAAGGAATCTCAGTATTAAGCACACTCAAAGAAGACTGCTGTTCTTTTCTGTAGGAAACATTAAAAATATATATACATGTGTATATTTTAATATATAATATATTGATATATACATGTGTATATTAAAATATATATCTTATATATTTCTTCTTAGGAAGAAATGACTTAAATAGTCTTTAGTTAAAACGTACAGAAAAAGGAGCATTAGAGAAATGTATTGGAAAGTTGATAAGAATGTATTCTATTCAGGTGGAAATTTTTGTGAATTTTTTAGTCTTCTTAAGTTTATAATTCACAATGTGTATTTCATCCTAGATAAGCATCTGTACTTGTGATTTAATTTGTATTTGCAAGCATTTCTTTTTCCTATAGAAAAACTCAAGAATCATGTAAACATCAGATCCTTTGAAGTTCATTCTGACCCAGAGGAGCCTGGCTTTCAGGCTGACAGTGTTGTGCCGGAGGTTCCTTGAATCTGGTGGTAATACTCAGAACTATAGGCCCACTGCTTCTCAATTTCCTACAGAACTGAGAATGAGACAGGATGTTCCAATCATTTCCTTTTGATCTAACAGCCTCGGTGATTCTCTCTAGTAAGAGCCAAGGGGAGCACATGCTCAGCAGTCAGAGTAAAACCATGACTCAGAGTGTGCAGAATAGCGCCCGTCTTCTTGGGAAGTTTTCGGTATCAAAACATGTTGTGTATTTGAATGAAAAGTAAAATTCACATCCAGTGGATGGAAATTTCTTGTAAGAAGATATAAAACTCCCCTAACACTTTCTATTCTTGAAAATGAGAGTTATTTTTTGCCAAAGGATCTGAGACCTGAATGCATTTTTTTTTTTATTTTTTATTTTTAAATTGGCAGGTTATGCTAAGACCAGTGATTCTGTGATTCCATTCACTGGTTCTTGTCTTCCCCTACATGCCACCTCAGTATAGCCCTAAACTTTGTGCCATGGTTTAAAAACACAGGACATGTGGACCGGAGGAATTAAAAATACTTTTAGATTTGCAAAATTTTAATTTAAGGCCCTGAGTTTCTTTGTCTTAATATCTGCTTTGTTGATTGGATTATTTTGTGGTTTTAAAGACGATTCAGATTTGTAAAACAGAACAGACTTGTTACAGAAGGAGTATAGAATCAGAATCTAGCCCAGAACACGGTCCCTTCTCTTGGGAAGCATGTACAAGGAGGGCCCTGTACTGTTAAGGGATGGGCCAGCTATTGATTCCAACTGAGGATTCCTGTTGGTTTTTATCTGAGTGTTGTAGCAAAATGTTATAGGATTTTCATTGTGGTTGGAGATAATATGGTATGGCACTTGATTGTACTGTTCCTTAGACTAACGTCACAAGACTTGGGTGCCTAAATCCTTAACAGACAGTAAACTTCCTTGGGCCTCAGCACACTGAGATATATGCAGTTGAAATTTGTTCCTTTGGGACTAAGAAAGATTGACCAACAACTCTTTTAAAGTTTGGGATTATTTGTCTAGTCAACAAAAGTTATAGCAGACTGTAGTAGAAAAAACAACAACAACAAACCTGTAAGTTACAAAATTGTGCATCTTGTCCTAAAGAGATCCCCTCTCAAATGTCTGTGCTGCTATAGCTAAATCCAACTGTTCTTGCCTAAGGATCATCACAGGCATTGGCTTGTGTGTAAAGATTTCTTCTGTTACTCAGAATTTTAGACAAGTCATTTCTAAAATGGTTTCAAGTCCAGTTTGTGGGAATTGATTCTCACTACTCATACCCACAGGAGAGAGAAGACTTCCAAAACGTCTTGTCACTCCTGGGGATTAAAGAGATTTGTGAATAAATTTGATAATAAATATTGCTGGACATGGAAAACCACAGAAAACTACTGAGAGAAATCCTAAAATGGCTAAATGAGGGCCTGTATAGTTCATTGTTATGTCAATTGTGTCCCATGCATGGGGCCTAAGGTTTAGTTTCCAAACCATTTTTAAAAATAGGGCCTAAGTGTGTAGTGGGTTGGTCTGGTGCTGTTTGTATTTAAATGCTAAACACTGGCTCCCAAGATGTGGTTGCCTCCTGACAAGCAGATCCTCATGTACACCAAGTGATGCTATATAAACCTTGCTCCCTAACTTAACTCATCAATAAAAGGCTAGAGTCTGTGATTTGGCAGTGGAGGAAGAAAGCTGGGATTTGAGGATTGAGTGAGGGATCTCAGAAGAGACGAAAAAGAGAGAAGAGAGGACACAGAAGTGGAGGGGGCCGCCATGAGAGGAGATGGACCATGAGCACGTGGTCAGGAGAAAGAGCAAGTAGCAAGGGACATATGGCTGGGATGTAGGTTAGGATAGCTCCAAATCTGCCCAGTCTAGGCTTCCGGCTTGTAAATAAATACCTGAGGAGTATGTCTTTTATATAGGCTAGCATGAATTTATAATTCCTTTTACATAAATGAGTGGAAAGATGTGTTATTTTTCATGGAACGAAAGACAACGAAAGATTTGAGGTACTAACTCTCTCAATTGTTAAATGAATTTAATTAGACTCCAGTTGAAGTTTCTAGACGTTAGGCTGAGGATGTGGCTCAGTTGGCAGTGTGTTTGCCTAACATGCATGGAACCCTGAGTTGGGTCCCAGCACCATGTAACACTGGTTGTGATGACACAGGGCTGTGATCCCAGTTCTTTGGAGATAAAGACAAGAGGACCAAACGTTCAAAGTCACCCTAGGCCATATAGCGATTTCTGTACCACCCCAGGCTACAGAGTACCTTGTCTCAAACAAAACAAGAGAACCTTCCTAGAAATTGACAAACTTAACTGAAAATATATAAGGATAAGAGTTCTTGGCATATTCAAAGAGAAGGAGACAGTTGTGACAGTTTCAGGTCTTCCTTTAACGTTCCGGTGTCAGCACAATGTGACACAGGCAGAAAGGGAGTTACATAGATCAAAGAACTAAAATCTAGATCAAAGAACCTAAGGAGATGCACACCTATAGTCAGGTGTTTACTTTGGGGATGGGCTGCTGGGGACTGAACCCTAGGGCCTTGATCATGCTTGGTGAATGTTCTATCACATCCATAACCCTCAATCAGTTTTTGGCAAAGGCACTGAAACAAGACACAGGGAATGTCTTGTTGGTTTTTTTGTTTGTTTGTTTTATTGCTGTGATATAAGACACTATGGCTAAGGCAGCTTACAAACATTTAATTTGAGGCTCACGGTTCCAGAGGGTAGTAATGTCCATGACCAGCATGTCAGGAAGCATGGCAGCAGGCAGGTGGGCATGGCACTGGAGGGGAGGGCAGTAGCTGAGAGCTTACATCTGATCCACAAGCACGAGGCATAAAGAGAGAGAACGGGGAATGGTGGGGATTTTGTAACCTCAAAGCCTACCCACAGTGGCATGAATAAATAATAAACAAACTACATATTGGAACAAAACCTCACAAACCAAAGAATTTGTGGAATACATAAAGTTCTAGAATATGTGAAGTACCCGCTGCAGCTTGGTACTTATAGAAAAGATGATTTTAAGGAAAATGGCCACAAGACTGGGTAATATTTAAATAGCCAATAAACAGATAAGGAACTGTTCATCATCATCTAATCAATGGAAAATGCAAATGAGCCCACAGTGAGATACTAGTATAGTGGCCAACTACAGTAATCTAGTCAACCAAACCAAGCCAAACCAAACTGGCAGCACCAAGTGTTTATTGATAGCCCCATGAATTGGGCTATCTGTGTGAGTCAATCAACCACACCGTGCATCCTGGGTAGATGAGGTTTATTGTATGGCTATACCTCAATAAAGCTGATCAAAAATATAAACCAATGGAAGAATGAATGTTTACTCTCTTGATAAAGGGTCAAAGATATACAGATGCCTAAGCAGTTATTAAAATGCTGTCTTCATAGTAAAAGAGAGCTAAGGTTAGACTTAATTCTTACCCCAGATGGTTTTCCTTCAAACTGGAGTATATTGGTGTGCACAGATGGTGGAAATAAAGGAGAGAAGGAACACAGAGAGAAACAAATGTGCTGAGCACTGACCTCTGCCTATCCGAATCCCCAGACCCACTCCAAGCACTTATGTCAGAACACCACCCCAGAAAGCTTAAGGCGGGTCTTTGTGAGCAAATTCAGAATTTTGAAACAGCTTCCTTATTTCCCTTTTCCTTCCCCAGCTGGAGACCAGCAGCTGGAATTGTATACAGGAGTCACATAGTAAATGAGAAAGGTCAAATGGTATATGTCACTTCGGAACAGGAACCAAGACCTTTGAATGCAGCACTTTCTGTCTGTAAACACAGCAAAGATTTTGTTTGTCTTTAGGTTTTAAATTATGTAGCTAGACTCAAACTAAGAATTAAGGCGACTCTAACAAAGCACAGACTACATGGAGTTAATTTTCTGAATTATCATATGGATCTGCCAACATTTTAAACCAATTATTACTCTTTTAATTAGAATTTGTAAGTTTAAATTTTATTTTGTGCTTATTTTTTTTGACTGCATGTACATCAGTGTGAAGGTATTAGTAGCCCTGGAACTGGAGTTACAGACAGGTGTAAGCTGCCATGTGGGTGCTAGGAATTGAACCCAGATCCTTGGGAAGAGCAGACTGTGCATTAATCAATCTCTATATAGCCCCAACTAATTATTTTTAAAATATTTTTGTTTCCTATATATTTTGCATTGAGTTTGCCTAGTTCTTTGGGGGCTTAAAAACTAGATTAACTGACATTCAATATTTGGGGAACTGGAGAGATGGCTCAGCAATTAAGAGCACTGTCTGCTTTTATAGAAGAGTGGATTTCAGTTCCCAGCACTTCCATGTTGGGAGGTTCATAAGGAATCAGACATGCTCTTCTGGTCTCCATAGGAGGCAAACATTCACACATACATATACATAAATAGCATTAACATATTTTTTTAAAAATTATGTTTTAATTAGAAAAACTTATAAAAGGAATTTTAATGTTTTTCTCCAAAAGAGAATTTTTATAATATTATACTTAATACCTGTTTTAAATTTCTTTTGAGACAGGTTCTTTCTATGCAAGCCTTGCTGGCCTGGAATACACTGTGTAGAGCAAGCCATCCTTGAACTCACAGAGATTCACCTGCCTCTACCTCTTCATGTGCACCACCTTGAGCATTGGGTTATTGTTGTTATCTAAGTTGAGATTTCCCTGTAAGAGAAGAATGAGAGCTAATGTAGGACCCTGAAAGGCAGCCTGGTTTCTGGTTGAGCTAAGGTTTAAAACTCTGGTGATCCAGTAGGGGGTCCCCAGCAGGGGATAACCACACAAGGGACAGTATGCTCCTGGGCCCCAGGCTCCTGACATGAGGCCACAGCTCTCCATAGGTCTGTGACCATCAGTGATGTAAGGGCAACGCCCAAGCTACTCCACAGGTAGAGGTGTGGTCATGTAGCCTCAAGACATTTCCCATTTTAATGAGGTACCAGAGACTTAGCCAATGAACTCCCCTTCCCAGCCACTCCTCCCTGCAAAAAATATTTTAACCGCAGGCCCGCCCTGAGAAAGTGGGGTACTGCTTCACTCATCACCATTCTCCGCCATGACAATAAATGCCCTAAAACTGTGGACTGTCTCTCTTCATCAGGATCCGCCATGGGGAACAATGGAACAGGCCTTCGTCTAAAGAGCTGTCTGTCTAGTCTTCCAAAGAAGGCCTCTCAGGGCTCCCAGCCATGGTCTCTACCAAACCAAGCCAGCTAGCCACCAACAAGCCAAAGACTTGGTCCCAGCAGGTCCCAGCAGGACCCAGCCAGGCTCCTCCTTGTCTTTCCCACTCGGATTGGGCTAGATCCAGCTCTTGGGGCCCCCACTCCATTCTCAGCTCTTCCTTGGCATCCAGCAGTGCCTGGGATGCCCAAGAGCCGGAGAACCAGACGGAGCTGGCTCCATGTAGTCCTCAGGACTGCAGGCTGTGCTCCCCAACCCCCAGGAGGTGTCCCACAGCTCACACCCGCCCAGTGGTGCTATGGGGTGAGCTAGGTCAAACTTTCCACGTCTAGCCTCCTCTAGAGGCCTGAGCCCTGAGGTAGACTCGGGACTTACACCACTATAACCCAACAAGCTAACTCAGAGAAGAGTTCCTAATTGTGCAGCCCACCTGCCTCTGATTTCTAAACAAAGTTAAATAGTTCCATATCTGTCACCCTTTCCAGTGCTGACTTGTGCATGAAGATCCTGAGCTGTATAGGATACATTTCTGAAACCCCTTAGGTTGAAATAGCAAAAAGTTACATCGTTTGGAGAATCAAAATCACACAGAAAGCTGAAGTTTGTTAAAGACCGATGGGGTTCTTGTTCTGTAAACCCTGGGTGTTCATCATCTCATTCGGCATCAGAGTAGCCCTGCAGAGTCATCATCTTCTAGCAGATGGGGATGCAGGCACAGGGTGCTTAGTAGTGTCTCTAAGGCCAGATAGCGAGTCATGGGTTTCAGACATGATCTCAGGCAGCCTGCCTGTCTCTGTCCATGTCCATGGGCCTGGGGTTTCTACTGTTACATGCATACACACCATGCTCAATCCTGTCCCCACATCAGGTTCCAACAGAAGGAAATTTCCATCCTTGTAATTGACACAGAACATGAAACCTTAGATTTGCACTTATCAATGGAAGAATGAATGTCTTCACCCATTCTACCTTTTAAGGTAAGAATGAGTTTAAGGTATGAGGTATGGCTCAGTGCTAGATCACATATTTGCCTGTGTTTCTCTTATCATTTGATTGGAACAGTAGGTTGTGGGGGGTTCCATTTTCTGTAAGACCATACCAACCTTCATTAACTTTTATTTGGTTTACTGTGTTTTACCAATACTGTTGATTTTTAGGTTTTAACTTATGTCCCCTGTCTTTAGATTTTAAATCATGTTGTAAAGGCCTGTTTTATTCTGAGGTTATTGAAGAAGCTTCATCCTATTTATTCTAGAACTCTGGTTTTTCCACTTCCCATGCTTGAATCTTGTATCCTTCAATCTGTCGCGCACGTCCTGTGATACACCATTCAGTGTTTTATTCCCTCAGGCAGCCGTTCCTCTCAAGCTGTTTATGAAGTGTCTGCTTCACACAGTTTGACATCAGCACCATGAGCTGAGCCTTGCCTCTGTTCCCTCCTATGGGTTGGGGTCTCTCCTAGCCGCCATCCCCGTTTCCTTGAGCATGGCTTAAAGTGAGTCAGCTCGCCTTTCCTGTCATCTTACTTTCTTCAATTCTCTTGATTTGTGCTGATTGAGATGAAAGATGTATGGGATGTGGTCTTTAGGTGAGTTTATTGCATTGTAGTGAGCAACACAAACCTAGAGAACAAACCCAGACAACCCTTGGTATCCACTAAAAAGCCCCAGCAGTCCTCCTGCCTGAGCTCTTCACAGATCTAGGGTCACAGGCACACACCCAGCTTTTAATGGGAGTGCTAGATCTGAACTCAGGTTCTCATGCTTGTGCAACGAGCATTTCTACACGCCGAGCCATCTCTCTGGTCCCCATATTAAACCTGTATTCTGTAGCAGAGAAAACAACAGTGTCTCAATCCATATTCAAGACATTGCTAAGTGATTCATTGTCATAGCTATTGAGCTGTGTACATGTTGGCCTCCTTGGTATTTCTCCTTTTGCAAATGAAGAGCTAAAACCACAGAATTCAATTAATGAAGAACCTTCAGCTATCTGAGATCTGATGTGGCTTTCTTCATGGTTGATAGGAGGAAAACCTGTATTGGCAGCTCTCCCAATGAGATTGCAATCAGGTGTTTATCTAAGTATCCTTTAAGTGTCTGTTGATGTAATCAGTATTAGACAGTTTCATCCCCAGCATTTCTAAGCACTGTGGCCATTAGCCATTGCTTGGTACATTAATGTTGCAAAACCTAGCTTCTGACCCAACTACTGTGGGACCTACCCATTGTGTCATGTGCTTATTAAACAGTTGTTCTTGCCGCTAGCAAACATTCCCAATTTTGGTAAATTTCCCTAAGCCAATCTAGGTCAGATTCAATTTATTTAAGCCCTAAGGTCAGGGACAGTGTGTGCTTTTGAAAATAATTATAGTACATTGTGTATCACCCTTCCGCCCATCTCCTCTTTATAGGAGGAAAGAAAATTTCTTAGGGACACCAAGGCTGACCATTAGTGTCAGATAGGCGTGTGGAATGGACCTTGCTAACACCCCGGTCTCCAACTTCCAGTCTCCAGAACCATGGACAAGGCATTGTTGCTGTTTAGTGCCTACTGTACTATTGTGGCAGTCTCCACAAATGAACATGCATGGAAACAGAATTAGGAAATCCAAATTGGAAACATCAGTGGACCACAGAAACAAGTGAGTCCTACACCATGTGATATTTGAAATGATCACCATAACTTTTTACTGGTCGAAGAAAGACATCAACGAGAATGACACACACTTTACCACGAGGAGCCATGGTTATCTGACAATAAACTGCTGGGGCTTCCAGTCTCACTGTCACTTTTTAAAGTATAGGCAATTAGCCAGGCATGATAGTGCATGTCTTAACCCCGGCACTGGGAAGGTGGAGGTCTCTGTGAGTTTGAGGTTAGTCTGCTCTATACAGTGAGTTTCGGGCTACACAAGAGAAACCCCATCTTAAATAAATAAATAGGCATTTGAGGAAGGTTTTCAGGACCCGAGGAAGGGTCACATGGAGGTCAACTCATTAGTAAAGTGGGAATACATCTAAAACTTTCCAGTTTGACATCTTGGTTAGCCACTGCAGGCAATGCTCTGATTCTCATTAGCACTGAGAGCCATTTTGGTAATGTGGCCTGTAATCCCAGTATTCAGCAGGCTGAGGCAAGATTTCACATTCTGGGACTGCTTGGGCAATAGGGAAATCCTGTTTCAAATATATATATATATATATATATATATATGTATATATATATATATATATATATATAATATGTCCATATACCCACATATCCAATATATATGTACAAACTCTCATCTGTCATCTATTATCTGTCCATCCATCTATCATCTATTTAATCCATCCATCCATCTATCCTCCTATCATCTGTCTATCTGTCTATCTCACTAAGAACCTGGTGGGAGATAATTTTCCCCCTAATTCTGACTCAGTGTGGTGCCTGGCTCATGGTAGGTACTAAAGTCATAACTCTTAGTGTTTAGCTCTAAGAAAGGATTACTCTTATTCACTTAGCAGTCAAAGGGGGATGGCCTGCCCTTTAAGATTGATTATTTGTTGGTACTTAATAGAGCATAAAGAGATTTCCTTTCATTTTATGTATTATGTTTTGCCTGTGTGTGTAAGTTCACCATGGGCATGCCTGGAGGGTAGAAGAGGCCCTTAGATTCCCTGGAACTGAAGTTACAGATGGCTGTGAGGAGTCAAGTGGGTGCCGGGAACTGAACCCAAGTCCTCTGCAAGAGCAACCAATGCTCTTCAGTGCCACACCCTTTTAGTTTTTTTGGAGATGGGTTTCTCTATGTAGTCCTGGCTGTCCTGGAACTCACTCTCTAGACCAGGTTGGCCTCGAACTCGGAGATCCCCCTGCCTCTGCCTTCCAAGTGCTGGGATTAAAGTCATGTACCACCACTGCCCGGCTTATTAGAGTTATTAATGTACCTTTTGACCATGATGCTTGGGCAACCCAACTTACAACTTGGCTAAGCAAATGCTCAGTAAATCATTTCTGAGGAAGAATCAGGTTTTTTGTTGTTGTTTTTTGTTTTTAAAAAACCCCTGGTAGTGAGACAACACCAAACCATGAATGTGCACAGTATTTTATAAAAATGGTATAATCAGGAAGATTGGAACCCTATGCTTTAAAATATTTAAACATATCGGCCATGGAGTAGTAAAATTCTAATATCACAAACATTTCTCCTTATGTTTGCTAATAATAAAGGAAATTGAGCATCACAAAAGTGAGGTGTGTAAAGACATTGGAAAGTCTACTTCACTCAAATGTTGGCATTACATGTGCCAGATTATCCTGTGTCCTGTAGCTTTTTCTGTCCCCTGAATGACAGCTTGCTGAAAAAGGTGGCTCAAATCCCCAGAGAACAGAGACTACATCTCCTGGACACTGACTCCCCAAGGTATATGTTGGCCTACAATGAGTGTATAGTGGACACTGGCTGAATGGACCAGTGTGTGGATAATGTTCTTTGTGGATTTTTATTTAGGCAAAGGATATAACATCAGCAAGTAATGAACTGTCTAAAGGAGGAGGGCAGTTTATTGTGAATAATAAATAAACTGCACCGAAGTCTTATACAAGACTCCCAAAGCACTGCTTACCGCCACACAGCCGAACAAGACATCACTGGCTGCAGAGGCTCAGAGTGTTCTGCGTGAGCTAATACCGACAGAATGCATTTCCACCATGCCACCCACATTTCATAAGATGATTGAAAGACCTTCTCCCAGTGCAGCTGACAGCTCACACACTGAGTACAGTGTCTTTCAGTCTGTCCCCTTCTACGGTGCTGATTCGTTGTCACAAGCCTACTTAGGAGAAGACGCATCAGAGGCTCAGACATTTTCGCCTACATGCAGCTCACGGAAAATGTGAACACGGGCATGACATTTGCTGTAACATTAAGAAAAGTAAAGACTCTAATCAATAGAAACAAGCTCCTGAGGACAAAAAAAAAAAACAACATACAGAAAGTACAGAAGTGCATGCACAAAGGGATGTAAGCAGACACCCTTTGTAACTGATACCTTGTATATAATACATTTTATACATTTACTACATATTGCACAAACCCGGTTACATACAGACACAATCTGATGTCACTGTGCGAGCCATCCTCACAGAGGAGAGCTCCACACAACTTTCTTAATGAGCTTATCTATGACTTTTTGGGAAATAGACTCAACAGACAGTTCTCTGCAGTTGTATCTTCACATATGAGTTAGCCATGGAACAAGATCTCCTTTCCTAAATGTAGGATTCCTTAGCACAGCAGAGTTGGTCGACCTCAAAGACCAAGTGGCTGTGTTGTTGCCCGAGACAGTCCAGCTTAGCCTTCTGCACAGACTCCGACACTGTCCTCAACCGGTGTAGCTCAGATCTCCCCTGAGTTTCTACAGAGACATGGACAGTCTGACTCTGTGTCCAGTGCTCAGTCACAGAAGACAATCTGTGTCCACCAGGTGTCCTTTCACTGAGGTCACCTCCATGGTGAGGAGGCACGGGGGGCACTGCTGTGCTCTGCTTGAACATTCTTGCCCTCACACTCCTAACTGTCTGGCCACTGTAGTCTGTGAGTCCCAATGTCTGGTAATAAATGGCCTCTTCGTAAGATGGTGGGCTTCCTGGCTTCTTCACATCAACTAACTGGAATGTATTATCGACCGAGAGGGCCCAGGTTCCAGACAAACTGAAGCCCAGAGTTGTTTGGCTTTGGATTTCTGACTCATTTCCCTGGATGATTCTGCCAGCAAGCTGGCTCTCTTTCCTCAAATCCTTCTGGAGTTGGTCTCTAGAAAGGTCTTTGGATTTCTCAGACCCAATGCTGGAGGTCCGGGGCAGCGCTTTCTTGTGAGACGCAAAGGAAAATGACATGGAGTGCTTTCTAATTTCTCTCTGGGGTTTGGTCTTGTCTGTCTTTGTGGTGAAACTCTGGTGTCTGGTGAAGAAGTTTCTCTTGGGACAGGATGGAGAAGGCACAGGTGAGCTGTCCAAAGATTCGCCTGGGGAGAAGCTGGAGAAAACTTTGCTTACGGGTCCCTGTGGCGATGCTAAACCTTGGGTCAAGTTCTTTATCTTCAAATCCACTGGTCTCTTGGGTTTGCCTTCAACTGCTGGGAAGACTTCCTCTGTAAAGGGATCTTCAGCCTCATCACTTTCAGAACAGGAGACTTCCTGGGGCAGAGTGAAACTGTCCTCACTCCTTGTTAGCTTTTGCTTGGTTATTGGGCTCACGAGACACTCTTGTGAGGGTGACATGTTGGGTTCAGAGAACCGCCTATCTTGCTGGCCAATGGAGCTTTTCAGCCTGGCTACCATGCTAACACTGGATTCTGAGCTAGACTCACGGGTGTCCCGGTGGCCCCGGGTATCCGTGCCAGCCATTCTGGTAGTGGGACCCTCCAGCTGCCTGCTGGGAGAGGCTGCACCAGTCGTGGGCTCCACATCTGGGTCATTGCTGTCATAGGCTGAGTCATTCTGCAGAGTCGACACATCTGGGGAAAGTTAAGGAAGAGTTGAACATCTGTCCAGGCCTATTTATACCTATGGTGCTTTGGTGGAAGTGTACTGGGGCTCAATCTGACAATAAGCTGATTGCATTGAAACTTTGCTTCTGTCTAAAGTGGTCTTTAAATGGTAAGAAGGTGGGGAAAATGGAGGGAAAAGGAAGGGAAAAGGACTCGAGGAAAAGAAGATGGCAATGCTAATATCCTCTGAGGTCTGTTGGTCTGAATGTGTAAGAGTTGCCCTTCGGGCAGCTCTTATACAGGGTCAGTGTCCATTTTGATGGACTCACATTCCATTGCAGAGCTGGAATTTCCTTCCTCCAACCCAGAACTGAAGTTTACTTAGTAGAATCAAGAGTTATCCCTGACTCAGAATGGAAAGGAGAAAATTCCAGATTGTTACAGAAAGTGTCTGGTGTGTGTGTGTTGTGTGTGTGTTGTATGTGTGTGTTGGGTAAACCTAATAGCAAGGCCTTTGAGGCTATCGACTTCCTTACAGAATTCTGTCTGACTTGTGAAGGTGAATCCTGCTCCTAATGCCAGGAATGCTTCGCATCACTGCACAGAGCACCTATGGCCGGCACAAACTTCTCCCCAGAACCACTCAAGTGAACAGAATGTTCCGTACCTGAACTGTCAGTGTGTTCCAGGGAGTCGTCAGAAGTAATTCGGGAATGTGTTGGAATGCTCTCCCCAAATATTTCAAAGCAGTTGTCAATGAGGAATCCCACCAAGATCTTAACCTGTAAAAAAAAAAAGAGCAGTTTGTCAGCTTAAGTACGTTCATAAAACAGGTAGCAAAGAATGAGGACATATCGGGGTCAACTATTCAGGAAGTGGCAGAATTAAGGCTAGATACTTTCATGTGCCTGGAAAGCACATTAAAATAATAAATACACTTTATTATTATATATTTTGAGGCATGCACTTTTTTCAGAATTAAAAAAAAAAACCTTTGAAGTAACTACAATTTCATTGAAGGAAGTACGTGTCCAGATTTCTAGCTGAACAGGCAGAATGTGATACACAGAAGAAAAAGGACTAAGTGTATTTTCCAGCTGTGGGGGTAGTGCTGTGTCTGTTACTCTCATCTGTCTCCCAGGACAACAGAGGATGCATACATTTTGTGCTTCAGCAAATGCAGGTTTCTATGAACCTGGAACCACGACAAACACATCCTGCAGTTCAGACCTCTACCGTGGCCCCTGAGTCACTTTGAGAAACTCAGACCACAAACAAGCATGTCAGTGGCTGGCTTTTACAGAGAGTGTGCTTGTGACAAAGGAGTTTCTCATACTGAGGCAGGACATACCTTATTGTTCAGGTCCCTCTGGGCCTGGAAGGACAGGCTCTGGTCATTCTTCAGAGTGAGCATGTTGGGCCCAATGCAGATGGCCAGGTTGCTGGAGTCCATCTTGTTGACCTCAGCATTCTTGCTGATGAGGTGAAGCACGTAGACCAAGTGCCTGAGCAGAAGGAGGTTGGGCCGGGGGAGTTTATCAGCAACCCTGGAATAAAGGTGAGGGATGTTGATTTTCACGTAGTTTTAGTACGGCCTCTTGAAAGGTTCCACTCAAACCAGACTTCCTTTAAAATGAGGAAGTCACATTAACACAAGAAGCATTGTGAAATGCTCATTCAGGGACTCCCCCTGGCTGTAGTGGGGCTCCAATAGTGCCTGTCTATATCACACACAGGAATGTTGATTGTGACTCAAAGCCTTTTTAACAGTCGGCCTTACATTTTGAAAACAATTTATTATGTCATTAAATAACAGTGTCAGAATTCCTCCTGTTTCAAGCCCCATGAGACTGGCTTCCTCACACCTTTTTAGACTATAATTTTCAAATGGAGATCACCTATTTTCCTATCATCCTGAGAAATCTTTAGAGAGAACTAATCTATAAAAGCATGTTTATAACTAGGCAATGCGCTATCGATAACACATTCGATTCTTAAATTAGATTTTTTACATTTTGATATTTCAAAAAATGAAGTGAATCCAACCCATGGGTCCTTTTCATTTCTTAGTGTTATTTTCAGGACAGGCTTTTATGTGCAAGCAGAAACATTGTGACAATCCTAGTATTCTGAGGGGAAGGAAAGGGGCAGAAACTATCATCTTTCTGGTAAATATTTCATGGAAAATACTTGGCCATGGAGACAACTGTTACATATTGATGAGCTCTCTGACGACCTGGCAAGAGTGCTGGCATTTAATGAAAGGCTTCTGGGATTCTCCAGTAATGCAGGGGTCACACTTCCATTTTAAAATGTTAGCTATTGGAATTTGATCTTTTCTCTTTCTTTAAAGAATTTTTTTTATTAACCATAAGAATGCAGTTTGCTGTGGAAATTTATGATCAAAACAATTTTTTCCAAGTTGCTCTGTGGTACCATAAGGGTTTATGAGAGAACAGTGGTTGGCAAGACACCAGTTAATGGCCTTAAGGATAGCTCCAATCTTGTTGGTTAGCCTGTGGTAAAGCATTCAGAGGTATGAGTTTATCTTGTGCCTTTTAAAACTACTCCTGTGTTTAGGTTCCCTCCCATCTTGGGATCTATGACTATTGAAGTTTACTTCCTGCTTTTTAAGAAGTGCTTTCTCTCGTTTAGGTAGAACTGCTTCATTTAAACACCCAGGGCCTTTTCTGGCTTCCATGATGAAAGCAGACGGGCAGTTCCACTCAGATTCCCTGGACCTCACAATTTCTGTGAGGCAGGAATCTTGAAGCACTTGCACAGTTTTATGAAGGATCCAGGATGGAGGCCTTGCCTCCTTCAGTGTCAAAGGACTTACTGCTTCAGGGCCTCGATTCTGTCCTCCTCGCTGGGCTTCTCCAGGGCACCCATCCAGTCCTCAAAGAGGTCACAGGACAGCAGTTTTAGAGGGATTCCTCGGAGGAAGTCCTGGAGGGAGAAAAAAGTGTACCCTTCACACCGCTGTATTTGCTTCCTAAGGCGCCTCTTCCAAACTCACACAGCACTTAAGGACCCTCCGGTAAACAGCATAGTAAGATGCACTGTCCCTAGGTAGGTGAAATCTGGGGAGACCAGATTTATGAATGGACTTGGCCATGGGGCAATCGAATAATGTTTTGAGAGAATTTCATGCCACCCTGCTGAAACCTGGGATCACTGAAACATAGGTGCTTGTATGAATAACTGAAAGGTTTAATTAACTGAGAAAAAAACTAAACTCCCACCAGCTGACTTTGCCTGGCAGGGAGCAGCGCCAGGTCCGGATGAGTTTGTCAGCTCGCCTCCAACAGGCCATCCGGTGCAAATGCCGCAGGCTCACCTTGAAGACCACAGCCAGGAGGTGCACAGGGAGCTGGTTCAGATTCACCGAGCCCCCACAGTTAAGCTCCTCCTTCAGCTCCTTGCGGGCTTTCTCGCTGGCAGCTTTTCTGAATATTCCTTCAGTTGAAGGGCCTTTAAGGCAGAGGATGGTGAGGATGTCCTGGGGGAGCAGACACAACATCAGAAAACAGTCACTTGGAGACATCTCTGTCGCTGCTGTTAAACCTATCTGTAGGAGGAGAGACAAGCACACGGAAGCCAGTGCTACCAATGATGCCTTTTTGCTCATTTTTTTCTCAGAGGAGGTAAATTGTGACGGCATTAATTTTGCACATTTGAAAATTATTTTGGGCCCCCTCTCTCCTCTCAAATGCTCCCGTAGAAACACTAGTTTATCCCACAGACATCCTCTGCTCCCACTCTGATGAGTTTTTAGAAGTTACAAATGTTCCATCTTCTTCAATCCACAAGACAGAGGACTGAGGGAGGGACCATCACTCAGAGTGTATTGATGGATACAGTCGGTAGACGGCTCCTCTCCTTGCACTGGACAGTAGGGGAGTGTTTCTTGGAAAGCCGATGTCCACCATGTTCAGAATTCCCCAAGACTTTTCAGGTCCCACAGGAAAGGGAAGTAGGTTTATGAGTCCACACACACCTACCTGGATGGGTCTGGGGAGTGTGTCGTTCTCTCCACAGATGATTGATAAGGGTTGATCAAACAGCGACACTTTCAGCTCTTGTTCCAATGACCCAGAGAAGTCGGATGAAGGAGAGAGCTTTCTCATGAGAGATGGCCAGGACAGCACTTTCTTTCTCTTCTTAACTTCTGTAGCCAAGGAAACAAGGAGATAAAGAGAAAAATCTATGTTTACAAGCCAAGATCCAAATTAGAACATGGTTGGTGTTGTCTACATCACCTGCCTATGGTATGCGGTGTTGAAAAACCAAAGTAAAAGCAAAGCAAAACAAAA
This sequence comes from Rhynchomys soricoides, assembly GCA_019843965.1. NCBI lineage: Eukaryota > Metazoa > Chordata > Mammalia > Rodentia > Muridae > Rhynchomys > Rhynchomys soricoides. Next base: position 1,542,872 of record JADRCH010000220.1, read on the forward strand.
CAAAAACCAACCAACCAAACAAATGAAAAAACCCAACCAACCCAACAAACCCACTGTTGAAAACTCGGGAAGGCCAAGGGCATGAACCTTGATCTAGAAAAATCGACCCCAAAACAACCACACTGTTGCCAGGGTAGCGAGTCCCTAAACATCAACACTAGTGTTCCTCAAAGGCACCGCCTTTCCTGTTTTTATGGTCACAGCTTTTAGCTACAGAAAACTAGCAAAATTTCAACGTTTTAACATATTCCTAATGACTGCCGAGAATGGATTTCTGACTAATGGATATTATTCTAATTTATTTCTTTGAATGTGAAAGTTACAGAGAGGAAGTGTTTTGTTTCCTTTCGAAGATCTTTTAGAAGATTCTGGGTTGGGCTGGCTGTTCACCTCCATCCCTGTACCTGGTCACCGCTAGAGGGCGCTATATCACCCAGGAAATCCTGCAGTCACCCAGACCCAGCTTTATTTCAGAAGCTAGGACACAGTTCTCCAAGCAGTTTGCCACCAAGGCTTGGCACTTTGCCAAGTATCCTACCATTTACATATTTTGTACCAGCAAGTGGAAGAAAGACAAGAACGAGAGGCCTATCCTGATACTTTGGGAGGGGTGGTCAGATCTGATGTATATCGTAATGAAACATGTGGTGAAAGATGGTAAGAAAGGATGCCTGATTCTTTGAGGTTGGAGATCAGTAACAATTGCCTCATGGGCTCTTAGGTGCGGTCTCCACTAGAGAAGGAATCAAGGGGTGGGAAGGGCAGTGTCTGTTTCTCCAGTGTGCACGTTTCCATCCTCAAGGCTTACAAGTTCTGAGACTTGGCAGCCCACTTGGAAACCCCGTGTGGAGCTGGGCACTGGCCACGGACAGAATCTTCCCTCTTACAGTTCTGGCTGTCTTAGTCAAGGGTTAATGTTCTGCGGTCTCTCAGAACTCTTAGAAAACCAATTCTCAGTAAAGTAAAAGCCCTGTGGTTTTGCAAACCAAGAGCACTAGTTAGCTGCACAGGAGAGATCAGTATGTTTTCAAAACTTACCAATAAGCTGGCAAAGGCTGTCTTCACTCTCACATGACGTCAGCAGTGGAAGCACCTTGATATTACCCTGAAAACATGCATTTTATTTAAAATAATGACACCCAAAGACACCCTTTCTTCACAAAATGCACATACAGCTTAAGTCAACTGCATTGATTCTGTATTTTATCTTCTCAGATCAACATTGTTTTGGAAGATCTCAATAGATGTGTTTAGCTTGTAATCTGATACTCATCTTACACCAATAATTAAGCAACCCAAATGAGCAACAGAAGGAATGTCTTTTATCTAATTACAGTGCAAATAAAAAGTTTCAAACACTACTTTCTTACCTCTGACTGACATTCAATTAATGTCTCCATGTTGTTGGCATTAAGTGTTTTTGACTAAAAGAGAGGAGAAAGGAACGTCAGTAAAGGTCCTTCAGCACTTGTCTATGAACAAGATGCATAAACAGGTGCAAAAGACTCACGCACACCATCGAGACTGCTTATCAGTTTCATTGGAATCGAGGCTGACAGTCCAAAGGGGGTTCTCGATACCTCGAGACTTTGGATTTGTCTACAATAAATAATAAATGAAAAGAGTTAGAAAATAGAATAACCAGTCCAAATTCAAATTTTAGATTCCGTTTGGGGAAAAAAAAAAAAAGACCCAGAGCTTAAAGCTACTGGATAGAAAAATTTTCTCTTAAAACTGGGCTCCCACTAAGAAGCATCATGAGATCCTCACCCAACTTTTCACTTGCCTCTTACTTTATCCAAATGAAATAAAAATTCCCACGTTTCCATGAACTAAGATAACAACAATCTTTCTTACTAAATGTCACCTATGATTAAGAACAGCCTCTGAGAAACGTATTCCCAAATTCTTTAAGCCAAACGTCTTTGCTACTCCCAAACTTTGTTGTGCGTTACTAAGGTCCCATCAGGAGTGCCGGAGTACAAATCACAGCTAAGACTTGCTTCTTTGAGTGCTCATCCATACTATATTAAAAGCTTTGCACTCTCATGGAACCCAAGTAAGACAGAAATTTATCTCCAGGACACCATATACAGTATATAGAAACAAAAGATAACATTTACCGAATCCCTAAACCCCCAAGGTGCAGCTGACACATGGCTGCCGAGCATTCTGCATTCAGAGTCATTCTAAGGCTGGCACATAGTTCTCAATAGAGCTGTTTTTAGTGGCACTGACCCCTGAGACTTCAGGGACTCAAGACCCTCGACCCACAAGGCGGTTTATGTTCTGTTAATCTACAATACTTACCCAGACAGGGTCTTCAGCCAGAGCTCTTTTTACTTTTGGCGAACTGTGGAAAACGGGAGACACAACATGACACTCTGACCCTAGGAATCCACCCACAGAGACAAGACACTGGAATGCCCGGCCTCATGTGCTGCACGTTATATGTGGCGGGGGCGGGCAGGTGGAAACTCAGAATATTACTGGGGCCGGAAGGAACATCATGGGCTGTCACACAGACAGAGCCAGCCAGAGACTGCTCCCCTCTCACTTCCTCATTCCTTTTAGGGCAGCATCGGTTTTTTCCGAGCTTGCCCCCCTAATTCCCACCCCCCATTTCAAAGTAAAAATTTCTATAAACTACTAGGAGTGGAAACCGTGACATATTGGACATAAGAGGTGGCTCTGGTTAATGTCAAAGGTGGTGTGTGCAAAGGAGAAATTTTATTAGTCTGTGTGTAAACATCATTTTCTTTTCTAATTGGTCATGTTGGTCCCCTCCCTGCTTTGGGTGTTCTGCTTGGGTGCTGTTCGCTTTCACCCACCATCCTCTCTGTCCACCAGGACTAGATATTGATTGACATCCACATGCGGATGTTGCAATAAACAAGGACAGAGACGGAGGAATGACTTCCCCTCTTTGAGAATTACCCTCGAAAGCGACATCAGTTTCTTCGGAACTAGGGGAATTGCCCACTGAGAAATACATTTATTTCTCATGTAGAGAACTGCAGCCCTGAGTCTATTGAGAAATATGGAGGGAGTCAGACGGGCACAGATGTGTTCATTTTAGGATCAACCACTTTGCAAAGTGGACTAAAAGTGTCACATGTTTGTCAATATCATGGCATCTTTGGAAAATTTAAAAGAATGAAATGGTTTGAAATGCAGGTGCTATAAATTATACTGCATGTAAAATTGCCCTCCAATCTGGTGTCTTCTGTTACGTCACCTCCTCTTCTTCCTTTGAGCCCAAAGCAGGTCCTGTGTGGATGTGGATTGACATCGCTCCTCAGGACTATGGCTTTGAATGTCCCACGGATAATCTGATGTTTGGTTCTGCAGCACTCCACTGGATTGTCTAAGACGTTATGTTTTTGGTGCTGGAGATTAAAACCTGCCCCTCAGAACACACTCTGCCTCCGAGCTGCACCCCAATCCAGGATTGCTCTTGGGGTTCTCTAATGTCAAGGACTCTGCTACTCTGGAGAAAGCCCTCTCTCCTTACCAGGCAGAAGGCTCTTTCTCGGCGACGTGAAAATGGAACTCACTTTACAAGAGTTTTTCATTTTAATTCCAAGTTCTCTTCTGAGAGGTAGAACTCTTAGACTCAATCTCTGCAGCATCCCCCAAAGAGACACAGCTCAACTCTTCTTGAGATGGAAGGTTTCTGTGCCTTGGCGTAAACATTGTTCTTGGGGACACCAGCCCTCATTCTTGGCGTTACCATGAACTCTGCATATGGTCCTGAGGTAAAAACATGAACTCTGCATATGGTCCTGAGGTTAAAATCGAGTCTGCTAAGTCATACCTAACACCTATATATGTGCTGTAGCATACTTGTATTTCAAGAGTCTCTCTGCACATAGTTATCAACACTCTGTGCTGAAGTGTATCTTCCTGTGTCATAGGACAGACAACTAGAGTTCCTCTGGTCATAGCTGCTCAAGTCACTCAGCTGAACCTTCTGGTCCTGAGCACCAAATCTGCCCATGCTTTCCCTTAGGGTAACTCTTCAAGTGGTTCATTTGTCTATACCTGCTTTGTCAAGTTAGGGGTCCTCATAAGGAACACTTACCTAGCAGAGATTTAGATTTAGGACACAGTCCTGAAACTTCAGATTTATTATCACTTTTGTTAATAATAAATAAAACACAATTTGCACAGTCAATGATGCGGTGACCCATAGAAACACCTACATCAACAGATTTGTGTGTGCAGGTATGTGTTGTGTATGTGATGTGTATGTATGTGATACAATGGTGCTGGTTGATGTGCTTATGGAGGCCACAGTTAAGTGTCTTCCTGTGTCTTGTCTTACTTTTGAGACAAGGGGCTAGGTTACTACCCCCCGAAACACCCCCCAAAATCCAGCAGTAACCGTGGCAACAGTAAAGAGTAACCTGGGACCTCACATTTCTAAAGCAGAAGAATGTGGTGTTTATATAACCCCACTGTTGAGAATAGAACCCAGAAGAAAGACATTGATCCGTATTGGCACCCCTGGAGAGTCCAACAGTCAACACCTAATTAATAGATACATTTGTGTGACTGTTAGAGAGCCATCAGTGGCAGATGGCCCAGCTCTGGCACTGAAGAGAAGTTCTCCATTGATGTGGCTCTTTCCAAATGCTATGCAGTAAGAGTAGGGGTGGAAATAGAGCTGTCTGTGGAAGACAGGCCTGCCCCCTGATTCTCAAAAACTCACAATAACACTGATGGCAGTTTTCATAGCAGTAAAAACATTTTAAAGACAGTGTGACATTTGGAAATATTCTTGTCTTAATTTTTTTAAAAGAATTAAAAATAAGATTTGTTCTTATTTTATGTGTATGGGTGTTTTGCCTGCGTGTATGTATATGTATGCCTGGTGCCTGCAAAGAGAGCGTCAGAGTCCCTGGAACTGGAGTAACTGGATTGTAAGCCTCCCTGTAGATGCTGGGAACTGAACCCAGGTCCTCTGCTAGAACAGTCAGGGCCCTTAACCACTGAGTTCTCTCTCCAGACCCTTTCACATTTTTCAAAGCTGAAATTACACACACACACACACACACACACACGCACGCACGCACGCACGCACGCATGCATGCACACACGCTTACACACACACACATTTCTTTGAAGAACAAACTTGTATCTTCCTGCATGACATTTTGTCTTCAGTTGATGGGAAGGAACCCAGATGGCTTTTGCAGGGTCAGATTGAAGAAACCTCACTGAGAACCACACTTGTAACCGCGCTTCCAATTCCAGGACTCTCGCCACCTGGTTTCTGGTTCTAACCAGCTTTCTCCGACAGTCCTGGCTCTGTTCTCACTGTGGCTAGTCTGTGAGGACAAGAGGCTCTGTCGTAGGGGTCGTGCCACACACACTGTGGGGTGCGTGTGTGTGGTGGGGAAGTACTTTTGTTCCTTTTCAAATTTCCAGTCTCAGTGACCACTTCTGTCTTGCCTGTGGTGCACAAGACCTTTCGAATCATTTACAATGAACAGTTTGCCCTGCCTACCTGGGAAACAGCCACCCAGAGCAGTGGTTCTCAACCTGAGGGTCGTGACCCTTTGAGGGACGGGGCAAATGACCCTTCCACAGAGGTCATACTGGATCTCCTGCATATCAGATATTTACATTACAATTCAAAACAGCAGCAAAATTACAGTTATGAAGGCCCAACGAAAATAATTTTATGTTTGGGAGTTCACCACAACTTGTGGAGCTGTACTAAAGGGTTGCAGCATTGGGAAGATTGAGAACCACGGACCCAGGGGCAGATTCCTGTATCCCTACACCTCATTCCCATTCCCATCAAAAGCTCTTTGCACAAATTCCTGCCTTCCCAAAGAGCTCATGGTTTCCTTCAAGAATCCAGCACCACCTGTCTTAGGGTTTTACTGTTGTAAAGAAACACCATGACCAAGGCAAGTCTTATAAATGACAACATTTAATTGGGGCTGGCTTACAGGTTCAGAGGTTCAGTCCATTATCACCAAAGCAGGAACATGGCAGCATCCAGGCAGGCGTGGTGCAGGAGGAGCTGAGGGTTTTACATTTTCACCTGAAGGCAGCTAGCAGAATACTGACTTCCAGGCAACTAGGATGAGGGTCTTAAAGCCCACACCCACAGTGACACACCTACTCAAACAAGACCACAACTCCTAATAGTGCCACTCCCTGGGCCAAGCATATATAAACCATCACACCACCCTAGTGCCTGGCCACCTACAGATTGACATATAGGTCAATCTTCTTGAAGGTTCAAGTTATGGTTGATTGCAAAGGAGAAGGCAGCCTTTCTTAAAGTTCTCCTGACTCCCATGGTAAGCATTCAGCCTATTACCATCCACTAAAATCATCCTCCAGGTCTCTGCATCTGATAAACTGACGGGAGGCTCACCCCAACATCTGCCTGCTGGAAATCCTACCTTGGCCCTGAACCTAGCTGAAGTTCCCTCTCCTCTACAAAGAGACTCTTCCAGGTTCTTCCCCCTTGGACAGAGTCTATAGAGAGTAGGTAATGGTGGTAACTTTATCCATCTATAGTTCCAGACTAGGGTTTTACAGGAGTCAAATGGCACACCACTGTTTTTCTACAAAGACCGTTCGAAGAAATGAGAACATTGCAATCACACTGTGAATTTCTCAAGATTAAAAGCTGCAAGGCTGGACAGATGGCTCCGTTGGTAAAAACATGGGAAGTTCAGATTCCCCACTGTCCAGGGGATGTCCTTGTTAGATGACATAGAAGAGGCCCTGAGAATTAAAACTTAGAATTAAGGTCGGAGGATGGGAAGCAACCACAATCTGGTTAGCCTTGTGAGCCCGGGAGCCAGACTGGGTCTTGGCTATTACCTTTAAGTGATAACCTGGGATTCAGTATGCTGCACAATATCCGGGCCACCCAAGGTTGCTTTTTGTTTTGTTTTTAAATATAGTGACTTCTTATCTGCTTGTCTCCTAAGAACCAAAGACTATTGTAGAAATATTTAATTTCAATCAGAAGGAGAAAGACGCCATGAGATGAAAATCTTAAAATCGTGGCCATGAGAGCTGGCTAATTGGAATCAGAGCAGCCCAGATGGAACATAGTCAGTAATAACTCGTGGTTATCGATAGGAAAGTAGATTCTAATAGCATAGAGGGTAGATATCTGCCCAGCTTTAGTGCTGATTAAGGCTCATTATAAATTAAAAGCCACCAGTGTTTTTTATCTGTGAATTGAATAATCAAAGGTGAGTTAGAAGCAAATGAATGAGATTAAATATTTCTACAACATAGGACAGTTGATAGGCAGGCAGTAAACAACAGGAGGAAGGTCTTCAACAGCTCCTGAGGCTCAGAGTAAGAGCCCACACATAAGTGCCAATCTGGGCCAGAATATGTGAAGTTCACATCTCTCTCTCTCTCTCTGTCTCTCTCTCTCTCTCTCTCTCTCTCCTTTCTGGTGGGAAAAAGGTTGTCCTCTATCAAAATTTTAACTCTTTTATTGAGCAAGTATTACCTAAACTTCTCTGAGGTTTGCTGGGATCCCAGCATCCTTCAAAGAATGCACAGCATCACTGGGTCTTGTAGAATCTTCCCTGTGCTCATAAACGCTTGAGTTTCTGCAGTCACCAGCGCACATGGCTTAGATTTCCACCTCAGATATTTCCACAATTCATTTGTCTTTGTGTCAGAATATAAAATGGCCTCGATATAAAATAATATTAGAAGAACTCCATGTATTCAGAAAGCTGGCTTGAAATCCAAGAAAGGTTAGAACAAAGTGATCTTTTAAAATTGCCTTTCTTGGTTATCGGGATCCAAACAAAGAATTAGAAATAAAACATCCTGCAAACAGGGCGATTGGAATCTGAGTTGTGGATGTTTCATATTTCCCCAGCGCCACTGGCGGGGCTTCAATTCACAGCATACATCACTCGAAGAATCCCAGAATCTCCCTGTTTTAAAATTTCTGAGCCCATTGTGACCTGACAAATTGAGCAAACAAACTGTAATGGCAGAAAGGTTACCAGAACAACCCTGAATACCAATCCTCACAGTGCAAATGAGTAACATTTTGAAGAAAAACTAAACAAAAACACCAGGGAAATGGACAAGTGAACTTTTTTTTTGTTAGTAACTTACAAAAGTCACACGAGGCATTGGTAAAAGTCTGAATGAGAAATGTAAACACTGTGGAGATGAGTTTGGTTAGTCTCTGTCTTTTGATGATGTTTACTGTAGTCTAGTTTGAGGTTTTGTTTTGTTTTTTATTCTTAGCACTTAATTCTTTTGTCATGTGTGTCTGTCTGTGTGTGTGTGTCTGTGTGTGTAGGGAGGTCACCCAGAGGTTTTATCATACTATTTAAAGGTTTAGTGAATTAGATAGTTAGTTAGTTAGTTAGTTAGTTAGTTAGTTAGTTAGTCAGTTTTTTGAGGGGGACAGGGTCTTGCTAAATAGTCCTGGCTGTCCTGGAACATACTATATAGTCCAGGCTGACCTCAAACTCACAGAGATCTAACTGCCTCTGCCTCCCGAGTGTTTGGACTAATAGGGTACATGACTGTGCCCGGTCTCCTACTTAAAGTTTTAAAAATGACTGGGCAGTGGTGGCACACGCCTTTAATCCCAGCACTCAGGAGGCAGAGGCAGGCTGATTTCTGAGTTCGAGGCCAGCCTGGTCTACAGAGTGAGTTCCAGGACAGCCAGGGCTACACAGAGAAACCTTGTCTCGAAAAAACCAAAAAAAAAAAAAAAAAAAGTTTTAAAAATGTTTTATTTTGAACATATGTCTCCTTTCTCAGGTTCTCAGTCTTATTTGGGAAACTCTTAGCAATGGGCTCTGGTGGTAGATGCAGGCAGTGTAGGATGTAGGCAGCCACTAAGCGCTACTGCACAGGGAGTTGGGGCTGGTGAGTGTCTCCCACAAGAAGACAGCCGGCCAATAATAAGCCTGACAAGATAGCCCCCAGAGGGAAGGAGATGGATGAGTCCAGTGTGAGGGTACATGGAGACTGGCTGTGGGAGTCACCCACACACTTAACTGCTCAGTCCAATCCTGCCAGGGGCCTCCTGGAATGGCAGCGAATAGGTCCCAGCTATGATCTTTGGGATCTACTACCCTTGGACTCTTACCACGTAATCTAGAATCCAAGGCTGACTCCTCCTGCCCTTGGTCCATAAAAATTGCACAGGAAACTCCTGAAATCATTAGACAGTGTTGTGTAAACTCACATCTCTCTTTTAATCTTCAGATGTTGACTAGAAAACCGTGAGCAAATACACACACACACACACACACACACACTCACACACACACTTGCTGGAGGCACATGTAGGCCAGAGGTCAACACTGGCTGTCTTCAATCTTTAATTGCTCCCCACCTTGTTGTTTTGAGACACCTGCTCTCCCCTGCCTCCTCTCCTCACTCCATCCTCCCCCCTCTCTGGAATATACCAATTTGGCTACAATGGCCACCCAGTAAGCCCTGGGGTGGGAGGGAACTCCCATCTCCACATCCCCAGTCGGATTATAGGTGCATGCTCTTTTGTATAGCTTTGCGTGTGGATGCTACGGATTCAAACTCAAAGTTCTCACACTTGTGGGGTAAGCAAGCACTTTACAGACGGAGCTATGGTCTCTCTAGGCCCACAGCCCCACAGATGCCATTCCACTAAGCTGTGTCATGTGTGCGGGATCTGGTAAGTCTCAGAGGGCAGCCATTTTTCAAATGCTGTGCAGTGCTGCTCAGAGCAGAGTATGTAAGACCACCTCCTGGGTGAAAGGCTCTGTGGAACTCTGACAGAGGCCTCATCCCATAGCTGTTGTTTCAGCAGGCTTGGGGTGGGCCTGAGAGTGTACATGTCTCCTAGAGAGTCACCTGCAACTCCCTATTCAGAGCCATACTTGATGGGCTACTCCGGTGTGTTTTATTAGTGTTTTTGGGGGTTAAGTAGCTCCCTTGCTGGGTTACCTCTCCATTCGTGGCTAGTTTCACACTTACGCCCTGTTTCCCAAATTAGACTGCAGGCCATCAGGGTGGAGGAACTCATTCTGACCCAGAGACTCAAGTCCCCGGAGTCCCATGTGCAGTTCACAAAAGCTCACTTTCCAGAATGACAAAGAGAGAGTTTCTGACAGAAACTGAAGTTGAGACAGAAGACTGAATTCTGCTCTTATTATGCATTTGGATTTATTTCTGCTCCTCAATGACATGTTTCCAGATAAATACATGGGGGTTGTTCCTTTGAGCTTCATCGTTAAGAACAATCACTGGGACATTTACTAGGTGACTGAATAGAGATATTCTCTGCTCACACACTTAGAGTCCAAGATCTACCTAAACAGACGCCATTAACTTTATCTTTCCCCAATCTCAAATAACCATGGTATTCTGCTATTGCTGACTCATTCCCAGTTGCCCTGGGTCAAGAAAACTAAGTGAACTGCAATTGTGACAGGTCTGAGCCTGAGTCGCTTGTGTGTTCCATGCAGCTACCCCTCACTCAGCACTTAGCTCTCCATAAATGGCATCTACGTTTCCCCGACACTGAAAGGCAAGCTTCCTTCATCCATGAGGACACTGCGAATGTCACATTAGGTTTTTACTACAGGTATTACGACCAGGCAGCATGGTAGATAGGGAGTTAGTTGTCTCCCTCTTGTCAAGGGAGCGAAGGCAGTTTAGACGCCAGTCCTTCCAAAGCTTCATCGCTGGATTTTAGAAGCATTGGGAAAACAAACAAACAAACACCAATCTTTCAGGAACAAAGTCAGAATTGATAACAATGGGTAGGGACATCAGCATTACTTGTGGTGTCAGGGACGAAAAATCTTGCCTATGATAGACAAGTGATCTGCCACCAGGCTACACCTCAGCCAGAACTCTATAAAGAACTCCAGAGGGCAGGAAGGCCTGCTAGCCATGACTTGGAAACAATTTTCTGGGTAAACTGACCCAGCAGATTCTTTCCCGCTGCAACCATGGACGGTGGGCAGCCTACTGAATGGCGGGTCATAATTCTTACTGGAAAAGACAAAGGTTTCTGTTTCTCTCACCACCTAGGAGGCACTGCTTCCCCTACTCCCTCCCCCAACCCTTTGTCTTTTGCTCATAAAATGAGAACCTAGAGCAGCCAATTCTACTGCAATCCTGTGGTTGATTGGATGTGGCCAGTACTCTTTGCAGCTGCCCCTATCAAGAGATAGGTTCTACTTCCCCTGTCCTTGAAGTCTCTTGGTCTCGTGACTTGGAGAACGTAACCACATGAATGCTGGGCAGGCCTGCAGCCCAGGCTTCCAGTGGCCCTCTCAGCTTTTACTTTTGTTATCTTTGAGGAAGCTCTGAGACAAGATGTGAGGACACCAGTCTCTCCTTCTGAAGTGTGAGAGGTGACATGGAGCCTGCACCAGCTCTTAGATGCATGTCAGGCCATCCTGGAGTTACATCTGAAAGACTCACATTTGAGCAAACCCAAGTGAAACAGAGTCCCTGCCAGGATGACTCAGGAGTCAGGACAAAACAGATACTGGTGCTGTCTTCACAGACTGAGTCTCCAGGTGGGTATTATCCAGTGGCAGGGGCCAGAAATTAAAAAAAAAAAAGACTATAAATCATTGTCACATTTGCTCATGAACCACCAAACCAGCATTGAAAAACACTGAAGACAAGTTGAAAAACACCAGTTTCTCCCCCACCAGAGCCACTCAACTTTGTATTGAACTGGTTTAGTGAGTCACTGGTACAGTATTTCTCATAGTGTGCACCATGTACATGTTAGATTTTAAAAAATTTATTTGTGTGTGTGTGTGTGTGTGTATGTGTGTGTGTTGAGAACACATGTAGCAGTCAGAGGGCAACTTTCAGGAGTTGATTCTCTTTTGCCACATGGGTTTCAAGGATCCAGTGGAAGTTGCCAGGCTTGGTAGTGAGTGCCCTTCCCTACAGAGCCATCTTTCCAGCCTCCCTCCCTTATGCATTGTTTAGCATTTTCCAGATGATAAATTCTAGGTGTGCTGGTTCAAGACTGTAGCTCAGCGCTTTTGAAGCTGAGGCTGCTGGATTGTAAGTTTGAGACCAGCCTGAGTTACATCGTGAAATTCTGCCTTCTCACACTGGCTCCCATCCCCAAAAGATAATAAACTTTAAAGTAGATGATAGAAATGTTAAATAAAATGCAACCAGCCATGGGTGTGAAGGGAGTTGGTAGGTACAAACAACACGGAAGGGTGTTTTCAGGATACGAGATCTCGAGGACGGAATCACGAGGTTCTGAGTCGGACTCTACAGACTCCAGAAAAGAATGACTTTCTGTGCTGGTCTTGAGGGCTGATCTGGGATACCTGGAAATTTAGTTTTCCTATTACTTGTAGTGGGTCCATAACTTCGTGGGTCTCCACAGCAGGTAAGGTGCCCAAGGAAGCTGGAGAACATGACTCTTACACCTGGAGTGTTGGCCAGGTCCAACTCTTGGCCATCCCAGTTTTCCAAGTCATTGGCTGCTGTTGACAGGCGTGTCTCCATCCTAGCAAGATGGACTCCTTTCAGCTTCTGAAATGTTTGATGTTCTTCGCTGTTGGGGAGAATGGCCTGCATCCCCATGGGCTCTGGGTGGAGTGAAGAGGCTCGTCACAGGTTGATCGCCACATCCCTGAGAGTGGCAGAAGGAAGGGTGAGACTCCTCACGGTGTAGACAAGGGGCTTCTACTGGGCTCCTGAACCCTGCACTCAACAGTTCTAGCATAGACTGGGGAGAAGGCTTTGTTTTGTACCACTTATTCCAGTATTGATTCTCTCTCTTTCCCCCCAACCCCTCTGGCTTTTTCTGTGTCTGTCTGTCTGTCTGTCTGTCTCTCTCTCTATCTCTCTGAGACAGAGAGAGAGACAGACAAAGATTTCTAGGACCATCATGACAAACCATTGCAATGGAAATAATGCTTGAAACAACAGAATTTGCCCCCAAAGTTCTGACAAGATTGTTGGCAAATTTGATTTTTTTGGGACCCCTGTCCTTGGCTTGGAGATGGATGCCTTCTTTCTGTGACCTCTCTGCGCACACATCCCCAGTCTGTCTCTTTCTCCAAATGTCCTATAGGGACATCAGTTTAACTACCTCCTTACAATTTCTACCTCCCAGGGCCACTTTCAGAGCAGCTGAAGAATTAGCCTTCTGGAGAGCACCATTCAGCTCCTAAATACACACGTGTATAAATGTGTGCAGTTACCTGCCTGTCTTTAGTTGGCCAGAAGTGGATCCAGACTCTGCCTTCTGAGTCACCCTGTTTTAATTGATAAAGATAAAAACAAGAGGCAGTATATGGCTTTAAAACAAGGCTTTTGAGCCTAGTCCCTGAAGGCAGAGGCTGGGGAGCTCGCTGGGAGCCTGGAGGGCACAGGGCAGGAGGCATAAACTGAAGGTAAATGTAAAGTGGTCAGCCAGTCTGGTACCATCTGGAAGGGCATCTTGCTATTCTGAGCAAATAGCTGGGATTGAACCCCCACGTTCTTGAGTATGATTCCTCAAGCCCGTATTCAGAAATAACTGTCAAAAGGGAAATTACATTTTTTTTGGCGGTTCTTTTCTTCTCATTTTCAAATTTCTCCCTGAAGTGATAGGCCAGTGGAACTTCTCCTTCCTTAAATGTAAGCTACTCGGTTCCCATTTTCTCTCATTGGAAGCATTTCAAATAAAAAGCCAAGAGATCAGTCAGACCAAAACAAAATAGCACACTTCCCAGCTGAAGGGGAATTCTGCAGGTGACTTGGAGGTTTAAGAGCAGAGGTTAGGACAATTGCCCAAGTCCTGCAAGACATGCTGGTTTACACACTCAGCCTCGAGTGGCAGGGCCTGTTTCAGACTGGAGCCAGAGACTCCTGTTTCCAAGGGATGCTCACACTGAGTGTGCTCGGCTTCCACAGTGGAAGAAGCATCATAGGGTAGGCAGAGGGGGGACTTCCCACAGCTTCCCCCAGACGGGCTGGGGCCGCTGAAGCAGAAGATGTCCTTCTGGGGGAAAGAGGTGGGATTTTAAGAGAAGAAAACCAAAGAAGAAAGAAATGTGAACAATCTGCCTGAGAAGAAACAGTGAATCCATGCTAATATCACCTACCTAATGTGGAATTGTTAAAAGAAACTACCTCATAGAAACAGAAAATCCTGTTAACCTTGCTGCCTCTCCCATACCACTGGCCCCAGTCCTCCTCCGACCTGGATCCTCCACACCCAGAGCACAGAGATGAGTGAAATATTATTGCTCAAGTGCCCATAAGTGTCCCCAGTGGGAGGTCTTCCTCACTCAGGTTTAAATTTCCTGTTAGCTCACTTTCTTGCAAACATCAGCTTCAGTTGGTTATGAAGAGGTTGGAAAAAAGCAAAGAAGGACGATTCCTAGGCCTTGCTTAGCACCTGCAGCGACCCTTTGGCACAGGAGTTCATCTGTTTTATCACTCACACTCTCCTCATAGGACCTGCCTTCCGGACACCGTGGATCTCTTCCCAGAGTCTCTTCTGAGGCCATGAAGAAATCCTCAAAGGCCAGAGGGCCTCACCCAGTTCCCCACACTTGTCTGTGGTGGTAGTCTTAGTTTTACTTCACGACCAAGTTTAATGGAGAGATGATACTAGCTTGTTACACACACACACACACACCCCATACTTATTACAAGTGTGGAGATCTGCTCTGTAGGAATTGGTTCAAAACTATGTGAGAAGTTCACTGCAAACTTTTGTGGTGAATAATACATTTTTACTCTGACCTGCAAACGAGGCTATGGATGAAACGCCAGAGATTGGCTTTGCCCATGGCATCTCATTAAAACTGACGTTACCACTCATCCCCATTACCCCTGGTATACAGCTGGCATCCAACAGAGGCTTTAGGGGTACCTGAGTTCTTGCACACTCCATGTGTGAGTACCAGGCACACCTGGCCATCACTCTATAGCTCTTGGTGGGGACATCAGATCTGACAGTTCTTCGTTTGAAGTCATGCAGGAGCGAGTGGGAGCGGGGGTGGGGTGGGGTTGGGGTGCGGATGCAGGGGCAGGAGCAGGAGCCAGAGCAGGATCTCCTTCTGGCTTCTAGAATGTATGCCACCAAAGCCTGCTCCGAAGGGAAAGGAAAGTCCATCGCCTGCGTGGTCCAAACTCTGGTTTCTCTGTGGCCTATCCCGGAAACCACACTTCTGGGTGTGCCTAGAGGGAAGAGTGCTGCCCTGCCCACCTCACTAGAGGGGCGGTGTAGGAAAGTTTCATGGGAGAAGTAGCGATTCTGGATGATGGAAAAGGTGGCCTCAGAATGAAGTGACCAATTCCCTGCTGTTTCTCTTGTTCTTTGATAGCTAGAAGGAAGAGAAACCCTTTGTTCAAAGCTGAGCAGGGACTCTCCTCGATATTAATAGGAGCAGACAACCAGTCTCTCCCTAAGGAACAGCAAGTGAGGTACCTGTAGTTACTGGGGACATCATACTAAGTGATCTGGGTTAAATCTTCACATTCCTCTCCCATGCTCCCTCCCTCCCTCCTTCCCTTTCTCTTCCCCCTCCTTCCTCCTCTCTTTCCTTCTCAACTTTCTGGTACTCCGGTCGAAATCCAGGGTTTCTCACGCGGGATGGGCAAGCGCTCTGTCACGGAGTCACGATCTTCATTTCCTTAACAATGTTTATTTTGAGACAGTCTCACTAAGCTATCTAGGCTGTCCTTAAACTCACTCTGTAGCCCCATGGGGTTTTAAACTTGTGATCTGCCTTCCCTAGCCTCCTGGGTAGCTTGGGATAACGGGGCATCTACCATTAGACCCACAGTGCTGTGGACTTCAGATAGTAACAAGAAGTCTTCTCTTAACAGGAAGAAAACTATGGCTGGTTGGATTTTCTTTCCTTCTGCAAGCTCCAGACCACGGCAGCCCTTTTTGAATTTGGTTGTATCCTAGGACAGTGCAGGGTGGTGTTTGAATCAACCAGAGAGGTTTTGAACCACCCAGGACCCAAGGGAACCCAAGCCAACTTACTGGAAACACTTTTTAAAAAGATCTTTGGTACATATTTTAAAAGTTCCTTCTGTCAATATATTTAAAACTTCTAAGGGAGTTACAACACTGATAACCAGTGCTTAGGGTCAACCCTAGAGTCCTCAAAAGTAATGGTTTGCATTTGAAAATTACCAAGGCCCAAGAATTCATATAGAATACCTACACTCAGAAATTATCAATGGGATTTCCCATGCCCCTATCCCATTCTATCAATTAGAGAAAAAAAAGGTGAAGTATACTGAAAACAATTTGGAGAAATTTCAGAAAAAAAATTTTTTTTTTTAGAAAGTTATGGGCAAATGAAAAAAAAAAAAAGCCAACCATCATTGAAAACAAATGCCTTTACAGGAATTTCATTTGCAGTGCAAGTCTCATTTAAAGATGGGTAAACAGCATTAGCCAAAAGGCCCCACCCCCGACTGCTGCTAAGAAGCCTGGTCTGATGGAAATGCCCAGGACAGAGTTAACTCATGCTGACTCAATGTGAGATTTAAAGAAGAAATTAACACAAGGTAACAGCAGGGGCAGAAGTGGCTGAGAAGGTGACTGAATGACTAGCCAGATTATCTGGCCAGCAAGGGCTGTGTTTCCTCTTACAGACACAGCTCTCTAGGGATGGTGTGAATCTTCTTCCTGTGGCAAAACAATTGTGTGTCTCCATTTGCTAAGACAACACTACACCTTCCCCAGTGCACATGCATATGGAGATCAGGGGACAGTTTCAGAACCTTCATCCCTCAGGTATTGTCTACCTTGTTTGTTTTTGTTTGTTTTAAAGATTTATTTATTTTATGTATGTGAGTACACTGTAGCTATCATCAGCCACACCAGAGGAGGGCATCCAATCCCATTGCAGATGGTTGTGAGCCACCATGTGGTTGCTGGGAATTGAACTCAGGGTCTCTGGAAGAGAGGTCAGTGCTTTTAACTGCTGAGCCATCTCTCTAGCCCCCACTCACCCACCCCTTTATAAAGGCAGGGACTATTACTGGTTTAGAACTTGCCAAGTAGGCTAAACTGGCTGGCTAGTGAGCTCCAGGAATCTGCCTGTCACCAAAAATGTGCCCTACCATGTCCAGTGCTCTCTCTCTCTCTCCCTCTCTCTCTCTCTCTGTTTTTGTTTGTTAGTGGTTTTTTTTTTTTTTTTGACAGCATTTCTCAGTGCAGGCCTGGCTGTCCTGAAACTCACTCTGTAGACCAGGCTGGCCTTGAACTCACAGAGATCTCCCTGCCTCTGCTTCCCTAGTACTGGAATTAAAGGCGTGGACCACCACAGCCTGGCTTCACATCCAGCTTTTAAAATATGGGCTCTGGAGATAGAATCCAGGTGCCCATATTTCCACAGCAAGTACTTACAGATTTAACTATTCCCATCCCCAACAGTGGCTAGACACTGCCCAAGGTTAAGGAGTAATTGTTGGCTTCTGGCTTTACCCTGGTGCGAAATGTTACCCTTGCTGACTTTCATGGTATCAGCTTCCCATTAACCAACAACATGGCCCCAAGGGTGAGTATATCATGTTAGCTTTAGGGATAAAGTAAACCTCGGTGAGGCTGACATCCAAGCCCTCCCAAGGTGACATCTCAGTGTGCTTTTGGGTCCTTGTGGCTCATGCTGGACTTTGGGGGTAGTAGGGAGGGGATGAGGAATAGTTCTCTAGAAACAATAACGTTCTAGTGAAAAGATGCATTGTCAGGAGTCCACGAGAGTCCTCAGCTCCTGTGCTGCTCAAGGTCTGCCGTTGTACCTTCTGTAGCTTGGCTTCCCTGCTCAGGACTTTAAAGGGTTGCTTTCATTTGCTCCCAAGTATAAGCCTGAGGTAGGGTGTGAAGGAAAGCATTGTGTATGTTGCTCACTCTGGCCTGCCATGGGAAACAGACCCTGGGTGAATCAAGATGCTCGGACGATTCTGTGTTACCCTAGAGCACTGGTTCTTAGCCTTCCTAATGCTGCAACCCTTTAAGACAGTTCTTCATGTTGTGGTGACCCCCCCCCCCCAACCATAAAACTTACCAGTTGCTACTTCATAACTAATTTTGCTACTGTTATGAGACGTAATGTAAACATCTGTCTTTTCCCATGGTCTTAGTTGACCCCTGTCAAAGGGTTATTCAAACCCCAGAGTGGTGACAACCCAAAGGTTTAGAATTGCTGCTCTGGTGGATGTGACAGGTCACTGGGCATGGCCATTCTCTGCCAGTGTGAAGTGATTTTTCAGGAGATCGCTCCATTCCCTGGTAGTGGAGGGCACAGGCTTCCCACAGTTGTACGAGAAACTGGCTATTGTAAACCAAAAGAAGCATTTATGGAAAGGGAAAGGTGTCAGCGCCACTTGCTTTGACACACTTACTTCAGATGATGCCAGGGCATCTGTGCCAGGGGGAAATGGGTGGTTCATGTGTCACGTGCTCACAACAGTGTTTGCCACAGGACCAAGGGACTGTGGCTATTAGCGTCACAGTGTATAGACTTATTCTGAGTCTTCTGTGCCAGAGAATGTGTCACAGATAATTTATTTTGGCTCCTACCTGCACCATGAGTTGATTCTATGAGATCGTCTTAGGATCATAGCCACCTACGGTAAGGATGAATACATAACATTTTCTTGAACCCTGTAGAAAGCGAAGGGAAGAGACACAAAACCAACTGCTTCTCGATCCAGCTCTGGTTCTGGGCCTGCAGAGTCCCTGGAGGCCAGAGCCAGGACCCAAGAGCCAGGATTAACAAATGAGATTCCAGGTTTCTCAGCTGCAATCTGGGCATTTTTAGGAGTTGCTAAGTCCTGCTTTGCAGGTGTGTATTTACAACTCCGAGCCCGTCTCCGTTCCTTGCCACTAAGTGCTTTGCCAGAACAATTTGAAGCAAATAAGGGGAGATGAGAAAATTCCCCAGGTTATCCTCTGAGATCAGAAACTTTGATTGGCAGTTCCAATCATATTAATCATCTTATTACTGACCTTGATTCCCCCCCCCCCCCAATTAAAATTAGTTGGCAGCTAGTGACTTCACAGTCCTGCTAACGGCTAGAATTTTTGGGTCAGCTCTCTTCTTTTAAATGATCTCATTTCTCAGTCCTTGGCAAAATGTGCCAGCAGCTCCTTTAATTCCCCCAATATTTTATATGGCAGATACGAGTACTGTAAAATATTATTTTTATTTTATATGTATATGCATGTGCCTGGATGCACATATGTGTACCATGTTCATGCAGAAGCCCTCAGGGATCAGAAGAGAGTGACAGCTGTCCCAGAACTGACAGACAGCTGTGAGCCACCTAGTGGGTTCTGGGAACCGAACTTGGGTCTTCTGCATGAACAGTAAGTGTTTTTAACCATGAAGCCATCTTGCTAGCTTCTACAGTCAGCTTTTTTGGGGGGAGGGAGGAGGTATTGAAACAAAAAAATTTGCCCAGAGAAAATGGAAAAGGTGAGGACCACATAGTCTGTATGAGTCTTTGGGATTGTTAGCAATTTCTAAATCCCCATGGGGGAACTGGAGATGGGGGTGACTAACTGGGCCAGAAAGGACAGGGCTGATGAGGTTTGCTGAGAAATTTTCATCAAGATCTCTCTGAATCTCTAGTGCCTAGTTTCTGTTTGAGGATGAACTACGTTTACAGATACGGCCAGCGTCTGACCTGGAAGCAGCAAGGGAGACCTGATCCCACGAGGCTCCTGACCAAATGGCTCCTGCCTCCTAGCTGAGGACATAGGTGAGATTTAGAAGATGAGAGAAAGAAGGCTTCAGAGAAATGGGTGGGGAAAATCAGGAAGATCCAATGCAATAGAAAATATCTTGATTGTTATCACATGGCAGGCTGGAGGCTGAGGGCTGAGGGCTCCCTTCTCCAGGTCTGAAGATGGAGTCCACTAGAGCCAAGGGAGTAGGTTATGAGGGTAAAAAGTGATGGAGACAAACCTGAACAATAGTATCGTCACCTTCAGATTCTATATGGGAGGAGCAAGCCCTAAGCTTTGGGCATCTTGTCCCTCGACCCAGCAGACATGGATGTCCATTGCCATGGATAGCACCATTAGGAAACTGTGTATATCATCCCACACTTTTGAACTTGGAGAGGGTTCTAAAATCTCAGAGGAGCCTAGGAGCATGGTGTGGAAACACAGGATGCCTCTAACATGTCTGTAAAAAGACAAAGGGGGAGGGGCTATGTTTTGGTGGATGTGTGGTGACATATGGGGAAGGGGATGCCTCCGCGGGCCCATGCTGAGGCATCCCTTCCACCTGAGGAACCAGGCATAGTGCAGAATAGAGCTTATTCAGGGGAGAGAGAGAGAGAGAGAGAGAGAGAGAGAGAGAGAGAGAGAGAGAGAGAGAGAGAGAGAGAGAGA
>JADRCH010000220.1:1567887-1578070 GCA_019843965.1 Rhynchomys soricoides
AGACCAGCCTGTGTGTTCTCTGCAGAGGTCATGGTCACCCTGTAGACAAGCCTGTGTGTTCTCTGCCTCTCTCTGTGTGCTCTCCTTGCACATCTTCCCTTGGCCTCTTTTCATTTTGTTTCTGACTCATAGGGCACTGATCAATGTCATTTCAGCAATTTCTTTGGCCTCTTATTAGAATGTGGAAGCACACATCCTGTTTTATTTTGTTATCTGATCTTGTAGTTTTTCTAAGAAATCCTAAAGGTGGTTAACATTTCTATTTTTACTTCACCAAGTTGAATGTTTTAACTTCCTTCTGGACTCTGCCATTTTTAAGATTTATTTCTAAGTGCGTGTATGTGTGTGAGTGTGTGTGTATTTGTGCCTTGTGTATGTATATGTATATATGTGTATCTCTCTCTCTCTATGTGTGTGTCTATCTCTCTGTGCATGTGTCTATTTGTGTTTATGTGTGTATGTATGTATGTTTGTTTGTATGTTTGTGTGTGTGCATACTCACACTCACAGATGCCTAAGGAGACTAGACACATCCAATTTCTCTGGAGCTGGAGTTATAGGTGGTTGTGAGTTACTGGAAACTAAACTGCAGTCCTTTGACAGAACAGCACTCATTTAAAAACAAGATTTATTTATTTTTATGTGTATGAGTGCTTTGCCTGCGTGTATGCCTGTGTACCTTGTGCATGTCTGGCACCAGTAGAGGCCAGAACAAGGTGTCTAACATCCTGGAACTGGAGTTATAGATGGGTGTGAGCCATGATCTTGGTGCTGGGAATTGAACTCAGATCCTCTGGAAGAACAGCCAGTGTTCTTAACTGCTGAGCTGTCTCCCCATTCCCCGGTACGCATTCATTCTCAACCACCCAGCCACCTCTCCAGCCCTTGGAGAGGTTTTCATACAATTGTCTGTTATGCCAGTCTATTATATCCTGATTTTAAGCAACCTTCCAGTTAACAAACACTTAGAGAAATCCATGCAGTTTATTGATTTTCAAACAATTTTTACTTAGTTTTCATTCATCATCTTCGACTTAACTGTTATCCAGCCTGACGTGGGAGAAACAAAGACAACATGAGCCCTGAAGCTCTATATGGAGAGCAGAAAGTCTATGGGAGATGGTGACCAGACCTGGGTGGGGCTGGACCACAAAAGCAGTGGCCCGGTAGTAAAGAGGCAGGAGTCAAACGTGCCAGAGCTTTGCGCAGCTGGCAGTGACTCTTCCTGCTCATCTTGTGGTTTCTGGACCTCATGTGGCATGTGGCTCCCACGATGCTCATGCTGTCTTCCACTGTTCTGGAGACCATATGCATGGGGTGGGGGTGGGGCTAAAGGACGACAGACAGACAGACAGACAGACACACACACACATTTGATACAGTCCTTTTCCTGGAATTTCATTGGTCAGAAAAGAATCACATATTGGTTTCTGACCCAATTACATTGTGTGTGTGTATGTGAGTGTGTGTATGAGTATGTGTGGGTTTGTGTGTATGTAAGTATATGTGAGTGTGTGTTTTTGTGTGTGCATGTGACTATGTGTGTATGCTAGTGTGTGAATATGAGTGTTGTGTATATCATTGTATGTGTGGTGCACATGTGTATGTGCAGTGTATATCAATGTATGTGTGGAATACATGTGTGTATATGCGAGTGTGTGTGTAGTGAATATGTATGTATGTGTAGTATATATTAATGTATGTGGTGTGTGTGTGTGTGTGTGTGTGTGTGCTTGTGTGTAATTATCTTTAGATGACTCATGCTCAACCTAAGTCAAGCAGGGGACAAAACATCTTTTCCTGAAAAGCATAGACTGAGGACCAGGAAGGAAGCCTGACAAGACAGGCTCCGTAGCCAGGATTGAATGGACGTCCATAGCCAACCACTGGAAAGTGCAAGGCTCCTGGGCCTCCTCTTCGGACTCACTGCAAGAGTTAGCAAAACAGCGGAGGTGCTCTTCACGGGATGTGAAGAGAGACGACAAAGTAATCAACGAGAAAGCAAGAAGCAAACGAAACCGAGCCCACAGTGAGAGTCTTGTTTGCTGAGAGAGGCTTTGGTGGCGTTCCATTCCTGTGTTCTAGAGAAATACCTCATGATTTTTCTGTTTTAGTGAACAGTCATCTTGGTTTTTATTGTTTGGTGTGGAGCAGCACAATCCATACTAATGGGTGGAAGGTGTTTGCTGCTGCTGCTGCTGTTTTGTTTTTAATGGAGAAATTAATGAATTCAATGAAGAAAATGTAAATAAAATGATTCCCAGCATTTCAGGTCTGACAAAAGTTCATATTAACAACTGGGATTAATCTGTGTGTACAGTGTAATGCTTTGAAGGGCTAAAACTTATTTGAAGACAGAAAAATCTCTATTTACAGTATTGGCACAGGATCAGGTCCCAGGCCACACAACACAGTAGTTAAGTAGTCACATTGTAGGGAACAGAGTGTCAGGCTCCTGGTCTAATTCTATTACTAGCCACACTTTTGGGAATGTCGATTCTGGGAGTTGACCAGCAAAGCTCCAATAGCAGTAGCAGAATCCTCCAGGGAGCCCCCAAAGCTCTGCAAAGTTTTGCTAAGATTGGTCCACCTTCCTTTCTTCAGTTAGCATTTGATGAACACCTACTCTGTGTGGGGTGTCATGCATGGTAGGTCATTACCACGTTTCTGCTATCATCCCAGCTTCCTAAACAACTCTCCTCAGGAGAGGAAGCCGTGGATCCAGACTGTGTACATTTAAATCTATGGATGTTTGGATTCTTCATCATCCACAGATGTAGTTGTGAATAAAAAGTGAGAGCGGCTCTGGCCTGCGCAGCAGGGGTGTGTGGGTGGCAAGGGGACCAAGATGCAGAGAACCAACTCTTCCACTAGCTCGTGCGACCTCTTCCTGCCACCCACGCATCAGTCAGGATGTTAGACTAGGTGGCAGTGAAGGGATCCCTGCAAAGGTGTCAATTGGGTCAGAACCTGACGGCTCACAGGGGCAATGGCGGATTGGTGAGGTGAGAGAAAGTTCCAGAGGAAGGAAGTAGCTTGTGATGACCACATGTGAAGGGGAGGAGCCACCGCTCTGACCCCGCCCTCACTCCGGTCTTAGGCTGGAAATAACCAGCGTTTCCTTTGTCCACTTCCAGCTCCTTTGTCTTAATCTTTGTCTTGACCCCTTCCACTTTTCTAATCATTTCATCCTTGCACCTCAAGTCCCTTTGACTTTTGATTGTTTTGGTGAACATGCCTCTGTTTAAATTATGAAATGTGTTGATTTATAAGCCCGCACAGAATCCTCCCCAAGTTTCCTGTTAGCCCCCTCTCTTAAACATCGCAATGTGAATATGCAGTTTCAACCACAGCCCTCCGCTCCTCAAGAACTAATATCAATTTATCATGTCAGAATTTGAAAGGTGCTGTAGAAATTAACCCTGAAATAGCTTCAAGGCCACCTCAGAAGGACACCAGATGTCTGGGACCTTCCGTTACCAGATACCAGGGAGTTTTCCAAGGGCCTTGAAATAACATCCTACTCAAAGAAAGGGGTTTCCAAAGGGGGTTGGGTCCCTCCCAGTCCACCTCTACGTGCCAAAGGTGTCACCTCACCAGAGGCCACCAATGCATGGAAAGGTCAGCGCATACCACCAATCAGAATTGACCAACTCGAGCCGTTACTGAAGTCTACCCTCCAAATGTATAAAAAGTGTGTGCTTTAGCTATAGGGGGTTGCCTCTGTTCCGTTTGCAGGACGAACCCAACGAGTTGGAATTAATAATTAATAAACCTCTTGTTAATTACATCGTTCTCTGTTTCCGTGTCTTAGCGAGGGGGACGTCCGGCAGTTGTGACTTTCGAGTCCAACACAGTCCTTTACACAGGCCATACTGAATCCCAGCCCTACTGTTTAGATGTTCTTGTGGGAAAATCAGTTGCATTACACCTGTGAGAGCAGTCCACTCTAAACCAGTGCTTCTCAACCTGGAGGTCTCAACCACAACATCATATCAGATATTTACATTATAAAACCTAACAGCAGAAAACATAGTTATGAAATAGCAACAAAAATAATTTTATGGTTGGGGCCACTACAACATGAAGAACTGTATTAAAGGGTAGCAAATTTAGGAAGGCCGAGAACCACTGCTCTAAACAGTCATAAATCAAAGCCCAGAGTCGGAAGCCTAGGTCTTCTCACTCTGCAGATGTACTGGCCTTCCCAAACTAGGTCTTTGCCTGCTTCATAGTTAAGACTGTTACCTTGAATACTTTTAATGATCATAGACCAACTCATATAAAGTTTATACTGTGTAGGGTTCAGAGATTACTGATTGGGGTCGATTTGAACCTTTTAGATCAGCTACTTGTTTAGGTAGGCATAAGCAGACAGATTCCAGGTCGCTGGTTCATCTCTGTGCACACCCCATCCTACAGAACAGGGTCATGAGTACTCTTTGTTCAGATTGTTTTTGGTGTAGTCCATTCTCTGGAGTTTTCTAAGATTAAGAGCCAACAACATTATGTAAAGGACCATGCAGTGAATATTTTTTGGCATTATGAAGCCACATAACTCAACCACAGGCTGTGTGTAAACAAATGGATCTGTGTGACTCTTTCAACAAACTCTTATTTACCAAAACCAGACAGCAGCAGGCAACTTATCACCTGAGATGGGATATACAATTTTCCATCATGGCATCTTGTGCATAAAGGTTTGGACTTGGAGGACTTCAGATTTTCTAAGTTTTTGGATTAGATGTTCTGATTTCTCTAGTCTTACTACCCCGGACATAACCGAGCCATTTGTTGGGACTTGGGGTGATGTTCCAGAGAACTCATTGTGGTAGGCTGACTGCATATTCTGCACATATCATCTCCATTAGACTGAACACCTTTTAGCGAATAGCTAGGGCTAGCCTAGCACAGGGCCCTGGAGTCACTTAATGAAAAGCTTCCTGGTACATGTCATCCATCTTTTCCCGCACACCTCCATGAGTTCCTGCCTTCTGTGTGTGTGAGACGAGATGCTGTCTGGCAGACAAACTGTTCTAGCACACTGGAGTCATGCTCAGGATATAGAACTCTGCGAAGCTCAGGTCCAGAAGAGGTTTGAAGGTGAATGAGCAAGGTTAGTCTACTGCCAACCTGTCACCAGTTCTGTGCCATAAACAGCCATTTCAAAGTCTTGACTTAAATAAAACAGCAATGCTATGGCTATTTTCTTCTCAGCAAAGGAGGCAATCAGAGTTACCATAAAGCCAGAGAATGGGAGAAATCGTTACCGGCTCCAGTTCAGACAAGAGGCAGAATTTTCAAAGAATTGCAGAATTAAATAGCAACCTTCCAATCAACAAATAGAAAAATAAACCAAATAACCAAATAGATGCCTCTTAAAAAAAAAAAAAAAGGAAAGAAAAGAAGAGAGAGA
Organism: Rhynchomys soricoides; assembly: GCA_019843965.1. Classification (NCBI taxonomy): domain Eukaryota; kingdom Metazoa; phylum Chordata; class Mammalia; order Rodentia; family Muridae; genus Rhynchomys; species Rhynchomys soricoides. Next base: position 1,573,304 of record JADRCH010000220.1, read on the forward strand.
GAGAGAGAGAGAGAGAGAGAGAAAGAGAGAGAGAGAGAGAGAGAGAGAGAGAGAGAAAGTTTGATACTCCTAGCTATTGGGAAATGCAAATAAAATAAATGTGAGATACCATTTCACCCCAGTCAGAAAAGCTACCATCAAGAAATCTAGTAACAGTGTTGTGGAGCACACAGAAAGAAGAAACTATTTGTGCCATTAGTTTGGAGACTTCTCAAAAAAAAAGCCATGTGACCCACCTGTCCCATCTCGGGGCACATATTCAGAGAATTCCATGCCCATCCTGGAGGTATTTGTACCCCTGGCTGGCTGTGCGTTCTTCAGTCTAACAAACAATTGCAATCGACCTAGCTGCCCATCACCAGATAAGTGGATAATGAAAATTTGCTATATATTATATAAACTAGGTATATTATCTATAGATGAATACTATTCAACTGTAAAGAAAAGTGAACTTAAAAAAATCTTCAGAAAGACGGATGGACTTAGAATGTACAACATTAAGCACTCCCTCAGAAAGAAAAACACCACGTGTTCTCTCTCATATATGGGACGTAAGGGGGCCCCTCAGAGTCAGTACAGAACACACCCAGATACCAAATCCTCAGTGCAAAGGAGATTTGTTACCCCAGAGAGACAATTAGGGGTGCAGGGGTGGGGTGGGGTGGGGTGGGGTGGGCTGCCTCTGGATCCTCTAGGCCAGACAGACACACCCAGAAGGTGTTTCTGTAGGAGTGAGTTTTAAGGAGAAAATGTGAAGTCCGTGCTAGGCTGAGTCACTAAGTCCTGACAGGACAGGTTAGCCAGTGTAGCCAAATAACGAAGTTTGATAGGGGAACCTCGGTGTTTTCTCTCAGGAATGAGCCAGTGGCTAAATGAGGGAATAACAGACCTTGGGGACTAGCTTTAGGAGACGAGGGAGAAAGGACAAAACCTGCTGGTACCATGATTGCCACCCTCTGGCCTGTTAGAGCCCTTCATGGGATCGAACCAATAACGTATGTATATACATAGACAAGTGTTCATGTGTTTGGTGGGAAAGAAAACAAGAGAGGCTAAAGATCGGGGGTCTCAGGAATGCTGTGTGCAGGTGACAGACCCACCCAAGCTGTAAAAGTGGGAATTAAGCCACTTGCTTTTCCAGTTTTAATTCCGTCACACAGTCTTGTTATTGTTGATGGTATCTGGATTCGTGCATAGAATATATTTGAAACTGAAGATGTAAAATTTAATGTGAAATGCCACAGATTCCATTTTGAATGCCTATTCTAACTGTGTAGAAGTTCATTGACTTATAGACTGGATTTGATTACCTTTGGTGTGTAACTTTTTATTTATTTGCAAATTTTTTTCATAATAATGTTCACAAAATTTTTTCAAAAACCTTTGTCTTTTTGTTTTTGTTTGGTTTTGTTTTATAAAAAAGGCTTTCTTAGGTCTATAGCTACTGGAGCATATTTTGAACCTCTTTAAAACTGGCTAATAATACTAATATCTCAAAGCAGTGGTTCTCAACCTATGGGGCACAAACCCTTTGAGGGTCGAATGGCCCTTTCACATATCAGCTAATCTGCATATCACATTTTTACATTATGATTCATTACAGTATCAAAATTAAATTATGAGGTAGCAACCAAAATAATTTTATGGCGGGGGTCACTGCAACATGAGGAGTTGTCTTAAAGAGTCGCAGCATCAGGAAGATTGACAACCAGTGTCTTAAAGCAAGTGGTTGCTGGGGAGAACACACCTGCTTCAGGGTCTTCTGCTCTCAAAAGCAATTGTGTTTTGTCCATGCTCAGATGAGAGATGATGTCACTGATGGGACTCATATCAGCCTTAGTTAGCACTCATCGGGACAGTCAGAAGGTACCCAGGCCTGTATTTCCCCTGCCCTCCATGGTCCCTGAATAATTGTGGTGCAGCTCACTCAGCAGCAAGTGGGAGGAAAGTGTAACTCAAACCACAGAGTGGGCTTCTAGCTGCACCGGCTGGTCCTTCCACCCTGAGGGGCTCGGAGGCCCTGGTGAGGGAGAGGAAGAGCTTAGTGTCAACAAGAAGGTCCTGTTGTGGTTTCCTTGGTAAGTGATGGGATTTCCAGACCTCTGATTTCAGGGCCTGCCAAGCACAGGTTGCCTTCTGTTTCCAGGAAGTGGACGATGGGATCCTTTCATCAAAACAAGAAAGCAGTGAAATTGGATTTTTATTTGTAAGAGATAAATGGGAGAAAAGAGGAGTCATAAAATCATGTAGCAGCAGATCTAGGCACTTCGGTTTTCTAAAAGTTGGTCTTTCGGAGGCATTTCCTTGGCCCAGACTGTCATGTGTAATGTTGACCCTTTTTGCCTTCTGACCACTGTGATGTGGCAGCACTACTGTTACCTCAGACACCCACATTTTAGAGAAGGAAACTGGCATCAAATGGTTTAAGACCCTTCGGCAGCTAGGACTGGATCACTGGTCTTACTGTGGTGCTGGGTACAGCCATCTGGAAGCCTCTGGCAGAAGCTGATTATCACTGTTGAGCTAATGCTGTCTCACTTATTTGGTGAAGCTCGGTGGATCTCCTGCTTGTGAGAGTCCCAGAGAGTTCAAGTTTGCCCTGTGCTGGAGACACCTGTGGAATAATGTAGTTATACACTGAGAGACTGAGGTTGTGGGGACTTGGAGGGAAACATCACTTAGTCTACCCACAGCAGCTGGGGTAGCATTTTATTAGTGCAATGACATGTTCAAGTGAGCCCTCAAAGAATAAGCAGATTCTCTCCAAAAGGAGTAAGAGAGCTATGTAACTCCCAGACAGAGAATAAGGATGGGTGGGGCCCAGAACTGACGCTCAGCGAGTCTTGGAAAGGCACAGTGTATTACCAATGAGCAACTACCATGCTCAAAGAAGACAGTCGGACTCTACAATGGTGCTCTTAGCACACACAAGGTTGCTAGGCTTTGTGGAGATGTGGGATCGTGGTACTTAATGATGAAGACTCAGAGGGAAGGAAGTGACCTGGAGACGTTCAACCTTAAAGTTCCTGGTCTTTGTAGTAATACGGACCATGAAAGGAGTGGACAGGCTTGGGCACCAGTGCGTCCTTGTGAAAGTTAACTGTGCCTACGTGTGGAGAGCATGGAGTGGGGGTGGGATGCCGGGAGCAGTGAAGTGATCTTGGTCACCAAGTAGATTTGGGAGAAAAGAGGGTCAGTAGGGGTGCTTTGGTTTTTGCCTTGCCTACACTGTCTCAGTTCTGTGCTAAAAGGGACCTTTGGTCTTGACTTAGTGTATATATCCAGGTGAGATTTTTCAGTGGCCATTATGCAAGATGAGGAGGTGGAGGAAATGTGTGGGAAAGTGAGCCATGCCACCAGACAGAAGAACTGGTAGGGCAGAGTGAGCTCAGACGGGAGGGAGTCTCAGAGACTTGGGATCAGCAAGAGTGGAGCTGCCCCCTACCTATTTTGTGCCTGCTGTAGAACACGTAACCACAACACCCTTGAGGACCATGGGCGCTGGGTCATGTAGCATAAACACCTGGAGTTCTTCTCCATGCTAGATTCTCCTAATCTAGATAGGCCCTGAGTGTTCAGCCAACCAGGCTCCCTTCCTGGGCATTCCTTCCCGGGGTGGGGGTTGGGGGAGGTGTTTAATCCCTGGTTCACCCAGAATAAACACATTCACATCCACCATCAAATAAACTAGTATGAACAAGCAAGAATCTTCTCTTCATTAAGGACCGTCTCAGGGAAGGCCTTCATGGAGCCGGGGATGGCCTTCATTCCTCTAGTCCCTCCATATGCGCAGCACTCACAGAATCAACCAATCCAGGTGCCTTTCCCTTCATGCCTGGCACGTGGATACTCTGAGGGGAAGAGTGGACCAGGGATGCCCCATTCCTGACTCCCAGTGGATACACAGGAGACTGGGAACCACAGGGGTGCTCCGGGCGTCTCAGCGGAGAAGCAGGGTGCGGTATGACAGAAATGGGCTTTTAGTTCGCCTATTTTACTTCTACCTCTCATTATTTTTCTCTTACCATGAACCTGCAGGCAGAGCAAGCCCCAGTGAAAACCAAGGTGGGAGAAGTTGGAAGTCAGTGGTCAAAGATGGGGTCTTCTTTTCCTTGTGTTTAAACTCCTCCGGGCGGTGGGCTGAGCACCTCCCCATGTTGTAGAGCATAGTAGAGCACCCCCGCACCCCCCCCCCGGGGACCCCCGCTTGGTTCCCAGGAATGCCCTGCCGGTCTCCATTGTCTTTCCAGTCAGGCGTTACTGTGAAAAGCAGACCAGGATCTAGGAAATACGTGGAGGTGGAAAGTGAACAGGGACTTGAAAACACAATCATTACTATTCTGAAACCCACTTAATTCCAGTTCTTAAAAAGTTATTTTGGCTGGGCAGTGGTGGCGCATGCCTTTAATCCCAGCACTTGGGAGGCAGAGGCAGGCAGATTTCTGAGTTCGAGGCCAGCCTGGTCTATACAGAGAAACCCTGTCTCAAAAGACCAAAAAAGCAGTGGTGGCAACATTTATCCCAGCACTCGGGAGGCTGAGTTAGGTGGATCTCTGAGTTTGAAGCCTGCCTGGTCTACAGAGGACAGCCAGAGCTACAAGAGAACCCTGTCTCAAAAATCATATATATTTATATGTGTGTGATATATATACATGATGTATATGTATGCATATGTGCATACATATTTGCATATATATATGTGTGTGTAGACCAGACCATCTATCTATCTATCTATCTATCTATCTATCTATCTATCTATCTATCTAT
>JADRCH010000220.1:1581064-1601367 GCA_019843965.1 Rhynchomys soricoides
GAGAGAGAGAGAGAGAGAGAGAGAGAGAGAGAGAGAGAGAGAGAGAGAGACACACATGTCAGGGTCAGAAGACAACTTTTGGGAGTCTACTCTTTCCCTCCACTTTTGGGTTCCAGGAGGCTCACACAGGCCTTACCCACGAAACCCACTCACCGCCAGTCACAATTCCATTGAAAGGCTTTTGTAGACAGTTCTCACCTGCAATTCCCTGCACCTGAATAAAAATGGGGTAAGAGATGTGTAGTGAACCAGGGTGGGGTAACAGCAGTGATGGGTATTTGACAGCCCTTTGTGTGTCTATGAAGGGAGGGGGGTTGCTGCGTCATCTTGGGGAGAAGCAGCACCTCAATCTGTCCTTGGATCCAAATGCGATTGCCGAGTCTCCTTTAATGGTCTCTTTTTGGGCTGCTGTTTCAGGGTTCCTCAGTCTCTTGCGGATTTTTTGGCCCTGAATGAAAAACAGACTGATAGAGAATAGTTGCTTGGATTTCACTGACATTTTCAGAAATCCCACTCAAACCACTATTTTAATGTTAAAACTTAGAGGTTAACAATCTCAAATATGAGTCACTCCCTCCTCAGGCTTCGACAGACATACAACCTCACTGCTGTCACCAGAAGTCGCACAATGCATAGTTATTCAAAATATAAAAGCAAATTATACTGACTTTACTATTATCCATTAGGTGCAAAATTGCTTACTGTGTGGAGTAGTTAAAATTCATTCCTCTCTTAGATATGCTAGTGTATAGGTTTTAAGGTTCTGATTAAAAAAAAAGTCTCAAAATCAAAGCCAATTTTTGTAAAATGAAAAAAAAACTCTTTAGAATTCCATAATTTTGAAAAAAATCTACCTCAAGATATGTTTAAATATTCTTAATATATTACAGAAACATCTTCCAACAAACAACTCTCTGGAAAATGTTGTGGCATATTTAAAAGTATTTTTATGTATAAAGACTATTAATTTTTGTGTTCACCAGCACAGCCAAGAGAAACCTCCTGCAGATAAAAATTCCCATATCCGATAAGGATTCATTTTCTCATTGAATGTACTCAGAACAGTGCTCAGTAGACAGATGCCCACCACATACGTCTTAAACAGTTGGGTTGCATGACCAGCACCATCATTCAATGGCGGAGACCCAGAGAGCTCATGGAGGAATGGAAGCCTTCCTGAGTCCTTCACGTCAGAATAAATTCAAATACAAGTTCATGACTCTTTGTTATTCCATGAGTTTGCCAAACTCAGTCCCCCAACTTAGTGACTGTGGGAAGGTAAGTTTTGAGGCTCCCCGGGGGCTCAGCCTTCCCATACTCAACCTGCTGGTGTCTCTTGAAAGTCCAATCTTCATTTCTCTCCCTTTAGTGTAGATGGAGCTGGCGGACTTGCTTCTAGGTTTGACTGTGGCAGACGACCAACCAGCCTGCTTCCATCATGGGCTCGAGAGCCATCTTACAGTAAAGACAAACTAGGCTCATTCCTGTTTAAAATTAAATGTCTGTTTCTCACTACAAAGGGATCTGTGCTGCCTGTTCCAGGAAATGGCAACCATGCCTTTGTTCCCAAAGGTGGTTATGACCATTGTTATGACCGCCTTGCAAACATTTCTCTGTATCAGGAGGTTGTTATGACCGACTTGTTATGCTTATGTTCTGCTTCTGTGACCCCACCTATGTACCTGTCAATTCCCCTTTGGAACACTCTCTACTGCTGAACTATATAAACCTTTATTTTACTCATGCCTAATGCTGATTTCTTGAACCCCAACTTGAGAGAGAGAGAGAGAGAGAGAGAGAGAGAGAGAGAGAGAGAGAGAAAGAGAGCCTGTGTACACAGATAAAAAAAAAAGCTTGCTTTAATTAATTTGGCCATGATAATTTAAGTCAGTAGTCTTTCTCCTCGAATCTATGAGATTAACAGCAGAGTAATGGGCTCTCACTTCTGACCTGCTAGGAATTTTCACCAGTACTTAAGTGTTTTTGTAAAGAGTTCAACATGAAGTAGAGACATTTTACGTCTGGAATGTTCCTCAGGTCTACTTTCTGGGAAGCCCTAAGATTTCTTTTGGAACACTTTTAATAAGTCAGCATCAGGAATTCTTCTAAAGTGGCAAATAAATGGGCACCTGGTATTTTAGCTAGTAGCAGCAAGTGATGTGAGTTGTTTAAATTCATGTTGTTTGAGCTCATAGCCTTTGTAAAGTGAGGAGGCTCAACTGGAGGAAGAGGATGTCTGGCTCAGTCTACACCAAATCCATGCCGGCCTGAGAGCATTCATTTAATTTCACCGAAAATGCAAGCAGCACACTTCCGTAATTTGTATTTTTAAGAATTATGTTGATGTTGTGACCACTTTATCCAAAAATGTGAATTTTGTCAAACACTCTTTTGAGAACAAAATTTAATGCTGATAGATGTTGGTATATGTCAAATAAAGGCCTTAAGCTTGGAAATTTCTTAATCGGACTAGGTGATTGACATACAGTAAGTCCACAAGAGGCTCAGCTGGGGTAAGCATCATGGCTGGGCCCACATGTGTCCACGGCCCTGTGCTCTGATGCTTTTGTCCTGGGATTAATATTCTTCTCCTGCTATCTGGAAATTTCTATTGGTTTCTGAAACACAGGTCCCCTGTCTTCACCTCACCATGGTCCTTGGGGATTTTTAATTTCGTAGTCAGTTCTTAGGATGGTTATCTTCAACATGAGTGGCTATTGCCTCAAGAGTAAGGAGGATGTTTCAAAACCATTGGGGCAGGTTACAACATGCATTGTTGTATCTTGTATTATTTATAGTAAAAAGCAACCGAAACTCTTCCCTTTGGCCATGAACGTAAAGGGTGGGGCACTCCTGTAAATGAATTTTAGAGGCAATCTTAGCTTTTTTTGGGTACAGATCTAAAGTTAGCCTCATGTGTCTTTCCATATATAATCACAACTGTAAGCCTATAAACACACAACAAAACTTCTTGAGAATAGCTCTTATTCATTGGAACACAAATCTAAATGTTTCCATGTATCCATTGAAAATATATAGTAGAAAATTCAACATTACATTAAAATTAGATAAAACAGATACATTTCCTAAACACATAGGAGTTTGGCCAAAGTCTTTCTGTCTTTGTCTCTGTTCTTCTCCCTCTCTATCTCCCTTTCCTATGTCCCTGTCTGCAGAGTCAGGTCATGCCTTCTCTTGTCTGTCAAGGCTGGTAGGCTTTAGATTTCTACTGTTTTACAGACCTGTCATGAGCTTGGTCTCTGAGTCAGCCATTAGGGAGCAGAGCCCTCAACTCAAACCAGCAGTAATTAGCTAGTAACTCTTTAAATTCAGGCTAGTAGAGGACACTGATGCTCCTTGTCCCTGGCCTTTTCATGTTATGACACACAGGGTCCCTGAGCCCTTCCAGGAAAGTGCATCAGAAATTGTCTCCATTCCACAGTAAAAACACTACATGCTAGCCCCAATCCAAGCACCATGTGCAATGATGCTGTCGATCCTTGCTCCAGTCCTTGTAAGAAGGCTGGGTTTTATCCAGGTCACAGGCTAGAAACTGGAGACCCTTGGGGCACCAATTACAGTTAGTATATGGAGCCGTCTGTGACTTACTCATCCTGTAGGGAAGAGCTAGCCACTGGAGGGGAGGCTGCCACATCCCAGGTAACCCCAGTAGCAAGAAGAAACTGAACGAGATCCACTTTACATTAAGACTGGATATGTTGGATAAATTTCCCAAACATATAGAAGCTTGACCACACACACACACACACACACACACACACACACACACACACTCCATTTGATCGGATGAAATGGCTCAGTGGGTAGCACACTTCCTTAGAGAGCTGGGAAGCAGACTTGACATTCTGCTCTTGGGCCAGCAAGCCTTGTCCTAAGCAATGGCTGACATTAGACTCTGCCTCAGATAAGGTAGGGGCTGACACTAGTTATCCTCTGGCCTTCACATACATATCATACACACTTACATGAATCCCAACACACTACACATTACACAAGTAATGCTGGCACACTGCTTTGCAAGACTGCACAGCCAGGTTTGGGGATGGCTCCCTGGTCTGCTGACAGCTGGCTGCCCATTTCCACATTGCAGATTTCCTCCCCATCAACCCACCCGCCCTCCATCCTTCCTCTCCTGTTGACATCAGGGCTGATGAGCACTAAGCCACTAGCTGCCAAGTGTTCTGTGTAACTGTGTCAGGCAGGCTGGAGGCCTTGTCTGTCATAGGGGTAGGATTTCCCCGGGGCTTTCTCAGCACCCTGAAAACAACACATCCTGGCTGGGATACAGGGGAGGGGGCCAGAGAGGTTCTGAATTCTTTGAAATCTCTTAAGTATTTTCAAAACACAATCCTGGTGGGTGGGTGTGAGAAGTTCTTTAGACGGTGGCACATTTCCCACAGAGCTTAAATTATAGCTCTATCAAGGGAATGAAAGTGTAAAAATACGTAAATACTCTTCTTTCTATAAAACAGACATTTTATAGTTTCAGGTCAGATCGCCTGTATAAAATGGGCTTCACTTGGCATTGACCATGACCCCAAAGCCTCCATGTGTTAAATCTCACAGACCCTGACTACATTTATAGCCGCTGTTTGCCTTCTAGTATAGAATCTTTGGAAGGTTGGCACCTATTCTGTAAGGCTACAGTTTTTATCTGAATCCTGGGAGAGGAGGCTAGAGTTGGGCCACTCTTCATTTTCTTCAGGCCTCTAGGTCATCAGAGAGGATGAAAGGAGAGGAGAGCAGACAGGGAGGCGAGGGGAACAGGACTGGCCCTGCGCGGCTTCCTTTGCTCTCCCAGAGGCTGGACCACACACTGTTTTCCTCCAGTGCAGACTTCAAAACAGAGCAAAGCAAGTGTTGACCAGCATGCTTTGGGGAACAGGTTAAAAGTGCACAGGTCAGGTTCACGTTAAGTCTCTTGGAGTGGTGCTAGCACATGTGTGGTTTGGTTTTGTTTTTAATGGAATGGAGACACTTTCTGGTGTGCTCTCCAGGAAGGGCTCTGCGGCTCTGAATGTCACAACTTGTGACTTAACTAAGGCAATTTTCGCAACTTCTGCACACCAACCATATAGAACCGTGATAACGTTCACATCAAACCCTGAGGTACACAGAGGCAGCAGGTAGATGACCCAAGCCTTCCCTGGACAGGTTAACAAGTAGGAAGATCAGTGCCGGGACTCTCTTACCCATTTAATTAGTAAAAGTTTGCCTGAAAGGTTAAAAAGACCAGCTTTAGCTTGTTGTGGAGTCTGAACAAATGACCCTCAGTGGTTTTCATCAACAGCTTCCTCAGCTGCAGCACAGAGCTGATGTTATCTTTGAGGTGGCCATAATTCAAGACCTGACTCCAGTACCAGTTCTCGTGGACCAGGATTTCTCAGCTTCTGCTGTCCTCAGACCAGCTTCAGTTAGCTTTTTTTAACTTGTATCTGGTAGAGATAGGTCACGTCTGCAGGCAGTGTGACTATGAGCAAGTATGCTTTGAGCACATGCCTCTGTATGCAATTTATGCACTCACGTGGGCATGTGTGTGTGAGTCCATGTCCGTGTGTGTATGCGTGTGTGTGTGTGTGTGTGTGTGTGTAAGGAAGAGGAGCAGAGATGGTTAGCTATTGTCTTGCTTCTCCAGAATCTCTTCCATCCTAAAGATGGCAAAACTCAGGCAAATCTTTTACATAAAAAAAATTATATTTTAGTCAAATGTATCATTCAAATACTGGTGTGCTAGGTCCCCATGACACATTCCCATTTATTTAAAAGGCAAACACTAAGAATCTTATCTATTGGGAGTCTTTGCGTTGACCACTGGTGACAGCTTGCCACTCATCCTCTCGGCAACTCTGTTCTCTGGCCTTTCCACCCACTAGACACCTCCCACTGCCTCAGTGCCTAGTGCTGTCCATAAATGACACAGCCCAGAGGAAAGCCTGGGCGGGCTGCAACTGGGGGTTTCAGCACTTGCTAAAGGTTACCGAGGCCCCGAGGAGGGAATGGGGCGGATTATTTGGAGACAATGGGTTTGAATCTTGGTGGGTGTAAAGTCCAAATAAATACAGCCTGAAGAGTGCGGGAAGATTTATTTCACACACCAGGCAAGAGCAGGGTAGCTGTTCTCAAAGCCACGCCCCCAAAGGAAGCAGGGACTTTTATTCCGGGAGCCTTTAAGTATTCCTGTTGGGGTTGGTCCATTCTTGAGCCTGCTCAGTTAAGGAGCACACATTCTTGAGCATGCCCAGTTCAAGGTCGTGGTTTAAGCAAACATTGAACAAATTTTGGGCCGTGCTTAAGCCGAGGTCATGGAGCACGTTTTAAGAGATTAGATTGATGGGCAGGAATGCTTCCTGGCATGCTCAGCTTTCATCGTAAAGTTGAAGACAGAGGGAAGGTGCCTACGGCCCGTTTGTATAGGAGTTTGCCTTTAGTAGCTAAATTTGGACCCAAAGCATGGGAGTCCCTGTTCTGTATTCAGGAGTCTTCACCTGGCCCCCTAGGTGACTGGTTGTTTTCTTGTATCTGAGGTATAAATAAGTCCCCACTAGAGAGGAATAGTTGGTCTTTTCCCTATTTCCCTCAGAATCTGCCACATCACTTAACCAACATCCCTAACCTAGAGATGGTTGATTCCTGAGGGGGCAGTGAGGGCTGTGGAAATTGCTAGAAGTCTCCCTGTGTCCAAAAGCACTAGTAGGAATTGAGCCCAGGGCTCTTGTCAATTGCTTATGCAGAGCTAGTAAGCCGAAGCTCCTTCCAGTGCTAACGGTGTTACCTTAAATACCTAGTCGGACAGTATTGGTGGTGGTACACGCTCCAGTCCAGCTCATCCCAGCCTCCTGCGATGATAAAGACTATGAAAACACCCAGACGATACAGGGCTGCTGCTGATACTCGCAAAATGGCTGAGTGTTTGCAGTAGGAAGTTACAAACCAAACTGAATGTGATGGACATAACACTTGTCAGATTCATATTCGTCTGACTCCAGAGTATGTACACACAGAAAACCACGCCCAGGAAAGGTAAGTAGAAGGAAAAATGAGGAAGACTTCCTCCCGTGAGCACTTTGCTCTGCCATGTGGACAGCAAGGAGGATGCTCGTCTGCCTTCCTTCTAGCCCCCCTTTATTGTTCCTTGTCCCCCCCAAACCATCTCCTACCCCTTTCTCTACGTTCCTCCGAGATCCCAGCAGAGCTGTACACCTACAGGGGATTTACTTTTCTGACACACACCCACACACCCACACCCACACCCACACCCACACTTGAAATGAGTGATGTCACCAAAAGAATAAAGAAAACCCCAAACTTAACACCCCGTGTTAACTGCATTTCAAAACAAAGGCCGCCAGTGCTCTTGCTGACGGGGAAATTTTAAGTCATTGAAGTAGGAAACGTGACGCAGCCAATACCTGCTGCGTGGAAACCACTCTACCAGTGACACATTTCCACAGTGGGGCAGGCTGGGGGCTATCTCACTCTCCCAAGACATAGAAAGTGATTCGGTGTGTGGCCAGGCCCTGGTCTGTATGAGCTTTTCGAAGGCACTGGAAAGGGAAAGGCAGCGTCTCAGAGGTGCCTATGGCAGGGGTGCAGGGGAGCAGAGAGCCCAGGTAGGCACCTAGGCCATCTGGACTCCCCTCATACCACTGAGGGGTCTGGCATAAAGGGAAATATGGGATTTCCAAGTTCTGAGTGCCTGGTGCCTTTGCAAACAGAGAGAAGCACAGTTAAGCTGTCTTCAGATGTCTAAAGCCAGAGTTAAAGCTGTTCTTGAGGTCACACAGGTGTGTGTCTAGTCTTCTGCAAGGCTTTGGGTTCCCTGCACATGGAGACCCTCAGTGGAAAGCATGGCTCCCTCAGTTCTGCATAGCTCCTACTGCCCCCCCCCCCCTCTGTGGACTTCCTCAGTGGACTTCTAACTCCATGACATTGAGTGGCAGTTAGAAGGTGAGACCTTGTTTGAGGAGGGACATCGTTTGGGGTGTGTCTGTGATAAGCATCTTCTACCTGTCCCCCAGTCTCTCCTCTTACTGGCTACCATGAGGAGAACATCTCTTTCCCCTTGACCATGACACTCTTACCTCACCTCAGGTCTGAGAGCAGTGGATCTAGCTGGCCAGAGGCTGTAACTTCTGAAACCAGGAGCCAAAACAAATCATAGCTTCTTTTTTAGTGGTTTCTCTTGAGTATTTGTCACAGTGATATAGTCTGGTGACCTCAAAGACAAACATATTTACAATACCATAAATGACAACAGACACTCTTGACAGGGTGTCTAGCTTTAAGATCTTTTACTTTGTTGATATTTTGATTTTGTGTTCAGGTGCCTTGCCCAAGGATGCTGCTTATTCTGTAACGGGATTTTCTGTAATTATAGTAATGCATGGGTTTTTAGACTGTTCAGAGTTCAAATCACTATGACCCTCATCCCTTACTTGATTTCAGTTTTTATTTTTCTCTTGAACGGGACAGAGCTCTTTAACTTTGTGTAGAGATGGCAAAGAAGGTCAGAGAGGAGGGCGGCAGAATGAACGAGGGGTGGGAACTAGACCATCAGTCTGGACTGCACACCGAAGCTTACCTGTCTGAGAGCCAGTTGTTTGCCTGGGCTCATTGCCGTGGAGCGAGCCTCCCACTTGTGTAAAGGCCAGATGGAATGTTCTATTTGCAGCCCCTATTCGCTATGGTATGAGTTGGCTCAGGGGAAATACCTCTGGGCTAGAAGACACCCACACTCGTGTGAGTGGCAGGAAACAAAACCCAGTCGCCTGCATAGGAGTGTGTGCAGGTGTAGCCTGTGCAGGCGCCTGGCACAGGTGGGCTGAGCAGTGTGACATTTTACTTCCCGGTTGCATCTTTTGGTGGGAAAGACTTGACTTGTAATGTTTGGGAAGAGAAGCCAGGTGGGGAGGCACAGGCAAGCTCTAGGCAGAGGTAGTAGACCCTCATCTGATGTTGGGATACTTTGTTTTCTTTGGAGAAGATATCTTGGCAGGGGAGAGGAGTCAGTGTGTGTGTGTGTGTGTGTGTGTGTGTGTGTGTGTGTGTGTATCTGTGAAGCTGATTCTCAAAGGGTTCTGATGCCCCCCCCTTTTTATTTTAAGCTTTACCATTTTTATAGGACTCTCATGAATATATAAGTAACATGCAGAGTCCAATGTGGGGATGGTTTTATCCTTCTCAGGGGACCTTCAAGGACCAAGTCAAACAGTATCTCCTGGTGTACTTTGACATGACATGGTTTTAAGGACAGGCCGCCTACCTACTTGGAGCAGCCTCCTCTTCAGTAACCAACTCTGGTTGGTCTATCAGAACCTAACTCGATACCACTGCCTGCTGGAGCCTCTGAGGGATCACCCGGTACCTTATTCTTAGCTTGCTCAGCACTCATTCTGTCTCTAACACACTTCTCCTTGCCATGTGGTGACCTGTTCACCTGTCTCTATATGGGGACACTTCTGGACTAGGGTCCTTGGCATATTCCTTTTTACCTCCCTAGCATCAATCACTGTGCCAGACACACAACAGATACCCCGAAGATTGTTGTTTGATTGGTAGTCTGAAAGTCAGACTATTAGGTACATCTATGAAGCTAAATCTCAGCTAGTTTTGGTCAGGATTCATAGTGTGATTCACACAGACACCTTAAATGTCACTAAAGATCACACTGACATTAGGGTACTGTGATCCCTGAAGCAAACAGTAGAACCTTCTGTCAATCACTGGGGAGCTATTGTGCTTGGAACTTATTTTTCTTTTAAAATAGAGGACAGTGGCTTACCCTCTCCTCCAGGAGATCCAGCGATGCTGATTGCTTGGACTTAAGCCAGAGAGCATTTAAGTTCATCAGCCTTAGTTCCTTGAGCCCAAGTCTGCAGAACTTTGTACTTGCTATTTCAGAGCACTGTGTGAGCTCAAAGTATATACACGGACCACCTGGAGAGACAAGTTTCTTCTTCATACATCTTTAGAAAACAAGAGTTTCAGAGTCTCTACTCCCTAATTACAGACAGCACCCCACTGCTTTGGTGGAGCTGAACCTGGCTATGGGGACAAGCACTGAGTCCACCTCCTGAAGTAGCAATTGGGTAACTTTAGTGTCTCTTAGCTTCTTGAACACTGCTGGACTCCTCAATTCCTTTCTTCCCTACTGAGATGTTAGCTTATGTTGTAGAATGAGCTCAGGGAACCTGGGGTCAGAACAGCAGCCCGCCCCATCAGATCAGTTGTGCCTGCTTGCAAGAATCCGTAATTAGTGCTTATAGACTGTTGGCATTCTCTGGGGGGGAGGGGGGAGGGGGCGGCAGCGGAGTAGAGGGTGTGGCAGAGTCATGGGAGCCTAGCCACTCCTCCCAGCCACTCCTCCGCAATTCTGCTTTAATTACAAGAGGCATCATGACCTTGGGAGGCAATAGAGTTTGTAGGTTTGTTGGCTGCAGAGATGAGAGGGGCTCCATCTATGCAGCTAGGGGAAGCCATTATCCATGCTGGGCGAAGAAATTGCATGTGGCCACAGTAACCCCTCCCCTTCATGCTCTCTGAGGAAACCCAACCTACTGTTTAGCTGACCAGGGTGGGCTTTGGCAGAATCGTACTTTGCTGTGTGGTTAAGACCTCATGGGGAGGGATGGTGTTGTCCATGTCTCCCCAGGGAAGGAATCTTCACAATAGTTGTGATGCACGTTAGCATCTACAGATACCTTGAAGACTTTGAAGTGTGAACACTAAAAATGATTATGTCATGTGACCAACCTTTCTGCTTCCCTGGCTGTGTTGTAATCAACAACATTCAAGCTCAAGAAAAGCACAATCCAGTTATTTAAAAAATAAAAACAAAACCCACAACCAAACCAACCAACCAAACAAAAACCCCTTTTCTCCCCGTATTTTATGTAGATTTATGATTTTGTGTTGGCCCACAGCTGTCCTGGCCTGAGGGTTAGACATCCTGGGACATAATGGTATTTATATATTCAAATATTTGGTTCCTTGCTAGTAAATTAACCTTAATTCCATCTTTTTGTTTTTAAACAAATCATTTTTATTTCTTAATTATGTGTACGTCTTATCTCCTAGAATTACAAGTGGTTGTGAGCTTCAGGGATGGGAACCAAACTTGGGGCCTTTTTGAGAACAGTGCGTGCTCTTAACTGCTGGACCATCTCTCCAGTTCACCTATCCTGAAAGAGCTTCTGTGGACCTGCCATGTTCCCCGCGAGACGCAGAGAGCACGGTGTTCCCAAGTGATGAACAATGCTTGCAGGGACTTTCCTTTCTCCCAAGCCTTACTCAGACGTTTGCTCTGGTTTCTCTGCTGTCTGTGGAGCTTTGGGAACATGGTTTACACGTGCTAGCTGAGGAGAGGAAGTTCCTGTCGCTGTCCCAGAGAACCCGACACCATCTTTCACATCCTCTTTGCATTCCCCAGCCCCTCTGATGCAGCCAGGTCTCTACTGCAGAAGGCTTCAAATAGACCCTTAAACTCACCAGTCTGTTCTCAGCACTCTCCCTTCCTCTACTTTCCTCTCATCCGGTGCGGTGCCCCCTATCCCACCATCCCTCCATCCTGCCTCAGTTACCAGAAGCCACATGCCTAGTGACTTCCGCCCACTACTGAGATCAGGGCTGTGCCGGCAACTGGTGCCCTCAGGTTTTCTTCCTCTACGCCCCTCACCCCCACCCTTACAGATGTCCTGGTATCATCTATGATTCAGAGGCTGCTCGGATGTGGGGCTTCCCAACTGCATGATCTTAATTCCCGTAGGAGGAGAGGCAGCAGGGAAGATTGTTTCGGTCCCCCACTGCTGTGGCTTTCTTGTAAGGGCTCCCAACAGCTGTGCAAAAGCAGAACCTGTCTAGACTGCCCGGGCCTCACAAGGCTGGGAAAGGGGTTGTCCCAGCTGTGAGTCCTCCGTGGGGGTTGGGGGGAGAGCAACATCGCCCTCTACAGGCAGCAGTGGTCTCTGTTGTACCTTCAGAATTGCTGACTTTTCAGCTCTACCTGTGTAGACATGAACTGGTGTTCAAGGTAGCCTGGAATGGGGCCTTGAGAGAGTCCCGGGGTAGGGAAAGCTGCAGCGTAATTCTTTTTTTCTGAAGCCATTTTGGCTTTCTTGATGTGCCTACTGCTCGGAGCAGCGTCTGTGCTCTTTTTGGTCCCACAGTCGTGCGGTTCTAACTTCATCTAATTCCCCTCGTGCAAAGGGCTTTCTTGAGGCAAGAGCTGAGGCTTTGGTTCCATCAAAATCAGATCTGGGGTTTCTGGGTTTCTCCTCATCTGTGTGATCCACTCGCTGTCGAGGGCCTCGTTGGAGTAGTAGCCGATGTGTCCCTGCCTAAGGTGAGCTCTGGGAAATACTGGGCTCCGTTGTAGTGGGCAGCGTCTGGCCAGCCAGTTCTACATGCACAGATGCTGAGACAAATGTTTGTCCTACTTGGGACAGGTGAGCACTTTAACAGTCTCATCTTTAAGACAATCCGTTGAGAAGAATTTAAATAACCCACTTAGGTCAACTTGTTGCTTTTGTGATGGTTTTTGCTTATGTTTGGTGGTTTCTTTTTGGGCTACATCCACACGGTGCCAAAAGTACCCAGGTAACTCAATTGAATACCCCTCAGATCATCTATGCGAAGTGTGTCCCAAATAACACTTATAAAGCTCCCCCCCTTGCCCTGCTGGAAGGGAGTTAGCCTAAACCAGAATAAACACGCTGATCAATGGGACCCCAGCAATCAGACCAAAACAGCAGGGTCAGGGACTCCTGTCTTCTTGGAGAATCCATAGAGGGTAGACAGAGAATTGTCACGAGTGTACCATGTCAGAAGCATCTGTAACAATAATTTAATAAGTTACGTCAGTTTCCTTGGCTACAATTTCCCTCTCAATTGTTGGCCATTTTGGCCATCACATCTTCTTTGATTTTGATCTTAAATACTCATACCTACTCAGAACACATATTCACTTCATAAAATATATTGAGATATATAGAAATATATAGGTGTAGGTAGACATATATGACATATATGTATTTATGTATGCATCTTTCTGTATGTCTCCACATATATATGTGAATATATTATATATATGTAATATACATATATTGCATATATATATATGCAATATATATGGCATTGGTATATATATATATACTCAGCCTACCAGTGCCAGGCTGAGCTGCAGAGGCACAAAACTGGAGCTGGCTGGCTGCAACTCAAGGGAGCAATGTCAAGCACTGGACGGTGTTGAATTTTAGAGCCAAAGACAGTAGCAAGTTTTCTGCTGGCGAGTCCCTTGTAGCACACATTGGGTGGTCTGGTGACTGGTTGGTAGCGTCATCACCAGCGCAGTGTTAGACACCATTCCTTTCCTGGGGTCCAAGTGAGGGCATCACAACCTGCTGTCCTTACTTGTCCCCTTGCTTGGAGCGCCTGTTCATGTGTTCATTCAGACTGATGACTTCATCTCTTCCAAGTAGGGTAAGTGTGAAGGAAAAACACCCTCCAACATAAGAAGACGCAACTTGACCTCCCCGCCCCCACTGGTGTTTCAAGTGCAGCCCTGGCTGTCCTGGAACTCACTGTGTAGACCAAGCTGGCCTCGAACTCAGAGATCCACCTGCATCTGCCTCATGAGTGCTGAGATGGAAGGAAGAAATTAGATATCCTCACCAAGAAGATACAGTTTGCCCCAAGGAACTCAATGCTCCTAATCAGCAGGAAAAAGATATTGTTACCCCTTTCTCCTCTATCTTTTTTTCTCTCCTACCCAGTGTTAGGGGCTGAATGGGTAGAAGACCAGAGGAAGAGAAAGGTAGAAGAAAGAACCCACAAAGTAGCCCAAAGTCCAGCTATTGGACAATACTCTGGAAGATGCAGTAGGAATCCCGGGAGGGTACGGGAATTCTCATCCAAGGCTGCCTGGAAGGTGGCCTTTGTGTTGGTGGAGGTGGGGAGAAGAGGTACATTCTAGTGCAGTGTAGACCTCCAACATAAGACTTAGAGTTTTCAGGACACTAAAATCAATGAGGCAGCATGACAAATTCTCATCTGTTGTGACTGGTGTCCTTGTAAGAATAAACCAGGACAGAGATGTGTATGCAAACTCAACTCTAGGCAGATGCAGGAATGTCACCGTCTACAGGCCAAAGAGTGAAGCTCGAAGAAGAAACCACCACAGCCAACACCTTGACTTTGGATTTCTGACTCACAGCTGTGAGAAGACAAACTTTGGCGTTTTAGCTGCACTGTCTGTGGCTCTCTGCCAGGTGGCCCTGGAGAACTGGCTCATCTGTGTTCTGCTCTGTGCCTGCCTGTCTCTCAGCAGAAACCCAGAGCTATCTTTGGTTATCCCTGCATCTGATTTATGACCTGTGTCTTTGGTGTCCAGAGATGCTACTTTCCATGCTACTTTCCAGCATTCTTTGCTGGTATAATTTTCGCCCTTTCCCCTAATTACTAGACAAAGATACAACAGGTTTCACAAGTGATCTGGGACACCCCTTTCTCTCAGTCCTGCTGGAGCTTCCTGGGAGTCAGCCAACATTATTTATGACCTACTCTGTGGCTCCTGGTTTGACTGTGAATATGCATGATCTACCCTGCTCCAGTGCATAGATTGTAAAGTTTTTACGGGGTACTGGCTGTGTGGATTCCTCTCTGTAGCTTTGGATCTGGTAAGATGCCTGGATTTTATAGGTATGTAATCATTTTATTTTTGAAAGAATAGTGTGTGTTTATGAGGAAACTGAGACTCCAAAGGATTCTGTGGGCGGCCCCAGACTTGGGGACATACGGAATTTGTCTCTTTTTCTTGCACATGGCAGGCACTCAAAGTTTGTTCAGTAAACACAAGTAAGAGAAAAACTTCTCTTATTTAAGCAAAACGAGTTTCTAGTCATTTCCACCCACCACAGGCATAGCTTTCTTGGACAATTCATCTCTAGACCCAGGGTCAGTGGTGCTGGGGAGCAGCATTTCTCCTTTGCCAACAGAGAAGGGCCGCTCCCTCTTTCTCACGATGGAACTTTGCTTCCCTCTGGTGGCCAATTCCAGAACTGCCATGGACTTTTCTGAGGCGGCCACAAACAGGTCAGATGGGTATATTTTAAAACAGGAAGGTATTAAATATACCTATTTAAAGTAGGAATATTTTAAAGCCTCTTAAGAGGCCCGTGGTTGAATATTTTTCTAGCTGAATAATGCAATAAATTTGGGAGAATCTGAATGTTGTTTGAGGTTTGGTGGCCATCTAATAAATATAAGCAAATTCTGGACTGTGACGTTGACCCATTCCAAACAGCACACTGCACTATAGTTCTGCTCATACATCTGTGTTTGTGTTCTCAGAAACAGTGTTGCTAAATATTACAATGTAATCTTAGGAGACTCAGGAAAGTGTGGGCTTCCTGTATCAACAGGAGCCTGACAGTTTGGAAGCCGCAAGAGTGACAGGGTGTGTGTCCTGCATTGTGTTAGGCAGAGAGAGACAATGGTTCCACAGACATCCCAGCGCCCTCAGCGCCCTCAGCGCCAACTGAATTCTAGTGACAGTGACGCAGAAGCCACGCATCCAGAGGGATGCCAGAGCCAGTCCTCTGCCCTGTGGGCCAGAGTCCCAGGCAATCCCAACCCTGTGTATGTTATGTGACTCTGATTCATACACATGCATGGTAAGATTTAATTAATAAGTTAGGCAGGTTAAGAGATTATCAACAATAAGCAATAGTAAAATACTCTCATTTTAATGTTATGCTGTGATAAAATCTGTGAACATGGTCTCCCTCAGATACTTCAGTTCCTCATTGTGCTTTAGTAATCCCTTTTCTCTTTGTTCCTTCTCTTTCACCCTCCCTCCCTCTCTCCCTCCCTCTCTCCCTCCCTCTCTTCTTTCTTTCCTTACTACTTTTAATACAGGGATCACACTATGTAGCCCAGGCTAGCCTCAAACTTGTAGCAACCACCCTGCCTCAGCCTCTCAAGTGTTTAATTACAAGCATGACCTACTATGCCTACCTGTCTAATTTTTGTTTGTTTCTTGTTTTCCTTCCTTCCTTCCTTTCTTTTTTCTGAGACAAAGTTTCTCTGTGTAGTCCTGGCTGTCCTGGAACTTTTTCTGTAGACCAAGGCTGGCCTCGAACTCAGAGATCTACTTGCCTTTGCTTTCCCAGTGCTGGGATTAAAAGGTGTGCACCACCATTGCCAGATGCCTGGCTTATTTATTTATTTGTTTACTTATTTATTTTTATTGGATATTTTATGTATTTACATTCCAAATGTTATCCCCTTTCCTGGTTTCCCCTCCAGAAACCCCCTATCCCATACTCCTCCTGCTTCTATGAGGGTGCTCCCTCACTCTCCCACCCACTCCTCCCTACCCGCCCTGGCATTCCCCTACACTGGGGCATCGAGCCTTCACAGGACCAAGGGCCTCTCCTCCCATTGATGCCCCAACAAGGCCATCCTCTGCTACATATACGGCTGGAGCCATGGGTCCCTCCATGTGTACTGTTTGGTTGGTGGTTTAGTTATTGGGAGCTCTGGGAGGTCTGTTTGGTTGATATTGTTCTTCTTCTGGGGTTGCAAACCCTTTCAGCTCCTTCAGTCCCTTCTCCATTTCCTTCATTGGGGACCCCATGCTTAGTCCAAAGGTTGGCTGTGAGCATCCACCTTAAAGACAGGATCTCATGTGTCTCAGGGTGAGCTTGAACTTGCTGTATAACAATGAGCTCAAACTTCTGATTTCTCTGCCTCCACTTCCATGGAGGTAGGGTTGCAGGAATATATATCACCATGCCTGCTTTGAGGTGCTGAGAAGAGTGAACTCAGGGCTTTGTGCATGCTAGGCCAGCATTCTACCAACTGAGCTCATCCCCAGGCCTACAACAATGTTTAGCATTGCAAATATTATTGTAACTGAGTCTTCAGAGAAGGGGGGAGGGAATCTGCTGTGTTTTCTTGTGTGCTATAAGCCTAAATTGTTTAGCATTTATTTATTTCCGTGTATTCAGTTTTCTTGGAATTATTTATTCTGTGTGGTTGGATGTTTTTCCCATATGTATGTATTTGCATCATGTTTGTGCCTGGTGGCCAATGAGGGCATCTGATTCCTGGAACTGGAATTACACATAGTTGTGAGCTCCCATGTGGGTGCTGGGAATTGAATTTAGGTCCTCTGCAAGAACAGTGTTCTTAACACCTGTTAAGCGCATTTGTGTATTTTAAAAAATGTGTATGGGTATTTTACCTGCATGTATGTCTGTGAAGCACATGTGTGCCTGGTGCCAGTGGAAGCCAGAAGAACATGTTTGATTCCCTGGAGCTGCAGACAGTTGGGAGCTGCCATGTTAGATGTGAGGAATTGAACCCAAGTCCTCTGGAAGAGCTGAGCCAATCTCTCTAGCCCCTCAATTAAAGATTTATTTATTTATTTTATGCACATATGTGTCTTGTCTGTGTTTAAGTACACTGCATGTGCAGTGTGAGAGGAGGCCAGAAGGTGACACCTGTCGGATACCTGGGAACAGGAGTTACAGATGTTTGTGAGTGACCATGTGGGTACCGGGAACAAAATCTGCCAGAGCACCACATGGTCTTCATCCCTGAGACACCTCTCTGGCCCTTAACGGCCTCTTATATGTTGTTAAAGTAAAAATGAATAACCCAGCGTGTCAGGTCAAGTCCAACACCACTTTCCTCAACGGCAAAAAGGGATAATTAGATCCTGGCCAAGGAGAGCATATGATTACATGCTATGTCTTGTAAATGGCCTAATGCACGGAGCAGTAGCTAACAGTGAGCGCAGACGGGGACTTCCCCTCCTCTGTGAAGCTTGATAATGGAGTTTGTCAAAATAAATTGACAATATGCAAGAGGGAAATATTAACACGCAGGGTCATGGCAGTCACATAAAGTAAAATGCAAGAAGGTTCAGCTAGCCAGAGCCTCAAGAACTCGCTTCCGAAGGGAGCATGAGACCATGATCCCAGCTAGAGAAGGGGAAATGATTTTAGGGTTGCTGAATTAGCATCGGAGGGGACAAGGTCCCCTGGGTGTGGCTACACTGTCATCTTTAGGTTTCTTTCCAAGAGCTTATCTTCTGAGGAAACAGTCTTTAGGTGTGTGTGTGTGGGAACACTTCAGGCGTGCAATCCAGCACAATGGTGTGACAGAAGTAAGGGTGACAGCTAGGACAGCTGAAGGTAGAGAGACCTCAGGCTGATTATTTAGTTCAGCGTATCAATATATCACATGCAGGGGTGTGTAGCTGGTCTTTGTTACTCCCCCCCCCGAATTTTATCCCTATCACTTGATAAGAGAGAAAGAGAGAGAATGGGAGAGAGAGAGAGAGAGAGAGAGAGAGAGAGAGAGAGATCTCAGACTCCAATTTTTTTCTTTTTGCTTCTTCTTTGAGCACAACTACTAACAAACCACAACCAGCCCCGCCCCCAAATCACCACCAACCACCAACCCAGCCTCTCAGGGCCCTAGCATTTCTGTACTCTCTGAAAAGTTCCCAGAATTCCAAATGTCATACAAACAGAAACTATTGCAGCTGACAAAACCTTGCCTCTGCTCGAGCACAAGGCAAATCATTGTCAGCTATAAGATTTGGGGATTAACTTAATTAATTAAACTTATTTATTGATTTATTTTATTATTGAATTAGCTAATTAATGAAAACAATGATTAATTAAATTCTGGGATTAAAATGAAAACATGTTCTCAGCATATTTCTGTATCACCACAGAGGTGTCTTCCTGAGCCTCAGGAACCGTGTGGGAAGGCACCAGACAAACAGTATGGAGTGTCAACATTTGTAACCACTTTTCTTGTGTCTTGTAGGGGGACAAGAGCAATTCCCAGTCCTTAGATTTGGATCTGCCCAGTGTGGGCAGTGTCCCTGTCTTCCAGAAGTGGTCTGGCTGTTCTTCAAGTGAACCTCAGGAGGATGGCATCTCATAAACACTCTGTCTGTGGGTCTGTGTCTGAGGACCCCAAGGAAGAACTTGTACAGCCCTGTTTGTCCCACTGAGTCTGCTTCCATAGCACTGGGCCAGGGTGCTTGATCACTGATGGCAGTGCAGTCACCAAAAGTGCTCCAGCCACACATGCCTGTGCCAGCTCAGGCATGAGAGCAAGTGTGCACAAGTGTTCACATACACATGGGAGGCCAGTGCAGTGTGGCAGGGTCAGCAGACTGTGAACTGTAAATGGACAGAGAATCTTTTGTAAGCATCACCTGTCAATAAAAAAGCCGATGGCCAATGAGCTGAGTCAGGACGTAGGAGGTGGGACATTGGCAGGAAGAGAGGATTCTGGGAAATAGTGAGAGAATAAAAGAGAGATGAGACCAGCCGTCTAGAAAAGACAGATCGAGGAAACAGACAAACCAGCAGGTAGATGAACTCAGGGAGATGCTGAGGGAGATGGTTGAGGGAGACGGGAAGGAAGAAGCAGGCTAGGACTGAAGGAGAGGTAACTAACCAGATGGAAGACATAAAATAGTTGAAATGGGTTAAATA
This sequence comes from Rhynchomys soricoides, assembly GCA_019843965.1. Lineage (NCBI taxonomy): Eukaryota > Metazoa > Chordata > Mammalia > Rodentia > Muridae > Rhynchomys > Rhynchomys soricoides. The sequence goes on from JADRCH010000220.1 coordinate 1,600,606, forward strand.
AGTTATGAAATAGTCAGGGAATGAGCCAAAGCTATGGCCTAGGCATTTAATAGTAACGAATTAGTCTCCGAGTCATCATTCCAGAAGCAGGCATGGGGTTAGGAAAAAGAACCAAGCTTAACTTCTACAGTTAACAATACTTATCTGGGCTCTGTGGACAGGACTGGCTATTCCAGGCTCAGTCGGAACACTGAGACTTTATGTGCCTCTTGCTTGCTCCATCTCCAAATGCAGACCTCCTGGTGGTTTCTAACTTAGGACGGTTTGTTCTGAATCTGGGGAGTGTCCTTTGAAGTCAAATCTCTGGGCCCACAGAAACAGACATGAAGGGCTAATAACCCAAAGGCCTCAGGTGAGCTGACAAGCTCTGGACTGGAAAGCTGACATGCAGATAAGATCTGCTGCAGATACTTAGATCAACATACAATCCTGCATTGGTATTTACAGTGTGGATGCTTCAGGCGACAGATTTACAGATGGAATCTTTCACTCCCAAAGCTCTCTTTTCTGTCCTATAAAGCCTTCACCCCCTGCCACTCCCCCACATCACCCAGACACACACAGACACAAACACACCACACACATAGACACAGACAGGCAGACACACACACCACATGTACATATGTACACACACACATACATACACACAGCACACACACAGATCCAGACAGACAGACACACCATATGTGCATACATATACACACACACCCCACATGTGTGTATGTACACACACACATACACACACCAAGTGCATATGTACAC
>JADRCH010000220.1:1606367-1620682 GCA_019843965.1 Rhynchomys soricoides
CCCTCCTCTTTCCTCCTCTCCTCTTCTCTCTCCTCCCCTTCCCCCTTACCCCCTTCCCTCCCCTCCCCTCCCCTCCCCTCCCCTCCCTCTGTCTTTGGCATTTACTACTATCCTTGCTACAGTGGAATGAAAAGTATGTGGTTGGATTTGGGTCCTGAGTCTGAGGGTGATCTATGTATTTCATCCCTTTTCAATTTCAGACACATGTGTCTCTTTCTGTGGGATTTCCACCCGCACCATCCAAATGAGTCAGTCTCAGGGAAGAGTCCTTCTTAGCCTAGAGTGCTGCTAATTTGGCTTTTCTGATTAAATCTGGCCCAAGGATTGCAGAAGCACCGGAGGAGGAGCTGCTGTTGCTTGTTATGTATTTATTGTGGCCTGCAGCCACTGCAGTAGAAACAGAATTTTGTCTAAGGCTGTAAAGAAACGGAAAAGGCCTGAGGACTTCTGGAAGCACAATTTGGTGAATGTCTCCGCAAAGGGTATTGAATATAATCCCTGCTCCAGGCGAGGTGAGGGGAGCTGGGCCAGATGCTCCTGCAGCCTCCCCCTCCCCCTCTGCTCTTCTGCTCCCACCTCAAGCCTCAACCTCCTGCTCAGTTCCCTCTTTCCTGCCTTCCTTAGCCCCCTCCCTCCCTCCACCCCTCCCTCTTTTCCTTCCTCCCTCCTGCTCTCTCTCCCCCTCTCTCTGTCCATCTCTCAGCCATGAGTTTTGCTATGTACCCCTGGTCAGTGTGGCCTTCCACACTGTGATTCTGGTGCCTCCACTCCCCAAGTGTTGGGATTTCAGGCTCCTGCCACCACAGCCAGGACCTTGTCCTTCTGTTAGTTTTCCCTGAATGTGGGGTTGGGGCCAGATCACTCTTCTTGCACAAAGAAGTCACCAATGTGTGCCCTTCCCAAAATCCTGGTCATGACTTCTAAGTAAGATAGACCCACCCTGGGGCTCTGTAGGGACAAAGATGATTACAAGCAACTTTTCCACAGGGATGGATTCGAGTTTTCCTCAGAAAAATGAGGAAAAATACAAGAATGTAGTTTAGAAACTATAGAGTTATTTATTTACATATTTAACAAAGTCATTGTTTTCTTTCTGCAGAATCTTGTCTCTCCCTGGGCACAGCCAAATCATCAGGAGGCAAGAGGAGGCAGGGTTCTTTTTCAGAAAGTGAAAGGGAGGACAGAGAGAGAGAGAAAGAAAGGATGAAGATGTCTTAGTGTCCCATTGCAGTGAAGAGATGCCACGCCCACGGCAGGTCTATAAAGGAAAGCGTTTACTTGGGGTTGGCTTACATTCAGAGATTTAGTTCATTATCATCATGGCAGTAAGCATGTTGGCACACAGGCAGACATGGTGCAGGAGAGATAGCTCAGAGTTCTACATCTGGCTCAGAAGGCAGCAGGAAACGACAGTGAATCATTAGGCCTAGCTTGGGCTTCTGAAACCTTAGCCCCGCCTTCCCAGGTGACACACTTTCTCTCACAAGGCAATGCCTACTCCAACAAGGCCATCCATCTTAATAGTGCCACTCCCTGGTGACCAAGCATTCAAATCTACGAGCTTACAGGACCATTCCTGTTCAAACCTCCACAGAAGAAGACAGAAGGGAGCAAGAGGTTTGAACTCTAGCTGGGCTCCCATGTGGACCTTGGACCATCCGATCAGTGTACAAAATTTGCAAATCAGCTGCTCAACTAAGGGCACGAAGGAGCTGGTACAAGGCTGGCCTGCGGTGCTGTGTGTGGAAGGCAGCGTCCAGTGGAGATAGCAAGAGGAGATGGTGCCTTATTTTCTATTGCTGTGAAGAGACACCATGGCAAAGGCGACTTATAGAAACATTTAATTAAAAGCTTGCTTACAGTTTCAGAAGATTAGACTATCATGGCAGGGAGCATGGCAGGCAGCCATGGTGCCAGGGCAGTAGCTGAGAGCTTACATCTTCTCCATGAGACAGAGGCAGAGGCAGAGGGAAGAGGGGAGAGGAATTGAGGGATAGGGCCTGGTGTAGGCTTTTGAAAGATTAAAGCCAAAACCCACTCCTAGGGACACAGCTTCTCCAATAGGGCCACACCTCCTCCTCCAAGGCCACACCTCCTCTTCCAAGGCCACACCTCCTCCTCCAAGGCCACACCTCCTCCAAGGCCACACCTCCTCCTCCAAGGCCACACCTCCTCCTCCAAGGCCACACCTCCTCCCCCAAGGCCACACCTCCTCCTCCAAGGCCACACCTCCTCCATCAACCCACCAATGGAGAATAAGACATTTGACTATATGAACCTATTGGGGGCCATTCTCATTCAAACCACTGAAGTTTTTCTTTCAAGGGGATAGAAAATAAACTAAAATTATAAGTAGAATGGTACTTGTTGATACTAAAACACATTCATGATATGCTTTTCAGTTTAACAAGGCAGACACAATCTAGTGTCATCTGGAAAGAGAGTCCTCTAGGGAATGTTTGTAGGGATTGTCTTGATTGTTCATTGATGTAAGAAGACCCGTCCCATTGGGGGTGGTATCATTTCTTTGGCAAGGGATTCCAAAATGTGCAAGAGTAGAGGAAGCCAGCTGAGAGCAAGCAAGGCAAGCGAGTGAGTGGGTGAGGTATTTATTCCTCTCTGCTCCTGCCTGTTGGTGTGAAGTGACTACTTGCTTGAAGTTCTTGCTTTGCGCTCTAAGCACCTGGCCAAGCTTTACTTCTTTATATCACATTTAGTGTGCACCCCTTTGGGTAGACACTAGGGACGGCTGTGACCCATGCGTGGATCAAGTCATAAGGGATGCTCACAGATCATTAACTGTGATATATCTTTGTCTTAGTTAGGGTTTTACTGCTGTGAACAGACACCATGACCAACACAACTCTTATAAAGGACAAACATTTAAATGGGGCTGGCTTACAGGTTCAGAGGTTCAGTCCAGTATCATCAAGGCAGAAGCATGGCAGCATCCAGGCAGGCATGGTGCAGGAGGAGCTGAGAGTTCTACATCTTCATCTGAAGGCTGCTGGCAGAATACTCACTTCCAGACAGCTGGGACGAGGGTCTTAAAGCCCACGCCCACAGTGACACACCTACTCTAACATCGCCACCTAATAGTGCCACTTCCTGGGCAGGGCATATACAACCCATCCCAATCTTTATGAATGATGGAGTCTGAGGTTGCTTCTGACATCCTTTATACATTTCTTTCTGTGTGAGTATTCTTAAAATTTTGGAGCCGATTAACACTCACAGTAAAATAACATTGGGAGTATGGAAATTTCAATAACTTTCCTATCCCAGGCATAGCCTCCCCAGTGGCCCACACCGAAGTGACTGGTGTATTAATGAACACAAGATGTGAAACTCTCAGTGTGGCATGACCACTCAGAGCCCATGGTAACTCATGGTAAGCATTCGGGGTAACTCTTGAAGCTGCTGGGTTCTAGGCGTCAATGGAAGATATCCACTGAATATCTTCATTACCCCCAAGTCCTGGCCCTTCTCTGTTTTTCTAAATCAGTTTCTCTGACAACTTTTCCTCAAACATCAGTATGTTTGGGCATCACCTGGGAGCTCATGAAAACAGACTTCTGAGCTGCACACCACTTTTCTGATTCAGTCTGTTGGAACAAGGCCTGAACATTTGCATTTCTGATGAGTGGCCAGGGGAGGCAGAGGCTGCTTTGGTATTGCCTGTCACACTGAGAATCATTGCTGTGAAGAAGAAGAAAAAGGGCATCTCCAAGCCAGGAATAATAATCTCTTGCCTGGCCTGACTGCTTGTCTAGAAGCAATGTTCCTTTTAGAACACACAAAATGGTGTGAAAGGGTTCTTAAGTGTGTGTGTGTGTATGCATGAGTTTGTGTATGCATGTATGCATGTGTATGCGTGTATGCATGTGTGTATATATGCATGCGCTTGTGTTTGAGTGTGTACATGTGTCTGTGTGAAGGCCAGAGATCAACACTGGGCTGCTTCCTCCATTCTGAAATGGGCTCTCTCACTGAACCTGGAACTTGTTGATAGGCTAAGCTGACTTGCCAGTGAGTTCTGGGTATCTGTCAGTCTTTGCTGACCCTCCTCCTAGTGCTGGGTTACAGAGGCTTGCTGCAGAGCCTGGCTTTTTATGTGCGTGTTAGGGATTTGAACTCAGGTCCCCGTGGTCACACTACAGAGACAGTTACACCGAACCTGTATCTCCCCAGCCTCAAATTCTTATACGATCATTTTTCCCCTTAAATTAGTTACCATACAAACTAGAATAAACACAAAATCCACTCCCGAACACCTACAAATTGAATTTCAGCTAAAATCCCTGCTCTTCCCCGAGTCTGTGACAACCTGATGTTTGTGTGCCTGCTCACAATCACTATTTACACTGTGTGGTCTTCTTACATTTGATCAACCTTGGCCTGAAGCCATTACTCATAAAGTCACACGAGGGCTGACATCACTCCTTGAAGACTCTCAGCGAACCAGAGGGGTGCACACCTTGTTTGTAGCAACTCCTTCTTCTCGGTGCTTTGGTTGTGCACACATAGCCTTCTGACTTTGATTCTGGGCGCTTCCTTCCCTGATTCAGGTTTCCCACCTGTCCAGTCTGGTGGAGGGGCCCTGGGCGTACTTGTCAATGCCCAGGCTCTGCTTGGTGCCCCTGGGAACTCTTACCCCCATTGTCTTCATACTCTCGCCAGTTAAGGGGCTGTTCTCAGAGCAGCTATGGCCCGGATCCTGGACTGTGAAGCGGGGAATGGGGAACCGGGGAAACCATGTGTCCCACAGGACTTTTCCGTGAGATTGACCTTTGCATAGCCTGTTCCCTCTTTGCTTCCTTCCCGTCTATCCCTGGGTGTGCCATCTTCATAGCAATATTTAGCTTGTGCACACATTTTTATTGTAGGACGTGCTTCTGTGGCGTGTGTTGTGTTTTATAAAATGGCATAGTAATGAGGCATTGCCAAGGTGTTCCCCTGAACAATGAAGCCCTGTGACAGGCCTAGTGTAAAAGGAAGTTTATTGGGGGAAAGGAGCCAGAGAGCAGAGCAGGGATCAGGAAATGGGTAGAGGCAGAGAAATGGGGCAGAGAAAGACAGAGAGAGGAGAGGGGAAGGGGTAGGCTGGGATATGTGGGGAAGAGAGAGCGCGCGCCGCGCATGTGCGAGGAGGAGGGAGGGAAGGGCGGAGGGAAAGTCGAGCAGCCCTTCTTACCTGGCTCCTGGCTTGAACTTGGGGCAACTTGCAGGGTGTTGCTAGGTAACTGTTGGGCAGAGCCTAGAGGAGTTGCTAACAGCGAGAGAGCTGGGATACGATGAAAACTGAGACATATGAATCTGTGATCTACTTCAGATTATTTCCAGCAATGCCAGGATCCTGGAGCACCCCCTCCCCACCACCGTCCCCCGCACTAGGCAGCAAGACAGTGATAAGTCATACACCACTTTGCCTGGAAGATGTAAAACACAGAGAAGATTAAGCTGAATGTCACAGAAGGCAGGACATTGTTTAAAGTCCGTTAGTTCTTTCTTTCAACTCCATTTCTGCCCCTTGTCCCCCCACACCCCTACCGTTCAATCAGGCAGTAGGCTGGTTCCAAGGGTACCACCACTGTAGGATGCTAAAATTCTCCAATGTGCCCTCTGTCCTTAAGTGTGGACCTGAACTCATGAAAGATGCTGCCAAGTAAGGAGGGCGCTGCAGTCAGGAACAGGGTGGCCCAGGGGAACAGATGGAAAGCCTCTCCGTGGTCTAGGCCTCCTAGGACTTAAAAATGTCTCCATGTGAAGGAATGGGAGTGTGCCTCCCTCATCCTTCTAGAATGGAGAAAACAGAAAACTAAGCTAGGCTCAGAAAATAAAACTTTACTTGAGAACCCTGACACCTTTCCCCAGACACATAGGACATCTGGAAACAGTGCCACAATCTGCGCCCTGTGGGAGTTGTCATATTAAACTTTTACAGGTTCAGGAAGTTGCCGGCATGCATGTGTATTCTTGTATGAAAACCCTAATATCTTAGGCCCTTAGGGAAGTTAAAAAAGAAGAAGAGTTGGTTAAGTCAATAAATAAGAAAAATCCTCTACAAAAATCATGCCCTCCTGTGGTTTGATTTGGCTGGCTTGACTTTAAGCTTGTCTAAAGGCTTTGTAATCCCCAACCCAAGGCTGGCTAGAGTGAATCAGAGCAGTTTCCTTAACGAAGCAGAGGCAGGTCAGCGGTTCAGAAGCAAAAGACGAAGGGATTTCGTCTTTATAAACAGAGACACGCCATATTTACAGAACGCCTGATCTGTTCCTGACATGGAGGGGCCTCTTGACCTCCTGTGAGGTTAAATAAGGGCAAGGGGCTTGGTTCCTAGCCAGTTATCCCTTGTCTTGGTCTCAGAATGAAGGATAAGTGAGCCAATCATGGCTCCTTAGAGATTCCTGGGTCACTTCTTTATTTGTAGCTTGGGAAGAGTTTCTCTACTAGTCATGAAAGCAAGAGAGGAGAGACAAAGCATCTCATAGACTGAGCATGGCCTCAGACAGCTTCAGAAGCATTGATCAATCTTTATCGGGATGCTAGCCATGATGTTGCTAGTAAGCCCTTGAATCAGCCGGGGTCCAGAGAAGCTGAGCCACGGAGGAAATGATCTATCTATCATCACCTATTATCTCACTCACCTAAATATTATGTATTAATCACCTACCTATCAGTTATCTACTAGTCTATCCTTGTCCTAGGGTTTTACCGATGTGAACAGACACCATGACCAAGGCAACTCTTATAAGAACAACATTTAATTGGGGTTGGCTTGCAGGTTCAGAGGTTCAGTCCATTATCATTAAAAGGGGAACATGGCAGCATCCAGGCAGACATGGTGCAGGAGGAGCTGAGAGTTCTACCTCTCCATTTGGAAGCTGCTAGCCAAATACTGCTTCCAGGCAGCTAGGATGGGGGTCTTGAAGGCCACACCCACAGTGACACACCTACTCCAACAAGGCTATACTTTCTAATAGTACTACTCCCTGGGCCAAGCATATACAAGCTTTAAAATACTTTACCTATCAGTTATCTATCTTCTACCTATCAATCATGTATGTGTATATCTATCAACTATGTATGTATGTATATATCATAACCTGCCTATCAATTGTCTATCTACCTTGATATTGATCTACATTCAGATTATCTACCTACAAATCACCTACTTAGTTATCTATCAATAATCTAGCTATTGTCTTTTAACTATATGTATCTACCTATTTACCTATCATTTATCTTCACCTTGTAATGATCTCTAGATATCATAAGTACACTCACACATACACACACATTGAGGACTTAATCACAGAGGTTCTCGGGCCTCCAAAGTCTGGGAGTTAATGGCAACCCTCTGTGCTAACTCAGGTAGCCTGGTAGCTTATGTTCTTGTCCTGCTAAGGACAGATTGTTTCCTGTTTAAAGCTGATTGCTTCCAGGTTATCACAGATCTGTCACAGGAACCAAAATGAAGACCTCATCATGATGACACCTCTGTAAGATAGTTTGCATCTAGACTGCTGTACTGTATCTTTCCTATCAAAAGTTTTTGAGCTACTCTTAGTCTCTGAAGGTCCCTGAAGTCCATAATGATTAGACTGACTCAATTTATTGGCAGCTGAAGATGATGGCATTAAACTGGATAGTGTCAGGGCCTCAGTTTCCTCACCTGAACAATGTAAATAGTGACAAAACCCCATAGCATTGTCATGAAGAGTAAACAGTACAATGAATTGATAGCTAAAGTAACTGCATGACCAGTTACCACCAGTTTCTGGAAGATAGTGGTCCTAAGTAATGGCATGTCTTAAGTTAATCTTTACCCACAGACATCTTGTAGAACTTTAGAAACATTTCCCCTGCACTAATTGGTGGTGGTAGAAGCGTTTTGGGTAGTTAACCACGTCCACTCAGGAATACGGGAAAACCAGGGACAGTAGACAATGGAGTTGGTTTGAAAAGTGTGAGTTTGAGAGACTCACTAGACACCAGTGAGGAAAGACAAATGGGCTGTAAAAGTCTTGGGTTGGACCGGAGAAGCAGACAAAGCAAGCCGTGTGACATTTTTGAGGGGTGTTTTAGGAAATCAATCTTATAATGAAGTACAAACAGGCTAGGAAGATGAGGGGGCATTAGGAAGAAGGGTTGGCACTTGTCTAAGGGTTATGGAGTAAGGAGATTACAGAGAAAGGAGTCACTTCCAGGGCTGAGGGAGCGGAGTGAAGGACTGGCTGAGGAGGGTGAAGATCCAGTCCAAAGTTCTGTGTGGAGAGACCACTGACAGAAATAGCAAGGATTAATGGTTGTAGGGCAGGGTTTGGGAGATGACATAGAAAATTATATAGGGTATTTTTCATTTAAATTCTGATAATATAACAGAATTTTGGTAATATTCAAATGGTAATGCCCAGGAGGAAGTCAGAGAGGGGTGGGCTGTACTCTCAGAGGCTGGGCTCACCCATCTTTGCAGGGGTTAAATAAAGATGAAGCTCTGAAGTGGAATGAGTCTCAGGAACTTCCACTTAGTGTAAGTTTGAAAACAAACCAGGATAGGCCATCTTTTCTCTGATTGCAAACTGTCAACAAGGGAAGCACAGCAAATCCCCATTTTCCACGGTAGTTACGATCAGTGAATTTGCTATGAATGTTGGATTAGCAAGTCCTGAGAGGCTACTTCATGAGGAAACACATGCTTAGTTCCTGTGAGTGTCTCGTCACAGTGTTTTCTCCAGCCAATCAATACATTATTTTTCTCTCCCCTCTCTCTGAATAGTATCCTGTAGTGTATGAGTGTGTGTATGTGTGTGTGTGTGTGTGTGTGTGTGTGTGTGTGTGTGTAGGCCAAGGCGGAGGGCTAGGAGTTCCACTATTGCTCTTTATCTTAGCTTTTAGATAGAGTTTTTCATTGAACCCGGAGCTTACCAGTTGGATGGTGCTAAGCTTACAGACATGCAAGACCATGCCCAGCTTTTACAATGTGCTGGAGAGTCAACTCTTGCATAGCAATCTCTTTATAAATAGAGTTATTTCCCATTGTAAGGCATCTCTTATGAAAGAAAACATTTAACTGGAACTGGCTAATGGTTTCAGAGGTTCAGTCCATTATCATCATGGCAGAAAGCATGGCAGCATACAGGCAGATGTGGTGCTGGAGGAGGCGAGAATTCAACATATTGATCTGAAGATAACCAGGAGGAGACTGGCTTCTGAAGGAGCCAGAAGGAGGGTCTTCTCCTTACTGGGCAGAGCTTGAACATAGGGCCTCAAAGCCCACCCCCAAAGCTGAACTTCCTCCAACAAGGCCACGCCCACTCCAACAAGGCCACGCCCACTCCAACAAGGCCACGCCCACTCCAACAAGGCCACACTCCCTAACAGTGCCACATCCTGTGAGTCAAGCATATTCAAACCAACACACTAGCCCCACGTAATTTGCTTTAAATTGGGTGTTTCTGCTTTAAAGACACTTTATTTAACGTAGATTGTCCACTTGTCACTATAGAACATTTGACCGACTAACTGCATATACTCTCCTGCATGAACTGTCTCTAACACATGCATTCTGGAGCTCTTGCATTTAGGAGTGCTGGCCTTCAGGACCTTTTGATATAGAGAACTCACCAACAAGGGGTAGAGAAATGTGAATGGTGGTACATGCTTATCAAATGAGCACTGACAGAAAAAGGCTGCCCATTGCCTTGTTAGCTTTCTGCTGGAACATGATAGGTGCGGGATTCAAAGCTTTTAGCACTCCACACATGTCCAGAAACCACCCCTTGAGTGTTGGAGCACTGACTTAGAGATTATAAATGTCATGAAATAGGTGGATCAGAAAATTGGAATCAGGATAACAGGGTCATTGTGCTTGCCTGGGAACACGAGTCGAACAACAGAGAGGACCGTTTGCCGCTTAGTCCCCAAAGTCTGAGGCATTGGAGTCCATTTGGAAATGAGCTTGTAATTATTTGTCATTGGAAAGTAAACTTGGACATAAACCACCATAAAGTTGTTGAGCCAAGCTCAACTGGAGCCCTTTCTTCTGCATTTCTTACCACTTAAGCAGACTTGGGTTAACTATCATGGTTTCACTCTAGTTGTCTGTATTGGTCACTAGTTGCATTGTTATGACCAAATACTCGCTAAGAAGAAACTTTAGGACGAAGGGTTTATTTTGGCTTACAGTTTGAGTGTGTAGTCCAGCGACAGGGAAGTCATGATGGCAGGAACCAGGGCACACAATGAACTGCTGCTCATTGTGTGCAGTTAGAGAGCAGAAAGAATGAATGCTGGTGTGCAGTCCCCCTTTTTATCCAGTCTTGTACCCCAGCCCATGGGATGGTGCTGCCCACCTTGAGGGTGAGACTTCCCTCCATGGAAATGTGCCCACAGGTGTATCTCCTGGATGCTTCTAAATACAGTCGAGTTAACAATGGTGATTAGCCATCACACCCTGTGGTAGTTTGAATATGCTTGGCCCAGGGGGTGGCACTATTAGAGGGTGAGGTGGCCTTGTTGGAGGAATCATTGTGGGCCTGGGTTTTAAAGCCTTCCTCCTAGCTGCCTGGAAGCCAGTCTTCTGCTATTGGCCTTCTGATAAAGATGCAGAACTCTCAGCTCCTCCTGCACCATGCCTGCCTGGATGCTGCCATGCTCCCACCTTGATGATAATGGACCGAATCTCTGAACCTGTAAGCCAGCCCCGATTAAATGTTGTCCTTATAAAAGTTACCTTGGTCATGGTGTCTGTTCACAGCAGTAAAACCCTAACTAAGACAAACCCTTAGTGACTCACTATACATAATAAGATACATTTCTTGTTCACAGGGGCAAGTCACACAGTCAGGCCAACAGGCATCTGGGGATTCAGGGGCCTTTCACCCATCAACTCAGCTTTTGGAAGGGCCCAGGAATCGTCTGCTGGGTTTTCTACAAGTTGGCCACCAGAGGGCGAGAGAAGTCCCGTGGATGTTTTAGGGGCCAGGACTTGGCAACGGCACAGTCTTTGCCTCTGCACTTTACTGGCCAGAATGCAGTCATGACCCTCCGTACATAGATGTGGGAGATAAAAAGCTGGGAACGTACAAGGGTGTGTGTTCGTTCCTGGTATTGCAACAAAGACCACACTCATTTATTGTCCAGTCCATCGATCTGGGGGTCGGAGGTCCAAACTAAGCCGGGGGGGGGGGGGGGGGAATTCCTGGAGAAACAGTAGCCACATCATCAGTCACCTGGGAACAAAACCAAAACCACTTAGCCAACCGTGAGAGGACTCCGCAAACTCTTCAGAAGTGGGATTTTAGGAGAGAGGGGGTTCAGTTTATACCATTCCCGTGGGACAGGAACTCTTGTTGGGGTCCTTTCCTTGTTGACCTTGACCCTGAAAGGCCAGAAACTGTCAGGCTGGAGACATTTATGGAGAAAAATCTTCAACAGTTCGCATGTTCCCAGATGCAGCAAGGGCTATGAAAATAGAATTTTATGTTGTTTGGAATTTTTATCGCTACAAAGGAGTAGACATTTTTGGTTACCGAATTGACACTGGTTTTGGCTTCAAAGGTTCAGAGACTGTTTTGTTTTTGTTTTTGTTTTTTTCTGTTTAGAGGCCTTCGAAGTCATGCTTGTCTGAGTTTCTCTCTGAGGCTGAAGGACTTTATCCAGTAAACACTGTCTAAAGAGCAGTGGCTTCTTACTGAGCTTAAATAATGTTTCTTGTTCAGAGAACCCCCTTCGAACGTTCCCCTAAGCGGTGTTGGGGGTCGAAGTGCCTCAGCAGGCTGTGTGTTAGCTTACTGCAGCTTGACTCAGTCTGCGGACGTTCACGGTGCGTCGATGTTCACGGTGCGTCGGATCCCGTGGCACAGGTAGATGTACGACTTTCCTCCTCACTGATGGGCTACATGCCACTTTGCAACATTCACACTTTTCAACCGTGTGAAATGGGTGGATGTGTGCTCTCGATATGGGAGTGAACAGGAGCTCTTTGACCCCTGGTCACAGCATCTCCCTTCCCCAGTGGAGGTAATAAGAAAGCAGTGCTGGCTGTTAGCTTATAGGAGATTCCACTAGGCTCCTCCCAGGGACCTAGCAACGGCAACATCATCTGATGGTGCTATCTGCTGCTGCCAGGTGCAAACAGCGTATAAATGTCAGTGTCTGTAGCTGTGACTCTATCTCTCTCTGTGTCTCTGTCTCTCTCTGTCACTCTCGGTCACTATCTCTCTCTCCCTTCCTCCCCAGCCAGTTTCTCTGTGTGTCTCTCACTTTCTGCCCTTCTCTGTCCCCTCTTCTCTGCCCTCATGGATCTGTTCCCGTCTATCTGCCTCTACCTCTTCTTCAGGCCCTCACTCCTCTCCCTTCCCTCAAATAAACTTCCTTTATACCAGATCTGTTGAATGGTGTGATTTCTCAGGGCGTCAGGGCCCACCACGTTGTATTTCATAACAACTGTTCTTCTTAAACTATGACTATTACACTGTCTTGGTTAGGGTTTCTATGGCTGTGATGAAACACCATGACCAAAGCAAGTTGGGGAGGAAAGGGTTTATCTTCCATACACTTCAATATCACTGCTCATCACTGAAGGAAGTCAGGACAGGAACTCAGACAGAGCAGGAACCTGGAGGCAGGAGCTGATGCAGAGGTCATGGAGGGGAGCTGCACTGGCTTGCTCCCCATGGCTTGTTTAGCCTGCTTTCTTTTTTTCTTTTTTGGTTTTTCGAGACAGGGTTTCTTTGTGTAGCCCTGACTGTCCTGGAACTCACTCTGTAGACCAGGCTGGCCTCGAACTCAGAAATCCACTTGCTTCTGCCTCCCAAGTGCTGGGATTAACGGCGTGTGCCACCACTGCCCTCCTCAGCCTGCTTTCTTAAAGAACCGGGACCATTAGTACTACCCACAATGAGATGCCTCCTCCCTCCAAATAAACCACACACACACACACACACACACACACACACACCGACCTACTTGCTTGCCTACATCCTGATCTTTATTTTTTCTTTAAGATTTATTTTATGTATGTGGGTACATTATCACTGTCTTCAGACACACCGGAAGAGGGCATTGGATCCCACTATAGATGGTCGTGAGCCACTATGTGGTTGCTGGGAATTGAACTCAGGACCTCTGGAAGAGCAGCCAGTGCTCTTAACCGCTGAGCCATCCCTCTAGCCCCCATATCTTGATCTTATGGAGACCTTTTCTCAATTTGAGTCTCCCTCCTCTTTGATGACTCCTGCTTGTATCAAGTCAACATAAAACTAGCTTCTACCACCTTGCTTCCATCCCCCTAAGAAAGACAGCTCTACTTCTGTAGGCTTGTGGAGACAGGAAGTCATGTGATCCAAGTAAGTCAATCATATGCTCCTTCCTGCGAACATGAATCTTGGACACACTAACAGAGAAATCTATTGGAAAATCGAATAGAAAAAACGGGAAATGGTCAGAGGTGGTGTGCCCCAAAACAAAGGTCTGAGAGAAGCTGGCTGGCTGGTGTTTCTGTCCCAAGGCTTTCCTGGGTCCTGTTACCCCTACCTGTGTAATTTAGCCTTCTCTTTAACCCACTAAGTAACTTCATACTCTTTTTAACACTCTTTAAAAGCCTGGTTAATTTCTTAATTCTTTGCCAAAACCATTAACAGTTATGCTCATTTATTATTTAACAAATAACTCCCTATTGCCCCCCCCACCCTAATCTGAGGCAGCATGGAAACTTCCAGCAACATCTGGAAGAATTGGAGCCTTGTTTAATTTTGACCTGCTATTAACAATTCTGTGTTATAGAGAATCTTCTCTCCGTTTTCCTAAGAAGTAAGTAGCAACCTTACTTCTTTCTTTAAGAAAATGATCTGCCGGGCAGTGGTGGCATATGCCTTTAATTCCAGCACTTGGGAGGCTCTGTGGTAGGATGCTGGGTGTGTGTGTGGCTCTGTGATAGGACGCTGGGTGTGTGTGTGTGGCTCTGTGATAGGATGCTGGGTGTGTGTGTGTGGCTCTGTGATAGGATGCTGGGTGTGTGAGTGGCTCTGTGATAGGACTCTTGCCACATCTTTCATAAAGCCATAGAAAAGAAAAGGAACTCCTTATAATTTGAACATTTTAAAAGGCTACAGAGATGCTGGGCAGTGGTGGCGCACGCCTTTAATCCCAGCACTCAGGAAGCAGAGGCAGGCGGATTTCTGAGCTTGAGGCCAGCCTGGTCTACAGAGTGAGTTCCAGGACAACCAGGGCTACACAGAGAAACCCTGTCTCAAAAAACCAAAGAAAGAAAGAAAGAAAGAAAGAAAGAAAGAAAGAAAGAAAGAAAGAAA